>CM052885.1:46084736-46123946 GCA_028534135.1 Potos flavus | reverse complement strand
TTCTAGATTAGAGTTATACTAAAATCAACCCATTTCTAAATTCAGTAATTCTTCTTTAAAATACTGATTTTTCCCAGGGTACCTTGGTGGCTACTCCTAATCTCAGCTCAACTCAGGTCTTGATCTCAGGGTCGTAAGTTCAAGCCTGAATTGGGCTCCATGCAGGGCATGGAGTTTACTTACAAAAAATAAAATAAAATAAAACCCTAAATCATCAGAGTAATACAAAAGAAGCTCTCTCTTCTATGATTCAATTAGGCCAATGATTGAAATCATTAACGGTGTGGGTATAGCAAAGACTAGCCCATGACCACTCATCTCTTGTGAGCATTTTTACAGAAGGAATGGGGGGAGCCTATTAATCTCATCAGGTAGATTAGTTGAGAGAACTTGTATCTCACAGAACATCTGGCCAAGATGGTAACAGGAGGACAGGGGTCTCCTGACCCCAGTTTCCTTTAAAATAAACTAAAGAAAGACAAAAAGAGAGAGAAAACTGTATCCTAACTAGAAACCAGGAAAAATGCTGTCCCTGCTGCCCAGAACTTTGTGGAATTTCTGCTAGACATATTCAAGATGGAGCAGGACCAAAGGAGGGCTAGCAAGCTTTCTATGCAGAAACAAGTATTCTGGCAATAAGCGTGGGCAGCAGCAGCACAACACAGAGGAGGGCCAGTACGGCACACAGAGCTGCTGCAGCACTGGTCAAGGCCCACACCAAAGGGACTCTTCTCAGAGCCTTGGGCCAGCAGTAGCCCGCCCACCTCTTGCCCGGGCCACCAAGCCTGGCAGAGGGAGTGGCACTAAAGAGCTGGACCTGGCATGGGCAGCCCCAACATAAATTCAATCAACCTAAAATTTCCTCTTGTTTCTTCACTTGGGTATAAAGAAGTCAGACAGACACTCAGTTATCTCTGTAAGAATCCATCTCTCATGAGATTATGGTGATGGTTGCAAAACTGTTCGGAATAAGTTTAAGGAATCAATGTAACTATGATACTCAAGTAAGCTGCTACTTAAAAAGGAACTTCTAAACCAGGAAAGACTGGTAACTAAAACTCTGAATGCCAATTTAAATAGTACTAGAGGAAAGGAACACCAAATTGAGGGCTACAGAAAATCAAATTAGTAAAGTAAAACTTAAATTCCTCAAGAACTCAGAGGAATAGTTAAAGAAGATAAAAATGAGGTAGGGATTCATTTTAAAAGTACAGGACAGTCAGGGCACCTAGGTGGCTCAGTGGGTTAAAGCCTCTGCCTTCGGCTCAGGTCATGATCTCAGGGTCCTGGGATCGAGCCCCGCATCGGGCTCTCTGCTCAGCGGGGAGCCTGCTTCCCCCTCTCTCTCTGCCTGCCTCTCTGCCTACTTGTGATCTCTCTCTCTCTCTGTCAAATAAATAAATAAAATCTTTAAAAAAATAATAATAAAAAAATAAAAGTATAGGACAGGGAAAGAGCACAGCATGTTAAAAGCCTGGGCTCAACAAAAAACTGTGAAAACTAACAAATTCATTAAAGTTATAGGATACAACCAACATGCAAAAACCAGTTGCAGTTCTATACACTAGTAATGAGCAATCCAAAAAGCTTATTAGGAAAACAATCCCATTTATGATAGCATCAAAAAGAATAAAGTCCTTAGGAATAAACTAAACCTAAACAGTCCAGAATTTTAAAGACTTATACTCTGAAAATGACAAAACAATTCTGAAGAAAATTAAAGACACAAATAAATGGAAAGACATTCCATGTATGTGGATTGGAAGACTTAATATTGTCCTCCCTTAGATTTTCACAGGGGAAAGTCAATACTACCAAAGCAATCTATAGATTCAATGCAACCCTCATCAAAATCCCAGTAAAACAGAAAGATCCATCCTAAAATTCGTAAGAAACCTGAAGAGATTCTGAATAACCAAAATAAGCTTAAAAAAGAACAAAGTTGGAGGTCTCACGCTTTCTGATTTCAAACTTATTACAAAAGTACAGTAAACAAGACAGTGTGATACTGGCATAAAGACAGATATGGAGATCAATGAAATAGGTTAGAAAGCCCAGAAATAAATTTTTACATATATAGTCAATTTTTCAACAAGGGTGTCAAGACAATTCAAGAGAGAAATGACAGACTTTTCAACAAATGGTGTTGGGAAAACTGGAAAGCACAAGGGAAAAAAAGAAAGAAAAATGGAGACCCTTACAACATACATAAAAATTAACTTGAAATGGAACAGAGATCTAAACATAACAGCTCAAACTATAAAACTCTTAGAAGAAATGATAAAGAAAAAGCTTCATGAAAATAGATTGGGCACTGATATCTTGGATATGACATCAAATGCACAAAAGGAAAGATAAATGGGACTACATCAAAATTAAAGGTTTTGGGGGGGTCTTTTGTATCAAATGACACTATCAGCAGAATGAAAAGGCCATCCTCAGAATGGGACATAAATTTGTCTGATTAGGAGTTAATATCCAGAATATATAAAGTACTCCTACAACTCACCAACAAAGAAACAAACAACCCTTTTAAAAAATGGACAAAAGACTTGAATAGACATCTCTCCAAAGAAGATCTACAAATGGTTAATAAGGCACATGAGAAGATGCTCAACATCACTAATTTTTTGGGAAATGCGAATCAAAATTACAATGTACCTACTACTTCACACCCAGTGGGATGGCCATTAAGAAACAGAAACACCACACACACACACACACACACACACACACACACACAGAAAATGACAAATATTAGCAAGGATGTGGAGAAACTGGAACCTTGTGCATTATTGGTGGGAATGTAAATGGTGCAGCTGTTGTGAAAAACAGTATGGTTCAAAAAATTAAACACAGAATTGTGTTTAATACCAACCCACTTCTGGGTATTTACCACAAAGAAGTAAAAGCAAGGACTTGAACAGATACTTGTACACCCATAGTCACAGTGGCCTTATTCACAATAGTCAAAAGAGAAGCAAGCCAAGAGTCCACCAACAGATGAATGGATAAACAAAATGTAAATATGTACAATAGAATATTATTCAGCCTAAAAAGGAAATTCTGACACACGCTACAACATGGATGAAACTTGGAGACATTATGCTACGTGAAATAAGCTGGACACAAAAGGACAAATATTGTACGATTCCACTTCTACGCGGTACCTAAAGCAGTCAAACTCCTATAGACAGCAAGTAGAATGGTGGCTGCCAGGGGCCAGGGAGGGAAATAGGAAGTTAGTACTTAGCGCGTACAGGGGTCAGTTGTGAGAGGGATGGTGGCGATGGTTGTACCACAAAGGGAATATACTTAATGCCACAGAACTGCACACTTAAAAATGGTTAAAATGATTTTACAGTATATATTTTTTACCACAACTTAGGGAAAAAAAAAAAGCCTTGGGCTTAGGGTCAGCAGTCCCTTTACCCATAGATAACTCCGTGGCCTCAAGAAAGTTGCTTAACCTCTCTCAGCTATAAAATGAAGTAATATCAGTACCTACTCCATAGGGCTGAGATAATTCCAGTGAAGTAGTCACCACAGAAACACTAAAAGTTGGCTCCTATTATTATTATTAAGATGACTAAGATTACGAGGGTGGCACACCTGACTCCCAGGACCTTGGCCACAAAAGGCCTGTAACTATATTTCTGAATCACTACCTAGGGAATTATACTTTCATTTTTGTTTGGTATTTTACTGATGAAGATCCTTCCACCCTTGCCCCCTCACCATTCAACCCTTCTAGGACTGAACTACATCCTGTATAATTTTTACTCAGCCAAGTCTCAATGTTGCCTCAGGAGACAGGACACTCCTTGGAAAAATTAAGAACTGGCAGCTTCATCCTACAGCGGAAGATATGATCCAGTTTATAAAAAGCAACTCAATGATGATCTCCAAGCTAGGCAAAAATTTCAGATCCTTTATGTCCTCCACTCTACCTACAATGTCAACTTTATAGATTTGCCAGTGTTTTTGTTAATCTTGAAGTGTTATTTGGAGAAGTGCTGACTAGGCTTCGGACCTTTGGAAAAGAAGTATTATTGTCCTTAGGGGAGATGTGCATCTTACCATATATGATGGCCCAAGCTGTATGAGGGGGCAGGGGGTGGGGGTGGAGGGTGGGGAGGTGGGGAATCAAACAGAAGTGAGTGATTCAAAGTCTCAGGAGACCCATCTGCTCCCCAAGTCCAATGGCTCCTGTAAGAAAAGTACTCTTGTCAAGGAAAGTGAGATGCAAATATCTGAAGGCACATGCCTTGTGCAGTCCCAATAGCTCCTAAAATCACATCCCAAATCATGTGGCCAAGATCAAGACCCTAGGAAGGAAGAAAGTCACTGCAAGGCTCTGGCACCATCATCTGCTGAGTCAGTTCAGAAGACAAGAAGCAAAGAGTTACTTAACAAGCTTTAAAATCACTAACACACATAGTTTTGTTTCACTTATCATTCACGATGAGAGAAAATACCAAAGGAAAACAAAATACCAGAGAAAACACCTGGCAAGGAAGGAAAGAGAAAAAAGGAAGGGCTCATGGAAGGAAGACAGGGTCACAAGGAGATGACAGGTTCAGTAAATGTGAGGCGAGGTCTAATAAACTATCTCTGGTGAAGCCAGGCCTAGTCAGGCTGCCACAGTCCTTTCCTCTGGTGGAGCTGGCATTTCAGGCTAAGAGCTTCCGAGGAGGGTAACAACAATACTGCAGCAAAATATGCCCCTTGCCACCCCACCTTGTCTCCTTCTCTCCCGATCAGGAAGAAAAGGCTTTCCTGTACTCCCAGAACCTTGTCTCCTTCGCTCTTATACAGGGATGAATGGTGATCCATGTCTGAACACCAGAAACCTATAAATGTGACCTTATTTGGAAAAAGGGTCTTGGCAATGTAATCAAGGATCTCAAAATGAGATCATCCTGGATTACACGGGTAGGCCCTAAATCCAATGACAAGTGTCCTTACACCAAGATATTCAGAGGAGACACATAAAGAGAAGAGAAGGTCATGTGAAGACGAGGGCAGAGACTGGAGCGATGCAACTACAAGCCAAGGAGCCCCAGGAGCTACAAGAGGCTAGGAAGGGTCCTCCGGTAGAGACTTTAGAGGGAGGGAGCCCAGACGGCCCTGTTAACATCCCAATTTCAGGTTCAGGGTCTCCAGAACGGTGAGAAGGTAAATTCTCTGTTGTGGTCATTTGTCACAGCAGCCCTAAAAAAAATAATATGACCCCAAGCATGGGAGAAAAAAGACACTTTGCCGTACTCCTTCCTCATAGGCACTATCGAAAGTCTTCCTTCCGGGGAATCTTTACTTACATAGGCTACCAAGGAAATCTCAGGTCCATTGGTGCTGTGCTTTGCATGTGGACTTGGACCTCAGCTTAGCCACGTCCTTGGGACTTCACAGAGAAAGAAGCTCCACAGGCCAGAACGGTTCAGTCCCGCCAGGCACCCAGCCCACCGCCTCTCACCTGGACTCTGATCCTTCCAGCAGACACAGAAGGGGTGGGAGGAGGTATGCAGCTCTGCTTTGAAGCCAATTCGAAAGCAAATATGATTGTCCCATCTACATGGCTCAAAAGACAAAAGACAGACCACAATGGAAGATGTTTTAAGAACCAGCCTGGGGAGTTTCTAAAGGAATCCGAAACACAGGATTTTCCCAGTGGACTCCAGGACAGGGACAAATGCCACAGCCCCAGTCCTCCCTGCCCCCTCCTCCTCACTGCTGGGTCTTATATTTCTCTTCATTTACTTTCTTCCCTGTGTCTTTCACACTATGACTATGTCCTTATATGAAAGGAACTACATGCACAGTGGACACCAAAAAATTGTGACAGTCAAGCCTGGTGTAAAATCACTAAATTTTGCTAAAAATCACTGCCACGATTTGACAACCTAGTGGTGGGAGTTCAATAATGTCTGCTTCCTTAGGGCCTATAGCTGTTCTGCTTATCATAATTTAAGCAAGGTTTGCCCTCATGAGTAGGGCCTCAAAACATATTGGTCGAGTAAGATAAAATATTAAAATGGTAAATTTTATGCTATGTATATTTTACCACGATAAAAAAAATTTTTTTCAAGCCACAATGAGATACTACTTCACACCTATTAGAGTGGCTATTATCAAAAAATAAAATAACAAGTGTTGGCAAGCTAAATGTAGAATTACCATATGACCCAGCAATTCCACTCCTGGGTATACACCCAAAATAACTGGAAAAGAATTTTGTTTTTCAAACAAAAACCTGTACACAAATCTTCATGCTACATTATTCACAATAGCCAAATGTAGAAAACAACCCAAATATCCATCAATGGAGAAACAAACTGTGATAGATCTAATAATTTTGAGGAATACTCTAACAATGGAATATTATTCGGGCATAAAAAGGGATGGAGTACAGATACATTCCACAACATGAATGAACCTCAAAATCATTATGCTAAGTGAAAGAAGCCAGTCCCAAAAGATAGTCACTTATTGCCTGATTCCATGTATATGAAATATCCAGAAGAGGTAACTCCATAGAGACAGAAAGCCAACTGGTGGCTTCCAGTGGCTGGGGAAGGAGGACATGAGGAGTAACTACTTAATGGGAACCAGTTTCCTTTTAGGATGATGTGAAAATACTTTGGAACTAGACAGAAGAGGTGGTTGTGCAACCTTGTGAATGTACTAAATGCAAAGGAACTGTTCACGTTTAAATGACTGTGTTATATGAATTTCGCTTCAATTAAAAAATAAAAAAGTGAAATAAATCCAACTTTGCCATCTAACCGTAGAATTCTAAGTGAATAATACATATAAAAACATTTGTTTTAATGACTTAACTAGTCCTCAGGGTTTCTTAACCCGTGCATGGTCGACTTTGGGCTGGATGAATAACTCCCTGTGGCGAGGGGCCATCCTAGGCACCACGGGATCAGCTCGGCAGCATCCCTGGCCTCTACCCATTTGATGCCAGTAGCACACACACATACCACTCGCCAAGCTGTGACAACGTAAAATGTCCCCAGACATTGCCAAATGTCCCTTGGCAGGCAAAGGGGCCCCGATTAAGAACCACTGGTCTAAATGGAAAAAAGGGCTCTCCCAGCAATTACTAAGAATTTGTTCTTTTTCAATCCCTGTCAACCTGCCAGTGTGACTCACTGTTTCCTGCCAACCCTACCAGCCACAAATGACCTATCTATGAACTTCTGGCACCTGATTATAATGTCCTTTCTTCTAATGCTGAGCTCCCCAAACCACTCACAAGTGCCCCAGATATGCTGCTTTCTGCCTGCCAGGCCAGAAATTACCCAGTACCCCTTACAGGCTCCCAGTGCCCCGCTCCAGGTCCCCATGAGCACCCATGGGACAGAAAGAGCACCCTGAATGTACAGGTCAGGGGAAAAGCAAACCTACCAGTTTTACAAGTAGGACAGAACCTTCCGGTGTCTAGGCCCTCATCCCCCAATCTCAGTAGCTAATTAAAAAACAATGAAAGCCCCGCCCATCATCCCATCCCCAAACAGGCTGACAGGTGAAATGAGAAGTCGAAAGCCCCTATCCCTGGAAGACAGGATTAAATTTTCAAGAAGTTCAATTATCTCTACCTTTGGGGGACACAATCAATTGAGGCCTAGTTATTTTGACATTAATCTTTCAGAAAACCTCCAAACCTTGAAAGGAGAAATGGATTCTAATTCCATCTGAATCTGTGTAGCCTCGGACAGGTCATTTAGTCCTCTGGGCACAGTTTTCTCCTTTGCAAAATGTGTGAGTCAGGCTGTTTGAATTCTAAGTTTAACGCATTAATTCGATACCTCCTAAGTATCTACTTATTAAGCATATAAGAAAGGTGAGTGGAAACCTAACCACACCCTTTAGGAGCCCAAGTTGGGTCAGGGGTAGGTGGAGAACAGCTGAGATGACAAAGAGATAAATGAACATGGTTAAGATGGAACAAAAGGTAAAGAGGTATGTGCCAAGAGCTTGAGTGTATAAAAGAACAAATACTGGGAACAACGAATCACATGTAAAATAAGTCAACAGGTGCTCCCAGGAGCACCCTTGATCTGTGCAGGAGGTGAAGTGAGGAGCTTGAAGTATTAGGGGTGTGGAGGAGGCAGCATTTAACGAGGGACTTCTCAGCTATTTTGGTCCTTGAACAACCGGAAATATGCAAGATACCATGTCTAACTCACAGATTGAGCATTTTTGCTGACAAAGACCTTTTCCTTTATCTAGAGTTTGGCAAAGACTTGGGGAGAAGTGGTCCGTCATCACTCAGCAACCTCTGAGGCAAAAGGCTCCCATAAGAGTTAATCATTAGTCCAGTGTGACAAAAGAGAACCAAGAGGCAACCAACCTGATCGGCAGGGCCTGAAAGTTAAGGTGAGGAGAAAGACCCAGCAATCTAAAAATATAAAAGGTAAATTCAAACCCACATACTGAGGATATCTCTACAGTGACCACGCCAGGTCTTTTTCTTCTCAAAGCCAAGACGGAGGGAGAATTTTTAAAAATTTACATATGTATATATACACTTAAATACAAGTCAATATATAAATATATAAAATATAACTGAAAGGAAAGTTCATCCTTTTTAATAATAAGAGGAAACACAAAGCTGTCAAATAAATGCCATAAACAACAACTTAGCTGCCTAATCTGGCCAAACAATATGTCATCCAAATTGCTCCGGGCCGTTTCTGCACCGGCCAACAGGGCTTGCATGACCAGCCCTCTCGTGCCAGATTTTCCTACACCTCGCCAACCTCAGGGCAGGAGGTCAGAATATTCCTTGCTCTCTTAAATTAATTCCAGATCATTACTGCTTCCACCTCCTACTCTTACGTAAAAAAAATCCCTGCCCCTCCGAGCTCGTGCCACCTGGCTCCTATGGCTTCCACCCTGCCTTGCTTTTACCTCCAACCTCCAACTCATTTCCCAAATTCACTGAAGACAATGGCATCCTGCCTTCCTCTCTGCCGTAACTCTTGCCACCATCTTGGATGGTTTCAAAATCTACAAGGATGATTTACTCCTATACTTTACCCTCCAAATTTCTTCACTACAAAGACCTTTAGTCTTTTCAAACACCTACATCCATAGCCACACCTTAGTCCTTGTCAACACAAATCTTAAATGTCAATTGTTCACTTTCTGACACACCTTCCAACCCTTGCAGTTTCTCATGCCTACACTCTGGCCTGATCTGTTCTTCAAACTCATCCGTCCTCCAGGCTCTCTTTCCATTTTCTCCCGTCAATCAATCTGCCCTTTAGATGATCTTCTTTCCTGACTCTTGCCCCATGGTTGACAATGTAGACTGCTCCTTTGATTCCTCTGTGCCTCTGGCTTCCCATCACATCTACCCAATCCAGAATCAATGCTAAATCCACCTACTTGTCTCCTAACCCCAATCGCCTGAGTTCTACCAGAGAAAAATCATACAATCTTGCAAAACCATATCACTATCAATTCATGGTCTTCATCCTGGCCTGGGTCTTTTACTTGTCCTTGAATAGCTCCCACTCCTATTCCTCTTATTGACTAGTCTAAATCTTCAAAAGTCACCTCAGCCCCATACTCACCACTACCCTCAGCAGACAACCTTGCCTCCTTATTCCAGAAAAGTGAGGGCATCTGTCATGACTACCTTCAAATTCCTATCTCCCCCACACAATCCCAGCCTTCCCACTACAAACTGAATTACATTCATGCTGATTCATTTACCCCCTCCTGTCTCTGAGAGTGAAATGTCCTCCTCCTTTTCCAAGACCAGTCATGATCCCATTCATTCATTCGCCAATTTAATCAACAAATATTTACCAAGCCCATCCTGTGACAGCCTGTGAACAAAACAGAAAAGCTCATGAAGCTTATATTCTAATGAAGGGATACAATCAACAAATAAATAAATTATAGAGCATATAGACACAGAGAAAAGGAGTAAGGAGAGCTGGGGAAAATGGAAGTCAGAGAATAGTCAGAGAAGGACTCTCTGAGAAGGTGAAATTGAAGCAAAACAGGTGAGGGAGAGCAAGCTTTGGGGTTACCTAGAGGAAGACTACTGCAGGCAGAAGGAACAATGAGTACAAAAATCCTGAGGCAGGCGCATGAATTTACCCTGCTTTAACCAGCTACGAGCTAGAGCCAGAGCTACGAGGAGGCCAGGGTACACAGTGCAAAGAGGAGAGTAGTAAAATAGGAGAGGGGAAGTGACCGTGGGCCAGAGAAAAGCACTTTCTAGGTCCACCTCACCATGTGCAGTTTTACTTTCAGCGAGATGGGCAGTCACTAGGATCTTTCTGAGCAGAGGAGTCACCTGAAATGATTTGCATTTTAAAGGATCATTCTGGCTACAGTGAAGAGATTAGACTGAGGAGGCTCAGACAGAAGTAGAGACCAATGAAGAAGCAGCTCCTATAATCCAGGCCAATGACAGCTTGACCCAGGGAGACAGCAGCTGAGGAGTTTAGAAGTGGTTGGGTTTGGGGATAAATGGCAAACAGAGTTTCTGACAAGCTAAATGAGAAGTAAGAGGTTTGGGGCCTGAGAATATGAAAGGACCCAATGTTCACCGGAGGAAATGTTTTTGATCTAAGTAACTGAAAGGATAGAGGTGAAATTCAAAAAGATGAAGATGTCATCTCCTCCAGTCTCTTCTGGAATCTCACCCGAATAGGCAACTGCCCTTACTTTTGTTTTAACTTCTCTCTCTGCCCCCCTCCGTCTCCTGGTGCCTTCCTATTAGCCTAAACACATACTCAAACATCTCCTGATCTAGCTACCATACAATCTGTCCTTTTCTTTCCTTATTCGCACTTTTTGAAGTGCAACTTTCGGGGCACCCACCATCAACTCACTACTCTTCTGAAACCAATCTTGTGGAGGCCAATGCCATCCCACTCTCTAAACCAGAG
Organism: Potos flavus; assembly: GCA_028534135.1. NCBI lineage: Eukaryota > Metazoa > Chordata > Mammalia > Carnivora > Procyonidae > Potos > Potos flavus. The sequence goes on along the minus strand of CM052885.1, from coordinate 46,113,024 downwards.
GACGTTGTCCAGTCTTTACCCTACCTGACCACTCTGGGGCATCTAATCCTCTTCCAGAGTCCGATTTCTTACCTCCATAGGGTCCCATGTGTGCGAGACACTGCAGTCTACTGATTCTCCTCAAAGCTCTCTGGATATTTTTTCTCAGTCTCCTTAAAGGGCTTTCCTTACCAAACTGTCGTTTAAATCTTCCTAAACCTCAATTCCATTCTCAGCCCACTGGTCTTCTCACTCTTGGCTTTTCAAACTTGAGTACAAGTACCTCCACACGGACAACTCCAAACAAATCAGTTTCATAATATTCAACTTCCCTAGGTACTCCTTCTTAAAAATGATTTGCCCAAGTTCCCCAAAGCCCTTATCCCACTTTACCAGAAATAAATAAGCAAGCAGAATTTGTAAAAGGCACGCCTTCACCCAATTCTCACTGTGGTGCATCCCCCAGAGTGTGAAAAACACCAGAGCTCTATGTATAAAATCCGTAGGGTTTCTTATATTTCTCTGACATATTTCTGTAAAGGATGCAGCATAGTGTTAGAAATGTGACGTACTGGGGGGCGTAGGGGGCTCAGCCAGCTGAGTGTCCAACTCCTGATTTCAGCTCAGGTCATGATCTCAGGGTTGTGGGATCAAGCCTTGTATCAGCCTTGGCACTAGGCATGGAGTCTGCTTGGGATTCTCTCTTCCTCTGCCCCTCTCAAAAGAAAGAAAGGAAGGGAGGGAGGGAAGGAAGGAAGGAAGGAAGCAAGGAAGGGAGGAAGACGAAGGGAGAGAGGGAAGGGGAGGATGTCCGAGTCTATGTTGGGATGCTCTGAATTCAGGTATATCATAGAGTAGAGTAGTAGGAGCAAAGGCAATTTTAACAGACCCTAAATTAGATGAGCAGAAGCCCCGGCAGAAGCTCAGCTGCACCCCCGGCAACCTACAGAATCATGAGAAATTATAAACCATTGTTTTAAGCCCCTGATGTTGTAGGTAGTTCGTTACACAACAGCAGAAAACCGAAACACACCCAAACACAGTGCAAACTGATCATATCAAACCCATCATCTTCCTCATTAAACCTGCATCTTCCCTCTTTCCACCCTCCCTCTCTTCCTGAATAATACAGCTCAGCTAATGGCACTTCTCTCTCATGTACCTGGGACCTCAAACTAAAAGCCTGGAATCACGCTTGATTCCATACCTCTCTTTCAACCTCTAAATCCAATCAAGCACCAAGTCCTGACTATATGAACCTCCTAAATATTTGTCTGCATTCTCTGTTCCTATTAGTGTTCACCACTTAGACTCTCACTGCCTTTAACCTGGATCATGGCAACAGCCTCCCAGAGGCTCTAGACTCAGCTCCTTCCTGTCATTCTCCACAAATCTCTGCAAATTTGATCATGGCATCCCCTCCTAAAACTCTCACTGGCTTCCCTGCTGCTCAAAAGATAAACCGGACTCACAGGGCCTCTGTGATCTAGGCTCTATATTTCTCCTCAGGCCTTTCCAAGCATAACTTCAGACAGAAATCATAAAGGAAAAGACTGACATATTTGATTGCACAAGAATTAAAAATATCCGCAAAACCCCACTTTAACAGAAAGTAGATAACAAAACAGGGGAAAAAAGGCTGCAATGTAGATGTGTGTGTGAAAGGATTAACATCTTCAATATGTGAAGAACTTCTGTAAATTGTTAGGAAGATGAACACTCTAACAGGAATGTGAGCAAAGAAAAAAAGCAACCACAGAAGAAATATAAAGGACAGATAAAAAGACATACAGACAGGCAGAAAGAAACAAAGAGAACATGTCCAACCTCATAAAGAAGATACACTTCTGGGGCTCCTGGATGGCTCAGTCAGTTAAGCATCCGACTCCTGATTTTGGCTCAGGTCATGTTCTCAGGGTCATGAGATCAAGCTCTGTGTCAGGTTCCTCGCTCAGTAGGGAGTCTGCTTGAGATTCTCTCTGTCCCTCCCCCTCCCTTAACCCAGTGCACTCTCTCTGTCTCTCAAATAAATAAATAAATCTTTAAAAAAAAAAAAAAAGATACACTTCTTATGGAAGTATATATTGGTTCAATCTTTCTGGAGGATATTTTATAATACATATCAAAAGTTAAAATATGCATATTTTTTGATCCAGCCATTTCACATTCAGAAATTTATTCTAAGGAAGTACAGAACAAGTACCCAAAGGCTTGAAAAATACTCATCGTGGTTGTTTCATAATAGCTATAAATAACCTAAATGTCTACTAGATTGGCTAAATAAATCACGACACATCCACACAATGGACTAAAACTGATGATGTAGACATTTAACACAAAAAGATAGGATATACTGCTAAGTGAGAAAGCAGATTACAGAGGATGATGTGAAGTATATTCTTATTCTTATAAAAATACACAAGTCTGGAAGGCACGCCAAAACATTAACAATGGTGATCTACGGAATTATGAATAATATTTCCTTTTTTTTTTAAAGATTTTTTTTAACTTAATCTCTACACCCCATGTGGGGCTCAAACTTGCAACCCCAAGACCAAGAGTCACAGGCTCCACCAACTGAGCCAGCTGGGTGCCCCAATATTTTCTCTCTGTCTAACTTTATCTACTAATTATTCTACTATCTCTACAGATTAACCTGTATATAAAAAAAATTTATGAGGGGCACCTGGTTGGCTCAGTTGGAAAAGCATGCAACTCTTGATCTTGGGGTCATGAGTTCGAGTCTCACATGGGGTGTAGAAATTACTTTAATTAAAAAAACTTAAAAAGTATCTTATGACATCATGATTGCTTTCTTCCATATCAACCACACATCATATATGGAACTGGCATTCATTTCATTGTTTCAAGTCTTCCAGTCCCCAACACCAAATACCAGTTGAGTCTCCAGCAGCGCCCTTACTGAGATACAAACATATGCAGCATTGAACAGTGAGATATAATCCTGGAAACTTCTCTGTGGTTTCACATAAATGGAAATTGAAAGACTGAGATAGTATTATAACAGCGCCTAGAACACTGCCTTACGTACAAAGTGTGGAGAAGGGCCTTCTGTGTTTGAAGAGGACAAGAAGGGATGGAAAGTGAGAAGGAAAACGGAAATAGGTTAAGTCTCTATGGCATTGATCCTCAACTTTTCAGACAAACGCTTCTAAGCACATTTAATTAATAAGAACTATCAAATGTTAACTTGTTTATCTCTTCAGAACTCAACCTTTCTGAAACATGAGGCATAAAAAACTAATTTCTGGGCCAACGGGAGTCAAAGCCCATACTCAGCAGCTTCTGTAGTTTATTTACAGATGAGACTCTCCAACTCTCACTCATAGCCTCTTTACTGTTGCACAGGGTTCTAACAGGCTTAGTCATCTGGTTTCCGGGTCCACCGCAGATTAAAAGTGACAAATTAGAGAGGCACTAATTCAGGAAGGCACACAGATAGCAGCAAGAAGTGACGAGGGACAGTCTCTGAAAAAAGGAACCAGAAAACACAATAAAGCGCAGACGTGAAATTCTACAAGCAGTGCAAGCAAAGAGCAGTTTATTCAGGAGCAAACGGTCTTACCCATAGCAAGCAAAGATCCTAACAGACCTAATAACAATGCATTTGAGAAATAAAAGAATGGTGAGGTGTCAGACTGGGAAAGTAATGTCACCATCGTGTCATCCTTGTTTTACAGACAAGGACCAGACGGACAGGGTGGGGAAGTAAGCTGTCCAGAGTATAGGGCATGGTGGGCACCAGACAGGTTCTGATCAGGTCCACTTTCTACCTACATCATGCTGCCTCTGTGATATATAATCTTGAAGACAGGAAACATATCATTTGTTTCAGAAAAAGTCCTATCCAAAATAGTACACTTTCAAAACTGATAAACCCTCAGGGGTCAGGAACACCTGTCTTCCTATGATGAGTCATCTCACATGGGCTTTCCAAATGACCAGGCCACTCTTCTATTCAGCCTGTCAGTCCTTTTCTTCATAAACCTAAGGAATTTCTCCCCATCCTCCTAACTCTCTGTAAATCCCCAATTCAACTTCCACCCCACAACATTCGATAGAAAACAAAAGCCAGGGGGCACCTGGGTGGCTCAGTGGGTTAAAGCCTCTGCCTTCGGCTCAGGTCATGATCTCAGGGTCCTGGGATCGAGCCCCGCATCGTGCTCTCTGCATCGGGCTCTCTGCTCGGCGGGGAGTCTGCTTCCCCCTCTCTCTCTGCCTGCCTCTCTGCCTACTTGTGATCTCTCTCTCTGTCAAATAAATAAGTAAAATCTTAAAAAAAAAAAAAAAAGAAAGAAAGAAAGAAAAGAAAACAAAAGCCAGGAGGGGTAGGAAAAAAAAGAAGGGGAAAAATAAAACAAACAAAAGTGATGAGGCAAGAACTCCCTCAACCTGTCAAACCTCACCAATTTCTTATCTTCTGTACCCATTCTTTCTCTTGTGTTCTTCCAGGTCAGTGAATGAAGTGCCTTTTCTCTTGTCCAAAGTCCTCTCCTGCACCTGAGTTCAGGATTCTATCCATGACCTGTCATCAACTCCTCAGTCCTATTCCACCAATAATCCCTCCTGTACTCCATTTCCAACCCCTTCCTCACTACTGGCTACTTCTTCTCTGTTTAACGTACTCAAGACACTCTTCCATCATTAAAAATAATAAATTCCTCCATGACTCAGCATCCAACTGACTTCCCATTCACTCATATCACCGCCTTCTGACTCCACTCCACTCCACTGCTCCACTTCACCTGCTCTAACAAAGCTCATGAGTAATCTCCATGTTTCCAAACCCAATAAACACTCTTCCATTCTTATCATGACCTTTCTGATTTCTAACACCCCAAGTAGCTACACTCTCCTCCTTTTAAATCTACTTAGTATTCATTTCCATCACTTAGTATCTCCTGGTTCTACATCTGTATCTCCAATCATTCTGCCTCCTTCATCTGCTCATTCATTCCTTCAAGTCGTTGTCACTGAGCTCCTCAGATGTGGTAGGCGCTACACAGGGCACTGGGGATACACAATGAATAAGTCAGTCAAAGTCTCTGCTTTCATGAAGGTGATATTCCTGTGGAGGGAGATAAAAAACAAGCAAGAAATCAGTTGATGCAGGCTACCTGGCAAAATAAAACGTGGTAAGTTCCTTATATTGGTTGGTGAAGGAAGGTCTCTCTGAGGTAAGATTTAAGTGAGGTCTGAATGGCAAGAAGTCAGCCATGGAAAGATCAGGAAGAAGAATATTCCAGGCATTAAAGACCTAAATATGAGACCTGAAACCATAAAACTCCTAGAAGAAAACATGGGCAGTAATTTCTTTGACATCAGTTGCAGCAATATTTTTTCTAGATATGTCTCCTAAGGCAAGGGAAACACAAGCAAAAATAAACTATTGGGACTACACCAAAATAAAAAGCTTTTGTGTTTTTTGTACAAAGTGAAATGACAACCTACTAAATGAGAGAAGATATTTGCAAATGATATATCTGCTAAGGAGTTAATATCCAAAATATATAAAGATCTTATATAACTCGACACCAAAAAACCCCAAATAATCCAAGTAAAAATGGGCAGAGGACCTGAATAAACATTTTTCAAAGACAACACACAGATGGCCAAGAGACACATGAAAAGACACTAAAAAAAAAAGCTCAACATCACTAATCATCAGGAAAATGCAAATCAAAACAAAACCACAATGAGATATTATCTTATACCTGTCAGAATGGCTAGAATAAAAAAAAAAAATAAGAAATAGCAAATGCTGGCGAGGATATGGAGAAAAAGAAACCTTTGTACACTGTTGGTGGGAATGTAAATTGGTGCAGCCACTATGGAAAACACAATGGAGGTTCCTCAAAAAATTAAAAAAAGAAATACCATATGATCCAGTAATTCCACTACTGGGTATTTACTTAAAGAAAACAAAAATAATAGTTCAAAAAATAGTTCAAAAAGATATATGCACCTCCGTTTATCGCTATTTACAATAGCCAAGATATGGAAGCAACCCAAGTGTCCATCAATAGATAAGTGGATAAAGATGTGGTATATATATAAAATGTGATATAACTCCACCATAGAAAAAATGAGATCTTGCCATTTGCAACAATACAGATGGACCTAGAGGGTATTATGCTAAGTGAAATAAGCCAGACAGAGAAAGACAAATATCACCTGATCTCACTTATAGGGTGAATCTGGAAAACAAAACAAATGAACAAAGAAACAAACAAAAAAACAGATCCTTAAATACAAAGAGCAAGCTAGTAGTTGCCAGATGGGTGAGGGGTGGGGTGAAATAGATAAAGGGGATCAAGAGATACAAACTTCCAGTTATAAAATAAATAAATCACAAAGATGAGAAATACAGCATAGGAAATAGAGTCAATAATATGCTAGGTGACAGGTGGTGACTACACTTATTGTGGTGAGCACTGAGTAATGCAGAGAATTGTTCAATCACTATGTTGTACACCTGAAACTAATATAACACTGTAATTAAGTTATACTTCAATAAAAAATTACTTAATTAGCTTTAAAAATAGATTTTAGTATCTTTTTCTATCCAAGTATCTACCCTCTTCCTTCCCTCTTTCACTTTCCTTATTTCCTTCCTTCCTTTTGCATTTCCTTTGTTCTTTTCTTTTTTCCTTCCATCCTTCGTTTCTTCCTTTCTGTCTTAAAAAAAAAAAAAAAAAAAAGGCCATTCCAGGCAAAAGAACGAGCCACGCCTAAGATACCAAAGAGGAAACAATGTTCAGTGCTCAAAAGAGATAAAGGGGAATCACCGTGGCTAAAGAGCACACAGGATTTTGGTGACGAGCGAGATAAGCCTTTGCAGAGGTTTGCAGGTCAGAGTGAGGAGTCTGGATTTTACTCCAAATGTGCTTCTCTTCCTCTACCTACCCATAGCCCGCTTCTCTCTTCTTCCACACAGTCTCCCTGTGAGATCTCATTCCATTTCACTTTTCATTAATATCATGTGGTTATAGGACAACACTCACCAAACCTTTCGTTAAAATCCAGGCCAGGCCTATCCTCCAGTGTCCTAAACCGTATCCACCCTTGGATTTTCATTGGCGCTTCACGCTAAAAAGTCCCAAACTAAAGTCATTCTCTTTCCCTCATACACTGTTCTTTCTTCATTTTGTTAACACCATTATCAACCCAGTCACTTAAGCCGGAAGCCCAAGTTTCAGCCTAGCTTCCTCTCACCTCCAACATCTAATTACAAACACCGATTTTTCAAGTTTAAAGGAGAGATACGGAAGAAGGTAAATAGAAAAGGAATGGAATCTTTTGCCTCCACTAATAATGACACTTCCCAGTGTGGCTCATACTTAAGCCAAGGTTAACAACCCATCTCAGGAATGTTGTCTTAGTCCCAGCTACACAAGTCTATATAACACTTTAACCTAACCAACCCACGCCAGTGTCCCTCTCAGTCTCAACAGAGACTACAGAACTTAAAAATCATGTCTTCCAGTTAGAAGATATCTTTGAGACCACCTAGTGATCTCCATATTTATATAAGGAAAAACACACGGAAGGGAAGTCGTGTGTCCCAGATCACTGACAGAGACTACACAATCTACTTCCCTTACCTTGTATAGTTATTTCTTCATATGAGCTAAACCTCAAACCAGAACTTGCATATATAGGCTTGGATATTATTCTATCATATCACCTTAAAATCACTCCAAAATTGCTGGGTAAGCCACCTAAATGACCCATTTTATATTATTAACATACATATTAATAATCTAAAATTATGCTTTTATAAGAGGAAGAAATACTTCATTTTCTGAGAAAGTCTACATTATCCCAAATTAACTTTTTTTAAGTGCATTCTCATCATTGGTCAGAGAGCCACCAAGATCTGACCTTTCAACAAGGTCACAGAATTCACAGGGCAAACCACTGGGCAAGGTTTCCTGATGATCCCCCTTTTCACTGCTTCTCTCTGAAAGTAGCAAGAACAGGGAGAAATAAGTGCCTATCTATGTTCTAAGAGCTACATACAGTGATCAATTTTAGGTACCACCTCCCTAGATTCAATTTATAACCAAGCTGCTGTGCCATATTTATGAAACTTTTAAAAACAATATTCTCGGGCACCTTGGTGGCACAGTCAGTTAAACGCCCAACTCTTGGTTTCAGCTCAGATCATGATCTTGGGGTCTGGGATTGAGCCCTGCATCGGGCTCCAATTTCAGGGTGGCGTCTGCTTTAGATTCTCTCTCTTCCTCTCCCTCTGCCCTTCCCACTTGGGCTATTTCTCTCTCTAAATAAGTTAATTAAATATTTCAAAAACAAAACAAAACCATATTCTCTTTGATAAACGTAAGTCTCATGTCCTCCATTCCCTCAACCTCTTAGGACTACAATATACCTCTTAAGAGGGTATACCACCACTCCACATTCTCTTTGAGGTACCTCCTTTCCTAGCTGGACCTGGGGTGAGTCTGTGCTTTTTCAAATTATATATTCCTTTCCTATGTCCTTTGCTCCCATGTTCACTACCCTAAATATAAGTCGAGAATCACTGTCTTAATTTACTGCAGGCCAACAACCACCACGAGCTAGAAAATTAACGCATGCCTCGCTTAAAGACAAATTTTAGTTACTTCTGAGTTTTTGAAACTTGACCTAATCTTCTCCATCTTCACAATATAGACTAAAATAGTTTTAGACTTCCTTTATATAGTTAAGATACTTATCTTTGTATCTCTACTTTTGAGATTGATAGAATTAGGTATCCATAATTGAATCAATAAAGAGATTTACATGATTTTCTGGAAGGTGTTCTACTTTGCTTTGAATTTTGTTATTTTTCAACTTTACCAAAAACCTACAAGATTTGATAGCTATTATCATTGTAATAAGGTCCCAAACAGATCTATTATTGGAATGGGAGTAGGGAGGTCTGTATATCTCACATTTGTCTGGTCTGTAGTGCCTACCCAGTAAATCTGAATTGGTATTGATTTACTCTATTATTTCTTCAGTTAATTTATTCTCCAGTACCTACTGTTGCATTGGTCAACTGTAAGTGTCTTGCACTGGATACAAAATAAACCTAAGGTTTACATCCTGCCTCTTAAGGATTATCTAACACTTGAAAGTAGATATGAATGAAATAGATAAATAGGAAAACAAAACTTTGAGATTATGGACCCAAGCCGTCAACAAAGGCAGCAAGAAGGACAAGCAATCACAGGACAGAAGGAGAGATGATGGATCGACTGTTACAAGTACAGAGGTTAGGTAGGATTAAGGTAGGTGGGCAGGGGAGTGGATCCCAGGTAGAGTGAGCACTGTGGCTAAAGCACTGGAAAGAACTAAATCCATGGTACAAGGGAGAGGAGGAGGGCACAGGTCTGAATGAAGCAGATAACCCATGTTAGAGCACAAGAATTTGAAGCTGGATAGGCAGCTGGGATCAGGCATTCCTCAGGGGCAGAGAGGCCTTCATACTAATAATAACATGAAAGGTTGGGGAAATTTTCCAACACACAGGTGGCTTTCAAGCAGGAAAAAAAATCAAAACCACAATATTTATCTGAGATTCCTTCTCTTCTCCTTATTCCTCATCTATATCTACTTATCTATCTTCAGAGTATAGCATTCATTTAAATAATTTGAGTTCCTTTATATAGTTAAGATACTTATAACTCATATTTCTACTTTTGAGATTGAGAGATATATGTGTGCGTGTGTGTGTGTGTATCTCCAAGACACTAACTTCACCACGTTATACACACAGCAAAACAAATATTGCCTGATAAAAACAAAATTCATGCACTCAAATACTAAGTTACCATTTACAGACTGCTAACTATATGCTAGGCACTATGCTAAGCACTTTGCATAATTTTTTTTAAGATTTTATTTATTTATTTGACAGAGAAATAGAGAGTACAAGTAGGCAGAGTGGCAAACAGAGGGAGAGGGAGAAGCAGGCTCTCCACTGAGCAAGGAGCCTGATGCGGGGCTCGATCCCAGGACCCCAGGATCAGGAGCTGAGCAGAAGGCAGCTACTTAACCGACTGAGCCACCCAGGCGCCCCACTTTGCATAATTTCATCTAATCCTCACAACCACCCACAGTATTATCCGTATTTTATAAATGAAGCCAGGATCTTCATTGACCAACATCACAGGTCCAGGATTCAGGCCAAGCGCTGCCTAGCTATACAACTCACATGATTTTAAACCACCAAACTTGGGACTAACCTCGGAAGTCTTCTAAGGAGAACATCACAGTGCTTCCATTATTCCGGGGGACAGGGGAAAGACAGCAGGTTTTCCTCAATCATTCCTGAGTTACCCCTTCTGGTCAAACCAAGATTATTCATAGCCAAAAGGTCAGATGGAATTATTTCTCCCAACACTGCCTAATCGCCACCACCGAGATGCCCAGGCTTCTAAAAACAGTAGAGGACAAAGGTCTGAGGAAAAGGGCAAAGCAAGGGGAAACCAAACAAATCTAACAAACCAGTAGGATAATCAGCACTTCCTAAACCAACAAGATTCACTGACCAGGGAAAATGATGAGTTGGGGGAATTGCAGGAGACTTCCCACCTCCGTAAATGTTGCTCAAGCCCCAGTCCTCCAAGAGAAGCCCAACTGATGAGGCCAGAGTCCTTTTTTTTTCTTGTTCCCGAAGGGTAATAGTCTCCATTTTGTTCTCAAATTCATGCTCTGTACCAGAGGGACAATAACTCTCTCACCTCTAAAGGTCCCAGTACAATAGCTGTAAGCATCCTCAAAAACAGGCAGCAACAAAACTACATGGCATTATATTGCTTTCTCCAGGATTCAAGTCCTAGATGAAAGGCATCATTATTTAAGATCATTATAATTACAAATGATAATCTAACATCAATGCTATGCTTGGCCTTCTATGATAATAATATAGGAATGCCATCAACTCTTTCATCCAATTATCTCTTGGCTCTTCAGAAATCAGGAATAACAAAGCTTCAGTTGGCATTGTCAGCCACTGTCTGCCAAGGTTAACTCAGAGCCCAAGGAGAAAACTGACCTGTTCGGGCTGATTCACTCACAGCAGGCCCTGAATGAAACTCCAGATTTTCACTCTTTCAACTTTGTTCCAACTTGAGGAATTTGCCCTCTGCCAAGGTGGAAGTGTCACTCAGAAGGACTCTTCTTTCCTAACAATTGTCCGTAACTCAAAAGGAGAACGGAGATTGCTTAAAGTATACATAATACACTAAAAATAAAGACAGCAGACTAGTAATACTAAAGATACCGGGCGGGGGGGTGGGGGAGGGGCACGAAGGAGGCACAAAATACTGCAGCCAGGATTGCTGAGGGATTCGAAATCACATGGAATGAAAAGGCTTTTTTACTTTGGGTATAAGCACAGAACATATGATTTATTTATGTAGGCAATTTTGTTCCTCAAAAGAAACCAAAAATGTTGCAATACTCACTTCAACTTTGCTAAGAATATAACATATGCAAACGTGCAGAACTAGACGTGTTCCCGAAAACAAGGTTACTCGAAGAAGGGGTTCCAGAGAAGACTCCGTTAAGAACAATCCACCTTCACAAAATGTTTCCTAACCATTTCAGTCCTTGCTGGTCTCCTTCCCCTCAACACCTCCAGAATTTAGAGACTACACCACACACCCTGTTGCAGGGGGGGTTTGTCTCGTGTGTGTTGCTCACATTATGTCAATGAAGAGGGCAGGGGCCAAATCTTCCATTATTTCTCTGAATGCCACAGCATCGTGGAGCTGAAAGAGCTGAAAATACCTTCGATGCTCAGTAACCCTTGCTGCTCCTGGCTGCAGGGCAAGCTGTCTCTTCTGCACTCTGCATTACACCTATACCCTCTTGTTTCATGGTCATAGCATCCCTACAGAGGCAGGAAGGAGAGTAATTACAAATGAGGAACCAGTGGCTCACACTGGTTAAATGAGTTCCCCAAAGCCATACCGGCAAATAGTAGTCCAAGAACTTGAACCCCATATCCCTAGTTGCAAGTGCTAGACTCCTCCCGAAAATTCTTCTTTGTACAAAGGATTATCAACATCTTCTCCCACAACATTCTGATTTTTGATAACCCTTCCCAACTGAACCTCCCTGTAAGCAATTCAAGTCAGAAAGTGCTTCCACAATACTTTGGGGTTACTCAGATAGGAGCAAAGAATATAAGGAGAATTGTCTAAAGTTCATACTCCGTGTTCAGCCAGCGGTAGAGTACAGAGACAACTCCCTCGGCCAGAGCCTATGAAGACTTACCATTCTAGCTCCTGTAGTTCACTGGTTCATTTCTGGAAGTAGCCATTTTATACAAAAAAATGATATGAAGATTTTTAACCATAACAGGTTAAACAGAAAGACTGCTGGCTCATTGATTCTGAGAAAACGAATTTAAAGTGATTCGCCTGAAGTTAGATGAGACCCTTCTGAGCCATCCCTGACTCCTCTCTTTTTCCGCACAACGGTCAACACCATGGCCATGTTGTACCACCTTGGCGCGACTGGCATTTGGGGCTGGATAAGTCTTCGCTGTGGTGGGGAGGGAGGGCTACTGGGTACGCTGTAGGATGCTCAGCAGCACCCTTGGCCTATACCCCCTAGATGCCAGTATTACCTCCCACCCTGTAACAACCAAAAATGTCTCCAGACATTACTAAATGTCACCCAGGGGTAACTGCTCCTAGTTCAGAGCCACTGCCCTAGACTGGTGGTCTCCAAACAGAGGTACGCAAAACAATCCACTGGGGTAGGAAAACATATAGATGAGACTCTCCACTTATATTAATTTCCATCTTAAAAAATAAGGCTTTCTCTTTATTATTTACTAGATGGCCCAACACTAGTGTCCCCATCCAGTCTCTATGTCAGTCCTGGGTCTCATATGAATCTGATGGAATAATGAGGAGGAAAGAGTGGAAGCTCCATAGCACAGGCTGACAGGGAATGAAATGTACTACAGTTCATGTGCTTGGTTAAGTAGATTTACTGATCACATTTGTTTTAAATGAATTAACCCTTATAAAGCAAACAAGGGGCTTAAAAAGATTCCTGCAAGGATACCTTGGATTAAAGATAACAACCATACACGAACAACAAAAATACAGCAGTGTCTCATTTCTATTTGGGTGTACTTTTTTTTAAGATTTTGTTTATTTATTTGAGAGAGAGAGAGAGCGCATGCGAGCAAGCGCGCACACAAGCAAGGGAGCAGCAGGCAGAGGGAAAGGGAGAAGGAGGGTCCCTGCTGAGCAGAGAGCCAGATGGGTTTGATCCCACCTGAGCCAAAAGCAGATGCTTAACCTACTGAGCCACCCAGGCACCCCTCCTGGTGTACTTTTCATCAGTCACATTACAATGTAGAAATAATTAAAATCTAATAAGATATGACAAGAAATGCACCAAAACCTATCCAGATGACTTAAAATACAGATTTGCACCTACTATCATAACTGATGAACTTCATTTTAAGTATATATTGTGCCTTCAGATATTAGCTAATGATAGCAGGACATGCACATAATGTATAAACAAACAAACATATAATGAATGGATTAAATGTTGAACTGATAGTGTCATTCGATACAAAAAGTTTAGCAACCATTGCTCTAAACCAACACTGTCTGACAGAACTTTCTGTGATGATGAAATATTTTCTATCTGTGCTGTCCAAAATTGTAGGTCCTAGCCAAATGCGGCTATTAAGCAACTGAAAAGTGGCTAGTGTGCCTGAAGAATTAAAGTTGAATTTTAATTTCGATAATTTAAATTTAAATAGCCACATGGGGCCATGGCTACTTTACCGGACAGCATAGCCCTGGACCAGGAATAGATTATGCTATCTATGCTGTCTCAAAACCTAAAGCTCCCAGCAGGCAGTGCACTTTCCTGCTTTTTGTCTTTGGCCATGGTATTCTTGCTGCCTTGAATGTTCTCTCAACCTTGTCCATCTAGTAATAAATTCTTATTTTTGAAGGCCTACCGCAAATAGCACCTTTCTTTAGCTTTCCCTGACTACTCCTGACACCACAGAATTAACTGCTGCCTCAGGTCTGTTGCCCTCCCCCTTTTATAACCTTCCACTCCGGCACTTAGAGCTACTGGCTCAAGCTTCTGAAGTTCTGGCATTCCTCAAGGCAGAGTCTTATTTATCACTGGCTGATGTCCAGCACATAGTGAGTGCTCAGTAATGGTTACTGGATATAGCAACGAATGGACCAACGAACCTTGATCTCCCCGTGTAGACTGCAGTGCTCCTTCTACCACACCAAAAAAAAAAAAAAAAAAAAAAAAGGCTCCAGAAAAGCAAACTGAAGGCTACTCTTTGCTATTTCACAGTGCCAGATGCTACTTCAATAGACAATACCATTTCTATTATTATCACTGTTTGGCTCTTTCAGATGCAGATGTCACAGTTATTTCTTAAGTAGGCTCGGAAAGCATTTATCCTTTGAAGAGCACAAAATGTAGGTACTTGGTGGTGTGAGTCCCCCCTCTGAGGGGTCACCTTTCAAATACTGCAATGACTGCTCTGATGCAGTCATATTTCACGGGTTCCGGAGTTAACGTTTATCAAGCGTTTCCTGTGTACTCTACGTGCAGTTTTAGCTACTCAGGTACAAGTGGACACCTCCCCTCAACCCCTCCCACTCAAAACCCACGAGAAACTGTTTCTCTGTATCATCTTGCATTAAATGAGTGTGACTTTGTTAGAAAGACCAAAGACAAGGCTTTGACCATGCAATTGCTTATTCTGGATTTCATTTCTGAATTCTAGATTTGGCTATATTTAGCAAAGCTATAACCGTCATCATGCCCGAAGCCAGGAAGAAGACACCATTCACAAACCACCCCCTGAAAATCTGCAGTTGCCACTAAAAAACCAGACTCCCCAGCAGGCAAAGACATCTGAGGTGGGAGGGATCAAATTGGTGTTTGCGTCAGAGAAGACCTCAGGTGCTCAGAACCAACCTCTCTGCCTGGCACTAAAGCTCTCCATAACCTTATTGCCTCTTCTTTTCTCTCCAGCCTACCTTCTGTTCTGGTCACACATCCTCACTCTCTCCCCCGTCCACTCCTTTCTGTAACACTGGTCATCCCACTCCCCCACCTGCTTCTCCTTCAAGCTGCTTGCCTCTCACTGAAACTTCAGGACATCTCCCCTGCCCCCAAACTCTATCCCCCCACCCTTGCCCCACAATTAGCATAGGGCTGAGGCACAGAGGGTAGCGGTGCATACTGGAGAGCTAGTCAAGAGTTACTCGAAAGACCCAGGGTCACTGAAGAAAGCGAGCAGCAAGTGAACAGCCAGGGAACAAATGCAAAAGAATTTTCTACCATTCCACGTCCCTCTTTCCTTGCTTTTGGAAGGGAAACTGGTACTAACCCAGATAATACCACTAGTCAGTATCCCTGAACTCATCATACTGTTTCACCACTCCACACTTGCATATGCTATTCTCTCTGCTGGGAAGGCCTTGGGTAACCCTCATCTGGACCATCTGCTGGGCAATTTCCATTCCTGTTCAAACCACACTTCGTCTATAAACCCTGGCCCCCAGGCCCTTTCTCTTTATCACCTCATGACATCGTTTTATCATCTACTATATACCAAGGGCCATGCCAAGAGCTGGATACTGATCTCAGGGTTATTTGTTGGTCTATAAGCTCCTTAAGAGCCAGGCCCACGTCCTATTCCTCTTAGTAATTCTGGAATCCAATGCAGTGCCTACCACAAAGAAGGCCTAACAAACATTCACTAAATGAACACATGTGTGCATCATACCAATACCAACACGATGTAATTATGCTACATATGTGTATGTACAGACATACATACATGTATACATACGTTTGTCTCAGGTGTTTAAACCTCACTACCTTGTGATGTTGGTAGAAGAAACTAAGTTTACTAGCATGGAAACTCACTCAGTAGTTCTCATTAACTCTGGACCTGGATTCCTTCAGTGGAAATAAGGAAACTGCTCTGATGGCACACGTGGTCCACCCTGTATAGAACTGATGCAGTTCTGGAAAGTGGTCTTGGACACAGCAGGTAGTCAACAAACATTTACTGTTTAAAGCTTAGACGTAAGGCCTCATATAGCTAAGGACGTATAACAAAAGCACAGCTACTCAGTCCTTCTCTGAGCATTGCTCCAGTTTTCCCATTGAGCTCGTTCCAGAAGCTTAAACCAAACCTTCCCTTGATATCACACGCCCGTGACCTCAGACATGACTGGGAAGTCATCGTGGCATCCTCACTGAGGAAGCTAGAAAAAATATCCTCCTCTGCACCCAGCCTGGAGATAGTCATATCCCTCTGAACTCATGGTCTAGAGCCTTCACTTCCCCCGAACAAGCCCCAATGGACTAGTTAGTGAAAGCAGGCGAGCAGGGCTGATGCTGATGGAGAGATGGCAGCCCACGCATTCTCCTGTGTTATTCCAGCACCTCTTCCTCAGTGTTCTTGCACTCCTCACTATAAAGCACAGACTGATACCCATTTTAGAGAAATAGGGATGACAGGTGGGATGTGGTGCTGAAGAGTCTGTGTTTAAAGCCCACCCTCCCCAAACCGCCTGGTCATTGCCCTGGCAACTCAATGCATATTTGTCATCATCTTTGGACAGCTCTGACTGGGACTGGTGGTTAGGTCCACAGCTGGGGACCCAAAGAGGAGAGGGTGCAGGAAGGAACATGATCACCCAAAACATCTGTTGACCCTTCAAGGAGCTAGTGAGGCTTCTGCAGAAAAATATCTGACTCTGTCCGCCCACAAAGGGGAAAAGGATTGCTGCAGATTGCCATAGCCAAACCAACCTTCACATCCCCCCCCCGCAGTCCCCCCGACTATATACAGGATATAATGTTGCTGGCAAATAATGGCTACCACTCATCGAACACCTGAGAAATGTAAACAATTCACATACATAGCCTCATTTGATCTTCATGACCACGCCAAAGGAAAGGGGTTCTCGATCTTTAGCTTGCATCAGAGTTTCTCCAGAAATCTGTTAAAGCCCCACTCTTGTGGTTTATGGGGTGAGGACCAATTTGCATTTCTAACAAGCTTCTGTATGATGCTGATGCTCCTGATCCCGGACTCCACACTCTAAGAACCATTGCCATAGGGAAACAGATTCAGGAGAGATTTGAAATGTCTTATCCAAAGTTTCACAGCTAGTAAAGGACAGATGCAGAATTCGAACCCAGATCTGTCTGACTGTATAGAGACAGTGCTGGTAACCATGCTATACCGTAAATATTTGCCTTCGTCTTACCAAATGCACTGGCAGCTCCTTAAAGGCAGACATCACCCTTTAGATCTCCCTATTATGCCTCTCAGAACTTAGTAGTACCTTTTTACTTAGTAGGTACTACATAAATAATTCGTATACAGGCTCCTACACAGCTATATACTTCTAAGAGCCACAAATTCAAACTCACTTATAGTCAAAGAATATAAAGAAAGCAATATCACCAGACCCAGTTTTATATGAGACTCTCTCCTGCTGCTCTGAGTCTTGGTCCACGCTGTCTCCACACCTGGATAACTCCTACTCATTCTCTGGTCAGTCACTTCCTACAGAAACCAATTCTTGGACACCTGGGTGGCTCAGTCGGTTAAGCGTCTGCCTTCGGCTCAGGTCATGATCCCAGGGTTCTGGGAATGAGTCCTGCATCGGGCTCCCAGCGGGGAGTCTGCTTCTCCCTCTGCCTGCTGCTTCCCCTGCTTGTGCTCTCTCTCTCTGACAAATAAATAAATAAAATATTAAAAAAAAAAAAAAAAGCAATTCTTAGCTCTCTAAAACTTGGGGCCATTGCACCCTAAGCTTGTCTCCACGACAGCACATATCACTCTATTCTAACTGGCTGTTTTCCATCTCTCAAAGTAGTCTGTAAACTATAGCATCTAGTTTTACGTCATATCCCCAGGGCCATCATAAATATGCCATAACTGCTTGTTGAATGAATAAATGAATGCAGAGCTGCAAGCCCTAAGTTCCAAATAAAAATACCATAATGCATGATGTGCAATTCTCAGGAATGAATTCCAGGGAAGAGGAGGACAGCCTAGATAACAAAGACCAATTTTGCCTTTTCTCTCCCCCAGCATTCAGACTCTGAGAAAAGGCACTGCTTAGGATAGCACCAACCACAATGAGACAATATCCCAGCTGAACAAAATGCTCCTGGACTACAGGGTCAGCAGAAGCCATTCAAAGAGAAGGAAAGAGCTCTGTGCCCCCTCATTCCTCCTGATTTCTATCTCACATACTCCTTCTCCATTTCTCCATCCCACTGCAATTAAGGGCTTTGGCACAGGGACGAAAGACACAGATCAGACTCAAGGGTGCGGATCTGGCAGCAGGCACAGAAGCATCTCCCATCCTGCACCAAAGCCCACAAGGAAAGATCCAGAGGGACAGTGACTCAGGCCCCGGATTAAGTCCAGCTAGAGCAGTGCTGAGAATGGAAAAAAGCAAGAATTTCACAAGGACATTAATTGTCAGATCTTTTTTTGTTAAGTGTTTTTAAAGTAAAGACTTCCACCCTAACTCCAGAAAAATGGGCCCAAGGTGAACCCAGTACTTGCACAAGCTGAGAGCCAAACACAGCTTCTTCTTCATCTCCAACCCACCTGCCTGCAACACTCACCATGACAGGCATCTCCCAGGCCCAGGTTAGGACCTTTGCTTCAACCTGAGCTTGCAAAAAGGCTCCTTCTCCACCTAATAAATTGTCCACCCCAAAACCACCATGTGACAGAAGCCTCTCCCTTCCCCCATCCCCTCTCAGCAATAACACAACCTACAGCAGGTTGGCCCCATCCAATTAGTTTGAATAGCTTCATGCCAAGGAAATTGCTGCTTTTATTAAAAATAAAAGCACACAAGGCAGGCAATGGGCTGTGAAAAGTATGAGTCTCGCATAATTATGAAGGTCGAGGTTAAGGTTACCAAAAGATACATGCAAAGATTTCCAGAAAGCCTGGGGGATAAAAATATATATTTACATATCTATAGATATACAAATGAACACACATGGAGAGAATTTACACAACAGATCTAAATAACATCTCCTCCAATAGAGGAAAAACAAAAATCAGATGCCACTCTCAAGTAATTCTTTTGGCTAAAAAATAAAAATAAAAACTAAAACAGGAGGCAGAGGGGCCTAGTAGACTGGTTTCAAAATAACCACATTCATCTCGTGTAATTTCTGTTATCTTGGCTACATCCTGGGGACCTGATTACAGTTCGGTCAGGAAACAAAACTAGTCAGATCCACCAAGAGCCTTGGCTCTTAGAAAAACATTTTCCCATTCTCTGAAAATCCTCTCTTCCTCAAATGCCTGCTCCTGGGAGTGGGAAAGTTGGGGAGAAGGAGAAACCCCTCTCTCTTCTTAAAGCTACTCCATCTCCACCCTTCAGCCTTCACATGACAATTTCAAGTTTAAGGAGGATGACATGCCCAGCACCCTACATTTGATGTGAAGCTTTACACTTTCACACATACGTTTTCTCATCTGATCCTTACAATTCAGTGAGGCAGACAAGAATCGGCTTGCCAATTTTTAAAAAAAATAAAATAAAAGGCCACTGAGGTAAACAATTTCCAGCAACGTCCTTCCACCCCACAAGCCCTGTCACTTCCAAATCTCAGTTTTAAATTTCTCAAGGACAATGATTCACTGAGCAAGGGGAGGGGGAAGGGAGGGTCAATTGGTCAAAACCCATTCATACGCTGAACAACTAGAAACCAGTCTTGCTGCATCAGCATAAGATTTTAATTCCCGGCGCACTGAAAGAGTCCCACCATACCTTCCGCCAACACCTCGTCCACAGTGACCTGCTGTCGCCCAATGCCAAAGACCCTTCCGATGTAGCCACTGCCCAGGCCCGAGGTGCTGCCCCCACCTCCGCTGGAGCCGGAGCCCAGGCCAGAGCCGCCCTGCTCTCGCCGGGAGTCGAAAAACTTCTTCATCTTGCGAATAGGAAGCAGTAAAGCAAAATACCGACGGTCTCTGGATTTTTTTTTCTTTTTTTTTTTTTTTAAAGAAAACAAGAGATCCAAGGATTTCTTCTCGGATTTCAGCTGGGAGAGGAGCCACCCGAATCCGGCCGTGGGGGTGGGGGCTGAGGGAGGATGCCTATAGGAATATGCGTGTCAATCGCGCCGCGGTCCCCTCCTCCTCAAGAGAGCGATTCGTGTAAGTTTAAACCTGTGATGACAGAAGAGAGAGAGGATGAATCAGTAACACACTTACGAATTCAACCGCTGAGTCCTAGAGAGAGCAAAAGCCATCATCCCGGGGAAACGCTTCGTGCATTTTCCTAGCGAGAAAAACCCTGGGGCTGAAAACTCGGGAGAACCCGGGACCCCCGTGCCCGCAGCTCGGAAAAATGAAGGATTCGGCCGCCTCAGGCACCGCCGACCGAGCCGGGCACTGCCTCCCCCTCCTCCCGGGTCTCCCCGCCGCCCCGAAAGGCAGCATTCCGGCGGCACCCACTTGAGACGGCTCGGCGGCTGGCGCCCAGCTACCAGCCCTGCAACATTGTCACGGCCGCCGGGCCGGCCTGCGACGCGGAGAAGAGGCGGCGCTGCAGCGAGAGCCGGGGCCGCGTTCGGCGCCCGCCCGCCCGCCAGCTGATCCCCGGAGCGCCCAGCAGACACTGACCCGCCGCCCCTCCCCCGCGCGCGCTCCCGCCCGGCTCCAACCACCCAACCAGGAAGTGAACCGCCGCCGGAAGTGCCTCTCGGGACGGCGCGGCGACGGGCCGAGGCCCTCCTGTTGCTGCCGCTCAGTCGCGACAGACGAGAAGGAGTCGTTGGAGAGAAGGGGACCCGGGAGGGGGGTGTCTCAGTGTGGAGAGAGTTTTGGAAAAGAACTTTTATCGCCCGGCCCGCATGGCACCATGGGAAAGGTAGTTCGGCGAAACCCAGCGGCTGGACTACAACTCCCAGGATGCCCCTGAAGGAGTGAGCGAGGTGATTGCGGTGGCCTCCTCGGCCTCGAAGGTGGTTAGTGGGGTGGTGCATTTGTGGGGATTCGGTTATTTAAACACATCCGGTAAAGAAACTACCAAGGACTAGGAAACTGCTGCATGTTCCACCCTTTTGGGGCCATCTTATTTGCGGCTTGACCTCCCTGCACAAGGGATTCTGGGGGTTGTTGTTTCCAAAAGGATCGAGGCTGACACCTGAAGGACGCGGCTTAACCTCTTAGCCCCTAGCGGGTCCTGCGGGGCTTACCGACGTCACCTGGGCAGAAAGTGGAAGAGAGGGGTTGATCGGGAGAATTTTGCTGGCAGTTGGTACAAAGCCACACCCGAACGCCAACTAGAAGTAAAATCTGTGCCCTTCTGCCCGCAACCTCAAAAGCTGTTTTTGCTCCCAGTTGTAATTGAGAACTGCTCAGCGGTCAGCTCTGAGCTAGGCGCTGTGAGAAAGCTTAACAAGACTAGTGTTTCGTCTGGGAATCTACAGGCGAGATTCAAACCGAGAAACTTAAGGGGTGTGTGCAGGGCAGATTCCAGGGTACCAGCAGATCCAAATCGTTGGCTCTGATCCCAAACTCGGGGCTGGGCTGCCGACAGTGACGCTTAATCCTTCCACCTTTGCTGATGTAATGGGTGGGCCTGACCGTGACAAATCCTCTAACACAAGAACCCAAGGCTGACCTTCTGTTATTTCTTTTTCACTTCAAGATTTCCTCCTTGATGCTTATTTTACCGATATCGTCTGAGTGCCGAAGTCCACTAGGTGGACAACGTGATTTTCATCTGCCAAATGGAGAAGATTTGGAAGGCCGGTTAGTACCCTACTCCATCCCTAGATTTCCTGATGGATAATGCTGAAAGTAGTTCCAAATCCCTGCCCCCAGTTCCCAAAAAATCCATGATTTTTCTAACCACCCGAATATAGGTTATTTCTCACCTCCACCCGCTCTCCCTAATTCTGCGATAGCACTCTTGGCTTGTAATTCATCCCAGAACTTTTTCAGTAGGCATTTGAGGAGAGGACGGAGAGGTACTCCGGGGGGTGGGGGGGTGGGGGGGTGGGGGGGTAGGGTGGGGGGATGGTTCTTGCCTTCTCTAAAATGAATGTTGAACTGAGCCGTGACTGCTGCTTTTCCTTCCTCTTTTCCTTCTACCTCTCCTCTCTCCTTTCCTCCTTCTCCAACTCTTGCTGCTCCTCCTCCTCCTCCTCCTCCTCCTCCTCCTCCTCCTCCTTTTTCAAGTAGTGCCTTTGTAGTTAAGCTTCCTGTGCAGAGACAGCATTTTTTCTTCCAGAGGGAGTTAATGTTGTCACCTCAGTTCACAAATTCATGCAGCCACCTCCAGGGTGG
This sequence comes from Potos flavus, assembly GCA_028534135.1. Taxonomy (NCBI): domain Eukaryota; kingdom Metazoa; phylum Chordata; class Mammalia; order Carnivora; family Procyonidae; genus Potos; species Potos flavus. Next base: position 46,090,658 of record CM052885.1, on the reverse strand, counting down.
AATGCAGCACCTGCCAGAACATTCCCTCAAAGGAAGCCCACAGAGGCATATTCTCTGCACTTTCCTTAAAAGGCTAGATTTTGTCTTGAGGAAGTTTGGAATAGACTTTAAAATAGATGGGAAAGTTCATTTGGAATTAGATTCATTGACCTCCATCTTTATCTACATCTATTGATCTTGACTGATTTTTTTTGAAGAGGTTCTGTTGCTTCCTAGAATCTGTTCCTATCTCAGGTTTTACTTTTCTAGACATTCCTGTTACCAGACTAGGCCAAACTTATGCAAATCCCAACTCTCACTTCTGAGGAACAAAAACTTGTTTTTATCTGGTAGGATTAAGGCAGCTAACAAGCATCCACTTGATGCTTTGAGGAGGTTTTTTTTTTTAAAAGAAGCAAAAGAAAGAAAAAACATTAGAACCTGGATTTCTTGCTTTCCATTCTTTCAGAGACTAATAACAATTATAATGACAAAACTCCAGTTTTTAATCCTTTATGTATAATAAATTATTTGGTCCTCATAACAACCCTATGAAATAAGCTAATATTAATTGTACTCGTTTTTTAGATGGGGGCTCTGAATCATAGAGATAAAATGAGTGGCCCAAAGTCACACAGACAGTAACTGGCAAAGCCAGTGCTCAAACCCAGACTTTTTGGCTTCAAAGCCCAGTGTTTAGCTACACTGAACTGCCTACTTAGAAAGAACAAATATAAACTGATTAAAATACTAGAAAATCGTTCGAAATATACCTACAAACAGTAGGGGACCAGGAGACAGGAAATCTCTGTCACTCCATAGCTGTGCCCTAGACCACTTAGATCTCTGGCCCTATTTTCTCAGCCATAAAACCAGTGCTCTCTTATAACCGTTAATAATTTTCTTGTTCCTGAGTGCAAAATAATCACAGATCAGCCACCATAAACCCAAAACTCCTACCACACTTACTTTGTGTAATTTGTCCCACCCTTCTTTGCGTTCCTATTCAATTTTTCAGGTATACTGTCACCTCAAGTACTCAATCTTCTACTTATCTTCTTTTTTTTTTTTTTAAGATTTTATTTATTTATTTGACAGAGAGAGAGATCACAAGCAGGCAGAGAGGCAGGCAGAGAGAGAGGGGGAAGCAGGCTCCCTGCTGAGCAGAGAGCCCGACGCGGGGCTCGATCCCAGGACCCTGAGATCATGACCTGAACTGAAGGCAGAGGCTTTAACCCACTGAGCCACCCAGGCACCCCCTTCTACTTATCTTCTTGAGCATTCAATATAATAGTTTATATAGTGTATGTCCTTACCAGTACTTAAATAAGCCAAATAATTGACTTCAAATTAAATGTGACATAGAAGAGAGCAATCGGATTAAGGTGGAAAAATTGATTTGAAGTATTCCAGACTAGGTAAGCTTTCGAATCCAGTCTAGGAGATACTATGGATAAATACCTAATCAAAGGGAAGGGGAAGGAGAAGGAGCCTGCGTGGATCAGTAAGTTAAGCTGCTGACTCTGGATTTTGGCTCAGGTCATGATCTCAGGGTTGTGAGATCAGGCTCTGAGCTGGGCATGGAGCCTGCTTAAGATTCTCTCTCTCGGGGCACCTGGGTGGTTCAGTGGGTTAAGGCCTCTGCCTTCGGCTCAGGTCATGATCTCAGGGTCCTGGGATCAAGCCCCACATCGGGCTCTCTGCTCAACAGGGAGCCTGCTTCCCCCTCTCCCTCTGTCTGCCTCTCTGCCTACTTGTGATCTCTCTCTCTCTGTCAAATAAATAAATAAAATCTTTAAAAAAAAAAAAAAAGATTCTCTCTCTCCCTCTGCTCCTTCCCCACCCACCCACCCCCACCTAAGAAAAAGAGAGAAAGAGAGAGAGTGAAGGGGAAAAGAAAGTGACATTTACTGTGTATTTTCCATATACCAGTTACTGTATTAAGCAGTTAACATAATATCTTGTTTAATCCTCCTGTATGCATCTCTGCTAAGTAGATACTCTTATCTATTATATTAAAGTAGATACTATTATACTATTATCCCCAATTTTATATTTTATAGATGAAGAGTGAAGATTTTGTTAGTCGCAGAGGGATGTGCATGGTTTGTTAGGTTAGGAGAAAATGATTTGCCCTGTGGTGTGGCGAACTCATGTCACAGTAAACCCAGGGGAAATGTGTTATGGCAATGTGTGGTGCATCCTTAGAGGAGATCAAAGGGAAGGGGACCAACATTAATTAACTACCTTAACTAAGGCCCGCACTGTATTGGATATTTAATCAGATCATTCAGTCTTCACAATACACCTATGAAGGGCACATTACTCTTAATTTTTTTAATGGGGAAACAGGGTGAGCAGGGTAAATGTATGTCAGCTCTTGCTACACAGAGCTTGTAAAGGGCGGAGGCAGAATCAAAACCTGACTGACCTCAAAACCCTTGTCATTTTCACTACACCATGTAGCCATTCTATATTGCCAGTTTTTAGTCCAATGGAATTTATTAGAAATACAGATTATCAGGCCCCACTCAGATCATTAACTATTTGGTCAGTAAATAATGAACTAATCAAATGCATCACTTAAAGGGACGAGCCATATACTTTTTTCTCCACTTTTAGTTTAACATTTTAAAAAACCTTTTTTTAATTTAAATATTTTTCCTGCTCTTCTGAGGTATAATTGACAGATTTATCATTGTTGTATTTTCTCCAGCACTAAAAATGGTACACAGGGATACAGTTTTCATTTTCAGCAATTCTTCAGTTAGTACTTAAAAAGACAGCTGAGGGGGCGCCTGGGTGGCTCAGTTGATTAAACGTCTGCATTTGGCTCAGGTTGTGATCCCAGGGTCCTGGGATCGAGCCCCACATCGGGCTCCCTGCTCAGCGGGAGAAGCCTGCTTCTCCCTCTCCCAGTCCCCCTGCTTGGGTTCCTCCTCTTGCTGTCTCTCTCTCTCTCCCTCTCTCTCTTTTTCTCTCTGTCAAATAAATAAATAATATCTTAAAAAAAAAAAAGACAGCTGAGGGTTAAAAGTGAATAAAATATAATCCTCCCAAGGAATTTAAAATATCCTGTAAAATTAAGTGTATTAAACAACAGAGGAAACTAAAAATGATAAGAAAGGCACAATCGCAGTAAAAACAGCTAGAACATATTTAGGGGTAGGGGCGGGGGCACCAAGCCCTTTTTACCAACCATCCAGGTGATTCTGATTCATATTCAAGTTTGAGAATGGCTGTTTAGCAGAAGGGAAATTATAACAACCATTTTCCTTCTTTAACAAGAACATTTATTGTTTTTGTTTTCTTGTTAGAAAAAGTAATTACATAATCATTGAAGAACGTAGTATAAAGAATAAAAGTCAACTCAGAATAAAAATCACTCAGAGATAACTGCTATTGACTTTTTCTTTTTTTAGCATTGACTGTTTTCATGAAGTTCAGAATTTCAAGGACCTCTCGGCATACCCAGTGCAACACTCTTTTGGAGGTCTCTTTCTAGTTGCCCTGTAAATCTTTCTCTTTTTAGTTGCCCTGTGAATCTTTCAACTACTCCTTCTACTGTGTTCGCCTACTTACTGTTAACTGTGGAACTTTGAATGTATCTCCATTATAGCCCAGATCAGTTCGTACTGTCATTGTTGGTTAACCTGTTTATCCCTTCAGGATTACATTACACTCATTTTTCTGTCCTTTGCAGCTGACTCACACATACAGAGTGGGCGCTCAATAAATATTTTGAACAAATGAATTAATAATTTAATGAAAAAAAATCTATCAAAATGCTGAAACATATTTAATGCTTCTTATCAGGGTCCTAATTAGACTGAGCTCTCATAGTCTAATTAACCACAGAAATGTTCTTTTAGAAGAATTCCTTCATCACAAAAGTTTCGAGACCTGAAAGTTCGATGATCAGTAAATCTCAAAGGATTAATAAAGAAAATGTACAGCATATTCAGTCCTCTCTAACAATATGAAAGAGACCTGAGACATTCTAGGTCACTCATTTCCACCGTATCCTGCGGTTTATTTTGATGTCATTTGTTTAATATCCGTTTACCTTGAATTTTCATTCTCCTCCAGCAACTACCCTATTTTTCTCCACCTCTTTCCAGCAAAGCACATCAGTGCAATTGTCTATCCTTGTCATCTCTACTAGTTCTCTACATTAGTATGTCCAATAGGCAGCTCTCGGCCCTTTTTTTTTTTTAAGATTTTTTTTTATTTATTCACGAGAGACAGAGAACCAGAGAGAGGCAGAGGGAGAAGTAGGCTCCCTGCGGAACAGGGAACCTGATTCGGGACTCAATCCCAGGATCCTGGGATCATGACCTGAACCTAAGGCAGAAGCTTAACCAACTGAGCCACCCAGGCGCCTTCAGCCCTTTTTTTAAAAATTCAATTTATTTAAACAAACATAAAAAAAATCCAGGTTACCCATTTCTCCCACCCAACACCTCCTGCCTCTGGCACCCTTCAATCTGTTTGTTCTCTGTACCTATAAGCTTAATATATATATTTTTTAGATTCCACATGTAAGAGAGATCATATGGTATTTGACTTTGTCTGACTTATTTCACTTAGTGTGAAGCCTTCTAGGTCCATCCATGTTGTTACAAAAGGCAAGATCTCATTCTTTTCTATGGCTGAGTTCCATTGTATGTATATATGCCACAATTCCTTTATCCATTCATCCACTGATGGACACTTAGCTTGTTTCCACATCTTGGCTATTGTAAATAATGTAATGAACATGGCAATGCAGATATCTGTTCAAGTTAGTGGTTTTGTTACCTTTAGATAAATACCCAGAGGTAAATTGCCGGATCATATGGTAGTTTTGTTTTTAATTTTTTTGAGGAGCCAGCATACTGTTTTCCATTGCGTCTACACCAATTTACATTCCCACCAGCAGAGTTCCCTTTTCTCCACACTCTCACCCACATTTATTATCTCTTGTCTTTTTGATACTAGTCATTCTAACAGGTGTGAAGTGATGTCTCATTGTGGTTGTGATTGGCATTTCCCTAATGATTAATAATATAAAGCATCTTTTTATGTACCTATTGGTTGTCTGTATGTTTTTGTTTGTTTTTTTGGAAAAATGTCTGTTCACATCTTCTGCCCATTTTTTAGCTGGATCGTTTGAGGGTTTTTTTTGCTATTGAGTTGTATGAGTTCTTTATGTTTTGGGTATTAGCCCAGTATCAGATATATTATTTAGAAACATTTTCGCCCATTCACTAGGTTGCCTTTTCGTCTTGTTGATGGTTTCCTTTGCTGTGCAGAAGCTTTTTAGTTTGGTGTTTATTTTTGCTCTTGTTGCTTTTGGTGTCAGATTTGAAAAAAAAAAATCATCTCCAAGACCTATGTCAAGGAGCTTACTACCAATGTTTTCTTCTAGTTTTATGGTTTCAGGTTCAAGTCTTTAATCCATTTCAAGGTGATTTTTGTGTACAATGCAAGATAGTGGCCCAGTTTCATTCTTATGCATGCGGCTATCCAGTTTTTCCAACATCATTTATTGAAGAGACTTTTTTTCCCCATTGCATGTTCTTGGCTTCTTTATCTTAAACTAATTGACCGTGTATGCAGAGGTTTATTTCTGGGCTCTCTGTTCTGTTCCATTGATATATTTCTTTTATCTCAATACCATACTGTTTCAATTAGTATAGCTTTGTAACATAGTTTGAAATTAGTGAGCATGATGCCTCTTCTTTCTCAAGATTGCTTTGGCTGGGACGCCTGGGTGGCTCAGTTGGTTAGGCGGCTGCCTTCAGCTCAGGTCATGATCCCAGGGTCCTGGGATCGAGTCCCACATCGGGCTCCTTGCTCGGCAGGGAGCCTGCTTCTCCCTCTGCCTCTGTCTGCCTCTCTAGCTACTTGTGATCTCTCTCTCACTCTCTCTCTGACAAATAAATAAATAAAGTCTTTAAA
>CM052885.1:46027684-46084236 GCA_028534135.1 Potos flavus | reverse complement strand
GGGACGCCTGGGTGGCTCAGTTGGTTAGGCGGCTGCCTTCAGCTCAGGTCATGATCCCAGGGTCCTGGGATCGAGTCCCACATCGGGCTCCTTGCTCGGCAGGGAGCCTGCTTCTCCCTCTGCCTCTGTCTGCCTCTCTAGCTACTTGTGATCTCTCTCTCACTCTCTCTCTGACAAATAAATAAATAAAGTCTTTAAAAAAAAAAAGTTTAAAAAAAAAAAAAAAGATTGCTTTGGCTATGTGGGGTCTTTCATGGTTCCATACAAATTTTGGGATTTTTTTGTTCTATTTATGTGAAATATGCCATTGGTAGTTTGTTAGGGATTGTACTGAGTCTGTGAATTGCTTTGGGTAGTACAGACATTTTCACGATATTAATTCTTCCAATCCATGAGCATGGAATGTCTTTTCATTTATTTCTGGTATTTTGATCAATTTCCTTTTAGCATTCTTTTCAGTACATAAATACAGGGGTTTTTTGTTTTTACCGTATTAGATCCCATTGCATATTTGGTGCATTCTATATTGTTTTTCTTTCTTTTTTTTTTTCTATATTGTTTTTCTTTTAATAGTTTCCTACTTCATTATATATTCTCCAGAAACTTTTTTTTTTTTAAGATTTTATTTATTTGACAGAGAGAGAGACAGCAAGAGAGGGAACAAGCAGGGGGAGTGGGAGAGGGAGAAGCAGGCTGCTGAGCAGGGAGCCCCATGCGGGGCTCAATCCCTGGGATCATGACCTGAGCCGAAGGCAGATGCTTAACGATTGAGCCACCCAGGCACCCCCAGAAACGTTATCTTTAATGGATGCTTAATAATCAGTTCTTTACTGCTGAATATTTTATTGTTTTATTTTAAAATTCTACTGTTTTATATATATATTACATATATTTACATTACATCTACATGTATATTATTTACATATATATATTTAATTATGTTTCCTCCAGGAAAGTTATACTGATTTGCTCTTCACTCTTGATTCAGTTAACATATATTTATTAAACACCTACCATGGGTTACATCAGAAATTTTATCACAATGAACAAAAAGATACACTCTTGGTCCTCAAGGAGCTTTTGGTCTTAAAAAAGACATTCAGTCCAGGCATCTGGGTGGCTCAGTCGGTTAAGCATCCAACTCTTGATTTTAGCTCAGGTCATGATCTCAGGGTTGTAAGAATGGCTCCTGTGTGCTCAGTGTGGAGCCTGCTTAAGTTTCTCTTCCTCTGCCCCTCGCTGCTCATGTGTATTCTCTCTCTCTCTAAAAACCAAACAAGCAAACAAAAAACACTAGATTTGTACAGTTAAAAGAGAAATCTATCCCATTTGATAGGTAGAGACAGTGCTCATTGTTTTAAATTGTCATTGTTTAACTTAGTGAGTGAGCTTGGGTACTTTTTATTGACAAGAACTCTCTCCTTAGCCAAACTTGAGCCAGGCTCCTCTGAGTCCTGTTTTTGACTAGATCTTGACCTTGGGCTCTGTGCTTGGCCTGCTTAATCTGGTTTTAGCAAGAATCCTGCTGAGTCAGTTTAGCAAAAATTCCCCACTGTTGGTATCTGATCACTTTTTGATATCTGATCAAATTTCTCATCCCCACCCACTTTCCATATCTTATCACCTTGGGCTGCCTTTGGTGAGAATACTACTGAGTCTATCTAGCAAGAATCCTCCTCTAGCTTGATGTTTCTTCTCTCAGGAATTTTCTCTCCACTGACCCCCACCCACCCTTGGCTATAAATCTCCACCTATCCTGGTTGTATTTGGTCTTGAGCTCCATCCCTCTCCCCTACTACAAAACCCTCATTGCAATAGTTCCTCTTGAATAAAATCTTCCTGTCTTTGACAAGTGTCATGAAAATTTTTTCTTTAACATTATGTTCATTACTTCATTCATTGGTTATCTAGTTAAATACCTGTTACATGCCAAAACTGTGCTAGTGTTACACGATTTCTTTGACTTTGGTGCCCGCGGTTTTTGGTTATGCTGCTTCAGAGAACGAAGAGGTAGACCAGACAAAGAGTGGTAGGCAACTAAGCAAAGTTTATTAAGCGATAGTAAAGTTTATTGAGTGATAGTACAAAGCTCTCAAAGAGGGAGGGGACCTGAGAAGGTTGCCACTGGAAAGTTTCTAAGTCTAGGGGTTTTTATGGGCTTGTTGGTGGGCTGGTTTATTCTGATTAACCCTCTGTGTGCCTGTCCTGCAATCAAGTTTTTGTCGTCTATCACATGGGAAAAAAACTAGAGGGCTCCTTCCAGGATGGCATAAAATCCTTTTAAGGGTGGTTCCCTCATAGGGCGGGGGTCCCTTGTCTCTCCCTGCTCTTCTTCCAACTTTCCTTCATCACTAGGAGCTGGAAACAATGATAAATAAGGTAAATGTATTCCTTCCCTTACAGAGTTTATACTCTGATACTCATTGGATATATATATTTCTTCATTTTAAAAGTAGATCCTTTTCCATTTTTCTGTTGAAGTATTTCTTCTTGAGTTGATTTGAAAATGCTCCTTATTCAATTAAATCAGTTTATTTAATGTTGAGCTCTTCCAGTGTGCAAGGCACTGTTCTAGGCACAGGGAAGATGATATGGATAATAAACATGGTTTATAATAAACAAGGTTTCTCCTTGTAAGAGAGTTTACACTGGGGTCTGGGTAAGGACAACACAATAAATAAGCGAACAAGTCAAGGAAAATGTTAGATAGTGATGAATGCAATACGGATAATTAGAGTAGGGTAATGTAATAGAGTACCTGTGTGACTACTTTAGATTGGATGTTTAACTCTTTATATACTAATAACATTAATTAAAACCATTGTCACTGTAAGCCTGAGGATCCACAGACATGTACCCTGGGGCAAATAATACATTATGTGTTTATTAAAAAATAAAAAAATAATAATAAATTGAAAAAAAAATTAAAAAAAAAACCATTGTCACAAAAATGGAAAGCCCTTTTTCCTTGACTTGATCTTTGGTCTTTTTTTTTTTTTTAAGATTTCATTTATTTATTTATTTGACAGCGAGAGAGGGAACACAATCAGGGAGAGTGGGGGAGGGAGAAGCAGGCTTCCCAGGGGGCAGGGAGCCCGATGTGGGGCTCCATCCCAGGACCCCAGGATCATGACCTAAGCCAAAGGCAGATGTTTAACGACTGAGCCACCCAGGCGCCCCTGGGCTTTGTTTTTTCTTTTTTCGATGACTTATTTTTAAAACTGTTTTTCTAGTTATGATAATACATAATCATTTTGTAAAATTTGGAAATATAGAAAAGCAGAAAGAAGAAAATAAAAATAATTGATCTTATTATTCAGTAGTAAACCCCACAACAGTTAGAAGGATATCCTTCCTATCATTTTCAGTGTGCATATATATTACTGATGAACGTCTGTGTCATAGTTTTAGTTTATAGAGAATATACTGCATTACAGCCTGTCCTATGTGCAAGGACGTCTAAGAGGCATTGAAAAATTTTCAAATGATAAAATAATAAGCAAAAATAGACATGAGACTTACATATTTTAAAAATCATAAATTTTTCCAAAAAATCATAAATTTTTCAGTTTCGCTTGGGTAGAGTAGGCAAGGAGATGGTTAGGATATAAACATTAATCAAATAATCAAGTAAATGTAAAATCTGAAGATAAAAGTTTTATCTCATTAATCGCTATATCCTTAACACATAAAATAGTGCTGGGGAACCAGTGGTTTATTTTCATTCATTTGTATTTTTCATTCTTGGAACCAGTGGTTTATTTTTATTCATTTGTATTTTTCATTCTCTCATGAGTATAAAAATATTCTCTCTGTTGTTACATCCATTTCTCTTTCTAATTTTGTGTATTTATTTTTTCTTCCATTTAATTTGATCAGACCAACTGTTTCTGTATTTTCAAAGAAACTGCTTTTAGGTTTTTAAAAATCAACTATGGAAATTTTTCATTCATTATTTTCTGTTTTTATTTGTATTTGTTTTCCTTTGGCTTTACTTTGCTTTATTTTTGTTATGGTTCTAATTATTCAGACAAATATTTGGTTTATTTGCTTTTTTCTTATTTCAAAATGAAACCATTTAAAGCTAAGACTTTCACTCAGTCAATATAGCTTTCACATGTCACAGAAGTTTTCACTTTTCTCTAATCATTCTTTAGTATTCTAATTACAATAAGTAAATAAATACTCTAATTACATTTTACAATGTTTAGTCCCTCTTTGTCCCAAGGTTTTTAATGTCCTATTTACTCTTTTGTCTTCCTTTTGTTTTGTTTTTAAAAGCTTAGAATAATATGAATAGTAATTGAGAATACAGGCTCTGGAGTCAAACTACGGGATTTGAATCCCAGCTCTGTCATTTACTAACTGTGTAAGTCAAGGTAACAATCAAAAAAATAGAAACCGCACTATTTCAAACAGAATATTTAATGCAGGGAATTGGTTACACAGATGTTGGAAGACTAAAAGGAGAAAACAAGAAACTGAGGTAACCGAAAATTAGTAATTGCAGGAAAAAGCTTCCACTTTTAGAGCCGTGAGAAAAAAAGGAAGAAGTCATTTCCAGAACATAGGAGCTCAGGGGAGAGGCCCTATAGGGATGGTGCTGGGATCTTTGAGGGGAAACTCTGTCAGCTGGTGCTTGAACTTCAGAGGAGGAGAGGATTCCCTACCCCATCCCTGCTGAAATACCCCTACAGGGGTAAAGCAGGATTCATGCTGGAGGGGCCCAAAGAAGCTGTGAGCTAGAGCCAATTTGCTGCTGCCTGTGGAACGACACTGACAGGAAGATTGGAAGGATGAACTTTCTCTCCTATTCCCTCCTTACAGTCTTCTACCTGTGCCTCTTTTTAGCAGAAACAGCTGTCAAGGAAGTTTGGGAAATGTGACTTGCAGAGTTCCAGCCTTGGGATCACTGCATAGAGACAGTTAAATAGCCAGTATACTAGCTGTGTGACTTTGGGCAAATTACTTAATTCCCCCGTGCCTCAGTTTCCTCATCTGTAAAATGAGCATGATGATGGTAATTACCATCATTGGGCTATTCTGAGGATTAAATGAGATAATTCAGGTAAAGCATTTAGACTAGATCCTATCACTTTATAAATATGTTAGCTGTTACTATTATGAAATTGTTATTTTGTCTTTCAATAATAATTTTTGACATTTGAATTGCTTTGAAACCACAATTATAAAATTATATTGATCAACTTCTTTGTTTGCCTAATTTAAATGCCTTTAGAGAGTTCTTTTATACCATGATCTTTGAATTTTTTGAGTCATCTCTCAAACAGGTGGAATATATCATCAAGCAGTTTTTTTCTACAAAGATAGGATGATATGCTTTTAAAAGATATCTGTGTGAATGTGTCTTTGTTGCCTTTACAAGTTAAAGTGAAGATACGTTGGTTAACTATAGAATTCCTGGATGTATTTTTTTCCTTCAAATCTTTAGAAATTTCCCCATTGTCCTCTAATGTTTATTTTCCAGGAAAAGCCTAAGACCTTCCCTATTTTTGTTCCTTTGTAGTAAATTTTACTGTAGGACTCTTTATCCTTCAAATTCAAAACTTACAAGGGTAAGTCTACATAATAGTTTCTTTTATTTTTTATTTTTTTAAAGATTTTATTTATTTATTTGGCAGAGAGAGCGTGCACAAGCTGGTGGAGCAGGAAAGGGAGAAGCAGGCTCCCCACTTAGCAGGGAGCCCAATGCACAGCTGGAACCCAGGACCCTGGAATCAATACCTGGTCTGAAGGCAGAAGCTTAACCGACTGAGCCACCCAGGCGTCCCTAGGTAATAGCTTCTTTTAATTAACCATGCCACAGATTCAGGTATTATTTCACCTCAGGGAAGTTGTCTTCTCATATATTGAAATACAATCTTTGATTATTTGCTTAACTTTTTTTAAGTTTTGGTTTATATCAAAGTTATATATGACATAGTTTAAAGAGTTTAAAGAGTTCCCTCCGGTTCAGAATAGCAGTCTCCTACTCCCTTCCCTCCTGTTTCTCCCTTCCGGGAAGTAATTATTTTCACCTTTCTTGGTTGATTTTTGGTCTTTAACTCTTGTATTTAAATATGCTTTATTGCTACTTTTAGATTTTTTACTTTTGGTCATAATCTATTGATTTCCCACTATAGTAGAAAATAACTCCAGCATCCACCAATTCAATTGCCCTTCCCACATCCATCCTGTAATGTAACTATATCATAATTTTGGTTAGATTAGTAGTCAGTGTTTACATTATCATTAATAAGTAAACATTATTCACACTTGAGCCATGTGGTATGATTATTTCTTTTCTTTTGTCATGGAACATTTTGGTTTTCCTGGAGTTAATAGCTGTCTTCTTTTTTCATTTCCTTAGTTTTCTATATACTTTTTACTAATTCAACTCCAGGCTCTTACCAGCTGTCAAGGTGATCATTCACATTAGTTATTTTATCAATCCCATCTTTCTTTTTTTTTTTAAGATTTTATTTATTTATTTGACAGAGAGATAGATCACAAGTAGGCAGAGAGGCAGGCAGAGAGAGAGGGGGAAGCAGGCTCTCTGCTGAGCAGAGAGCCCGATGCGGGGCTCCATCCCAGGACCCTGAGATCATGACCTGAGCTGAAGGCAGAGGCTTTAACCCACTGAGCCACCCAGGCGCCTCTTAGTTCTATCTTTCTGTATAAATCTTTTTAGGAGTCTTTTGACTACTTCAGTTTGGTCTACGTGCACTCTGGGTCTGATATGCCGCTGATGTCCTATGATTTTCCTTCACCATCATCTTGGGAGTTCCCTTTGCCCTCCTCCTATGTTGAAACCTCTGTTTTCTGTATCCCACCTTTCTTATTTTGATAAGAATAATCCTCTTATTTTGATAAGAATTACCCTCAGTACCTTCTCTAGAATAGTGTACAGAAGGTAAATTTTTGGAAAAATACCATGTCTGACATGTTTTTATTCTACTCTAATACTTGATTATTTGGTTAGTATACAATTCTAGGATAGAAATAATTTTTTGCAGAATTTTTAAGGCATTGCTCTATTATCTTCTAGCTTTCAGGATTATTCTTAGGCAGTATAAAGCCATTCTGATAACTGACTCTTTGTATGTGAATCTTTTTCTCTCTCTCTCACTGTTTATGGGATATTCTATTTGTCCCCAGTATTATTCTAGAAATACATATCCTGTAGTTCTGGGAATTTTTCTTAAATTATCTCACCGATGATTCTTACACATTTGTTTTCTTCTATTTTTTCTTTTGGAATTTTCTCTTCTATTTTGCATCTTTCTGTTTAAAAAAATGGTTTTTGTTTGTTTTATTTTACTCAGTAGACTATTTTCTCACCTTTATCTTCCAATTCTTCCATTGAATATTTGAAATATTTATCATATTTTTAATTTCAAGAACTCTTATTCTTTAATCATTTCTTTTTATATGATTCTGTTCTTATTAATCTCCTTGAGGATCAGTGATTTTTTTTGTTTGTTTTCCTTATATGGTCTCTTTTCCCATCAAGCTGCCTTTTTCTATTTATTTGGCTGACTTGGTCTCTTTGTCTCCTATCAAGACTTTCCTTAGCATGTGACAATCCTTGGCCGTGTATTCAGATTTAAAACTGGGGATTTGAAAAGATGACTAGAAACCGAGTGCTTAGATAGGATTTATTGACTGTAAGCACCGCTATAGGGTAAACCTCTGAAGTTTGTTTTTTTATTTTTTTTACTCTATTTTTTTTTAAAGATTTTATTTACTTATTTGAGAGAGAGAGAGTGAGAAAAGGAGAGAGATTACAAGCAGGGGTAAGGGTGGAGGGAGAAACAGACTCCCCGCTGAGCAGGAAACCCCCCCCCCCCCACGTGGGACTCAATCCCAGGACCCTAGGATCCTGACCTGAGCCAAAGGCAGATGCTTAACTGACTGAGCCACCCAGGTGCCCTTGAAGTTCGTTTCTTTAGACCTAAGTTGGTCAGATTTCCCCAGAAAAGATGCTTCTCATATACTGCCTGGAGGTGAAGACCAAGTGATCTGTGTTGGAGATGCCGGTTAAGGGAGAGACCAACGGGAGCTGGCATGCAGTGTGCAATTCCTTAATCTTCTCAGCCTTGATGCTATATTTTGGTTTCCCAGAGGAGAGATCCTCTGTTTTACTGTTTTCAGAGAAAAACCTTTAGTCTTTTGCCAGGGCTGGAGAGGGCAGTCACCTGGCCACTCAGACTCAGGGAGGAAATCTGGACTGCTTCTTAAATTTTCAACCAGTTCTTCATTAGGCACCTTTTGCAACCAACTCCGGAGCATTTTGGAAACTCAATAGTACATGGGGTTTATTCTCAGCTTTCTCCCCTCCTGCCTTTGGATGCATCCTTCCCTGGTCTGCTAAATATTTACTCTTTTATTCTCCCTCTTCTAAAAGTTTAATGCTGCTGTCCCCTGTAGTTTTTTTTCTTGCCTTTGTGGGTTGATGCCCCTAAAAGCTCATATTTTCTTTGGAATAACTATGTACATGTCAGATCTTCATTCTCTGTCCTTTGAGTCCATGATGTCACCTCTCATCATCATCATGCCTTTCTCATCTCCTCTACTTTATAAAGTTTGCCCTCCATACCATCCAGCTTTTTATTGCATCTAATGTAGCTTTAGATTCTGCATTTTAGTTTCCTTACAAACGCCCCTTACCTTATCTACCTTCCTTTGATTCTTCCCTACCTGACTCCCAGTTCCCCCTTTTCATCTTCATTTGTGTCTCATCTATCACCTCTTTTGTGTATGTGTGTCCACTTCTTTGAATTTTTATTGCAAATAGAAAGTAGATGCTTTTTAAAGAAATTGCTTTTGGTAAATCTTGTTCGAAAGGTAGCCTTCTTCGACATCTTGAGTGTTGAGTTTTGCTTTTTCATGCTGTAGAATCTTTTCATAAACCTATTAGAGTTTTTTTTTCCTATTTAATTATCCCAGATAAGCAGTGTTGCTTTGAGTCTTAATATTTTTCTGAGTCACTTAAGGAATTTCAGTGGGTTGTTGGGTGAAGCTAATGGTCATCTAGCCAGATGCCTTCTTAAGTTGGGACTTAGCCTTTTCACTTTGGAAATTTGTTGTACTGACTGAAATGGGCACATTAAAGAATTGAGCTAAGATGTACTTGTTATAAGTAATGTAAAATGCAAACTGAGGCTCCTGAAATGGTCAGAGAGAGCAGTATGAATGTCCTTGGCCCATCCTCAGTAAGGCATGTATTCTTGAGATCTTTTTGCTCTCAGTCCATATCCTCTTAGTTGGATTTTGAAGGTGTATGGTGTATGTCTAGGGAACAAGGAAGCTACCCCTCAACTACATGAGTGTTAAATCTAGGACTCTGGGTCGAAATACTTGAGCACTGTTTGCCTGAACAAACACTCATCAAATACCCGCAATAAGGATATACTCCTAGAAGTCTTATTCTGACTACTTAGAATTGTGATACTCAACGTACGGTCTGTAGACTAGTGTCAGTTCTTAAGCTCTTCCTTACGCATTCACAATGAGATAAGGACATAAACTGAGAATAAACATTTATAATATTATACGTTCCATATAATTTATAGTACAATTGAAACACTTTGGAGATGAAAGGGAATAATGATTCTGCACCCCTGATTCTAGTATTTCCCCCCACCACTGATTCTCTTGACACCAGCTGGGTATCCTGCAATTTTCCTCCGTTCTAATACTACCTACCTGGAGATAGCGTGAGGTCCCTCAGGTTAAGGGCTCAGTCCTGCAAGACTGCCCACCCCCGCAGATGCTAATCACAAGCCCAGGTTGCCCCCTGGGCTTCTGACTGACTGGTTATAAATCCGAGGTTACAACGACTCCCTCCTTGGGTTCCATTAATATGCTAGATGGGTTCATAGAACTCAGAGAAACATTTTACTTACGAGATAACCAATTAAAATTAACCAATTTATCATCAAGGGCTATAACTGAGGAACAGCTGGATGGCAGAGATATATAGGGCAAGGTACTTGGGAAGGAGCGCTGAGCTTCTGTGCTCTCTCCCAGCCGCTCTCATGGCATCTTCATGTATTTGCCAATCCAGAAGCTCTCCGAACCCCATCCTTTTGGTTTTTTATGGAGGCTTCATTACAAAGGCATGGTTGATTAAATCATTGAGCATTGGGAATTATTCAGCCTCCAGCCCGGATCCATCCCAGGGGGTAGGGGGAGGAGAATACTGAAAGTTCCAACCCTTCAGTCACATGGTTGGTTCCCCTGGCAACCGACCCCAATCCTTAGGTACTTTCCAAAAGTCATTGTACTGACATAAACTCAGGTGTGGTTGAAAAAAGGTTTGTTATGAATAAAGACATCTTTATCACTCTTTTTATTTTTTTAAGACAGAGAGAGGGGAGAGGAGGAGCGAGGGAGAGAGAATCTTAAGCAGATCCATTTTCAGTGTGGAGCCCCATGGGGGCTCTATCTCAGGACCCCGAGATCATGACCTCTGGACACTTAACTGACTAAGCCACTCAGGCAGCCCACATATCTATCATTCTTATCACTTAGGAAATTCCAAGGATTTTAGGAGCTCTGTGACTAAAGCAGGGAGGAAGACCAAATATATATTTCTTATTATAAATCATAGTATCACAGGGGCTATTAATAGTTATGCCAGGACAATTGACATCAACCATACCTTCCAGGAAAACTGGAACATGGTTACTTCATCCTTAGAATTTACTAGAGGTAGAGCCCTGTGGACACACCTATCAAATTACCTCCTAAGCCTCTCTTTTCCTCAGTGTAATACACCCTAATTCCCAAATCCCAGGCCTTACACACTGATAAGATAGCTCGGCAATTACACTTGAACCCCTTGTGCCTACCACTTCCTAAACCATTCCTGGAAACTGACATAATTAGACACTGTGTCTTGACCACTTGGCCCAAGCAGAGACTTTAACCAGTGACTGTCTTTCCTCAAAAGGGTATCTTTGAGGGCCAGGCTCCAGTCCTCAGCCATACCTCAATGAGGAGTCTTAAAATACCATTTGTGGTCATGACCTTTGAATAAACTATTGAATGCTGCATTGATCTCAATTCTAGTGCCCCTCAGCAAATATTTTCCAAGGAGTTCCTTTTGCCAGTGGACTTGATTTAATAAGAGGGCAGACATTAGAGCACATTGAAATCTACAGTCTTTCAGCTAGGCCTCTGAGAAATACCATACATTACTTGGGAATTACTACAGTGATCTTCAAATGTTTTCACTGACATAATCACTACGTTCATTTTTTTAAACTCTGTATTCCTGCATACATTTTTTAAACTGATCTTTTTAATTTTTTTAAAAGTAATCTCTATACCCAACATGGGGCTCGAACTCACCACCCCGAGATCAAGAGTCACATGCTCTACAGACTGAGCCAGCCAGGTACCCCCTCCTTCATACATTTTTAAGCTGACATATAAAAATTTTCAGCATAAGTTTAAATAATTACAAAGGATATCATTTATGGCATCTTAAAAATACTGTCATTTAAAAATAAAATTGTTTAGGGGTGCCTGGGTGTTTAAGTATCTGCATTCTGCTCAGTCATGATTGCAGGGTCCTGGGATTGAGCCCCGCGTCAGGCTCCCTGCTCAGGGGGGAGTCTACTTCTCCCTCTCCCACTGCCCCTCTCACTGCTTGTGCTCTCTCTCTCAAATAAACAAAATCTTAAAAAAAATAAATAAATAAAACTGTTCCATCACTCTTTCCAATGTATGCAATGGAGACTAAATACCACACATTCGATGGAATAAAAGTACTCACCAGCATCCATTTAAAAATACTTAAATTCTTCTTCTACAGCTAGGAATTTCACATTATTCCTTTTTCTTCTAGAACACATATTTCTAATTCCCCCACAGAATTTTATCCTGAAGTAATAGAATTATATGCCTGAAATTTTTTCATTAATTGTATCATTATATTTCTCTACAACAAAATAAACTTAAGTTTTTAATTTCCTGTTAAGCGTTCAAAAAATTCCTTCTGTTTGACTCTTTGTTTATCAGGACAATTATTAGCTTTATACAGTTGATTGAAACAACAAACGTGATACAAATTTTGATAAATTGAGAAAAAGCAGAAGTATATTGGGAAGGCATTTCTTCACGAGGTGAATAGGCTTTTTAAAATTTAGTTCATTAATCCCATCAGTTCTATGCCTGTTTTTTATTTTTATAGATACAAGTACTGCGAGAATTTTCTTCACACATAAATGGGTGGGACCTGAAGGAGTTTTCCTTTAGCCTTATCACTTATCCTTTGCACTCCTGAGATATATGCAAAAAAAAAAAAAAAAAATTCAGAAGGATCTACTCAAAAATTACTTTTAACAATACATCAACTTTAACTTAATTGATCCTCTTATATCCGATCAAAAACAAAATTGAAAACTACCGCTTGCAGAAATGTGTTACTCCAGTACTTGAGCCATCTTCTTCCTCTACTTCTGGGAAATAATATAAAAGGTCTTACAAAGATTTAGCACAGGGCTGCTGTTCTTTCTCTTAAAGGTATCTCGTTTAACCCAATATTCTTGAAAAGAGTTAAGAAAATAAAAATAATATTAATTTCAAAGCACCCTTGCCAATCTAATATTTCTTAATCAAATGCTATTTTTATAAAGTGATTTAAATATATTTTTGTCAAAGCTGTGGAGATAGATTTTACTCATTTAACTTATGAAAATGTCACATAATCTGATTTATTTAATAAAGTCAGTCCTCTTTGTCAAACCACCAGGTAAATCAAACTTACTTTGTGAGAAAACCCTAGTTTCTTTTTCCCCCCAGCTTTATTTTCAATACAAATATGTGGTTAAATGTTTCAAGAAAGATTATAAAACATTGAAAGGTAAATTACAGATAGTATCCAACAACATTACTAAAAGCAATCACGATTAAAATAATATAGATCTGGGGTGCCTAGATGGGTCAGTTAAGCATCCAACTGTTGATTTAGGCTCAGGTCATAATCTCAGGTTTGTGAGAATGAGCACAGCATAGGGCTCTGTGCTGGGTATGAAGCCTGTTTGAGATTCTCTCTCTTTCCCTCTCTTTCTGCCCCTCCCCCTTTCTCTCCCTATCTAAAATAATAATCATAATAATAACAACAACAACAACAATATAGATCTACTATAACTGGCTTTTATGTTTTATATTATGAAACAAGATAAAAGAATATGCTATTTCTTTGTTACTATTTTGAAATAACGAACTAAAATGTATTGCTAAAGTTATAAGTAAGTCATTTATTAAGGAGTATAATAAAAGGTACTGCATGTTTTTTATTAAATGTGTGGAATGTATGAAATACACACATTGGCTTTTTAGAATAAGAATCATGTATAAAAATCAGAAATAGCCCTATTAACTCTTTAGATATCATGTTCAAACTTTCCTTGTGTATTTAATAAAAGAGAAAGATACAAACTAAAAACTAATTGGCCTGGCAACTAGCATATACTTTAATTTTCTGTTTTTAATAGGAAATAGAAAATATTAAGCATTTAATTGGATGAAATAAATGTTTCACTATATTATTTATAAAATAGATTTTAATTTATGGAATCACTGAATTTTTTAAAAATTAAGTAAGCTTTTTCATCAAAAGTCATTAGTAATAGTTCTAGAAAACACTCAACTTACATTTAAAAGAGTCAATGTCACAAGCTTGTCCTGCTTATTCAGTATGAAGATGCCTTTCTTTCCAGCTAATGATGTGTCCTAAGGATGAGTATTAAGAGTAGACTAAAAGAATTGCTTATGTTTAAAAAGTTTCTTATAGCCTTCAGTATTTTTCACCAACACTTTCTTTGTTCTTTCCTCATGGGACTCCTCCTAAAAAGTGATGCCTCCTTTGACAATGGTGGGATGTGGATAGAAGAGGTAAAGTCATTTTAAAAAAATGGCATTATTCCCCCAGACTCACAGTAAATTAGGCACATCCCAACAGGAACAAAATATTCCATTTCTAACCTCGCTTTACCCTTAAGAGAATTAAGTATAAGATACAGAGCCTTAGAGAATGGTTTTGGTGAATTGATCAGTAATTAAAAGATGCTTTCCAGAAACCAGTATTTCCCATTATCCTTTTGTCTGGCTTTCTGGAGGGTTTTGCAGGGAAGTAAATGGTGACAGGTATGCTTTCCTTTTTGTAAAGTGAGTGAGGGCAATTTTGAAAGGGATGGTGGAAGAGGGTCAAGACACACCTTTATCACAGACAGGTTAATTTCAGGATATAATTCATACGAAAATGGAAATATCTTGAGTTAATTCCCTTAACATTGTATGCCCATGACCCCCTTGCCTTACAATGTATGCATTCTCCCCCAACTTTCCCACACAGTTGATGTGCTTCTAAGACATTTTTCAAAAAATTTGAAAGAAATAGGTGGTGGTGATTCTAGAAACATGGAGCATCTCCCATTACAAATACTTAGAATTGCTGTATAAAATACAAGGAAAAGTCTTTAAATATACAGCTGAGCTTGCAAAAAAGAAGGAGAAATCTCAGATAACAGAAAGGAAGCAGGGGCTCAAATCTGAGGGAAAAGGTTCCAGCTACCATTGCAATTTCTGGGGTTGTGAAGGGGTGGAAGGAGTTGCCATAAACGGGGGCCTTAGATTTTAAGACATAGTCAAGAATAAAGGATGTGGGGGACGCCTGGGGGGCTCAGATGGTTAAGCGTCTGCCTTCGGCTCAGGTCATGATCCCAGGGTCGTGGGATCAAGCCCCACATCGGGCTCCCTGCTCGGCAGGAAGCCTGCTTTCCCTTTACCACTCCCCCTGCTTGTGTTCCTGCTCTCGCTCTCTCTCTGTGAAATAAATAAATAAAATCTTAAAAAAAAAAAAAAAGAATAAAGGATGTGGTCTTAGACTTGCTCCAGATGGGAACTGGGAACAGAAAAATCTATGAGAAGCTAGAACTCTCAAAGGGTGGCACCCTCAGTGAAAAGGTAGTAAAACAAAAAAAAAAAAAAAAAAAACTCACCAGCATGGGGAGATGACAAGAAAATATGTATTTCTTTGCCCATACGCTGCGTAAGAAACCATTTTTCCACTGAAACATTGAAAACCAGGGCCTGCATTGTTTTTGGCTTTGACTTAACAGTCCCCTTGTAGTCAGGAGTCCCTAAATTAAGAAATTAGCAGATTGATCCCAGGACAGTAAAAAAAACCTAAGGCACTTATAGGAGCGAATGTAAAACCATTCTGGAAGGATGCTCCTTCACCTCAGTTTGCCCAGGCAAAAAACAGTTTTATAATAAAAAAAGCATAAAACACCAAAAGAAATCAACCATGAGCTTAGTCAGGAGACATAAAACAAAAGGATTAGAGCCTCAAATCTTGAAATGTTAGACTGACAGTCTGGAAGAGAATATAAAATGAATATGCTTAAAATTAATTTAAACTTAAAAGGAGAGATCAAAACCCTAAGATTAAGGGAAAGATCTTCTGAAGAAACGACAGATGGATGTGGGGAAACACAAAAAGGAAAAATTTAGAAATGGAAGACATAATCCTAGAAAGTCAAAACAAATGGTTAAACAGCAGTTTAGACACAATTGAAGAGAAAGTACTAATTAACTAGAAGCTAAATCTGAGACTCTTACACAGAAGGCAGCAAAAAAAGAGATTAATAAATATAAGTGAAAAATTGAGACATGGAGAAAAGGAACATCCTTATTTTTTATTTATTTTTATTTAAATTCAATTGATTAACATATAGTATATTGTTAGTTTCAGAGGTAGATTTCAGTGATTTATCAGTCTTCTGTAACACCCAGTGCTCATTACATCCCGTGCCCTCCTTAATGTCCATCACCCAGTTACCCCATCCGCCCACTCCCTGTCCCCCAGCAAGCCTCAGTTAGTTTCCTCTACTTAAGAGTCTCTCATGGTTTGTCTCCCCCTATGATTTCTTTCCATTCTGTTTTCCCTCCCTTCCCTTATGATCCTCTGTTTTGTTTCTTAAATTCCACATATGAGTGAGAGCATATGACAATCATCTTTCTCTGATTGACTTAATTTGCTTAACATAATACCCTCTAGTTCCATCCACATTGTTGCAAATGGCAAGATTTCATTTTTCTTTTGATGGCTGAGTAGTATTCCATTGTGTATACCACATCTTCTTTATCCATTCATCTGTCCATGGATATCTGGGCTCTTTCCGTAGTTTGGCTACTGTGGACATAAACATTGGGGTGCAGGTGCCCCTTCGGATCATTACATTTGTGTCTTTGGGGTAAATCTCTAGTAGTGCAATTGCTGTACGGTAGCTCCATTTTTAACTTTTTGAAGAACCTGCTACTGTTTTCCACAGTGACTGCACCAGCTTACATTCTCACCAACAGTGTAAGAGGGTTCCTCTTTCTCCACATCCTCACCAACATCTGTAGTTTCCTGACTTGTTAATTTTAGCCATTCTGACTGGTGTGAGGTGGTATCTCATTGTGATTTTGATTTGTATTTCCGGGATGCCCAGTGATGTTGAGCATTTTTTTCATGTATCTGTTGGCCATTTGGATGTCTTCTTTGGAGAAATGTCTGTTCACGTCCTCTGCCCATTTTTTATTGGATTATTTGTTCTTTGAGTGCTGAGTTTGATAAATTCTTTATAGATTTTGGATACTAGCCCTTTATCTGATAAGACATTTGCAAATATCTTCTCCCATTCTGTCAGTTGTCTTTTGGTTTTGTCAACTGTTTCCTTTGCTGTGAAAAAGCTTTTTATCTTGATGAAGTCCCAATAGTTCAGTTTTGCCTTTGTTTCCCTTGCCTTTGGAGACGTGTCTAGCAAGAAGTTGCTGCAAGCGAGGTTACAGAGGTTGCTGCCCGTGTTCTCTTCTAGGATTTTGATGGATTCCTGTCTCACATTTAGGTCTTTCATCCATCTTGAGTCTATTTTTGTGTGCGATGTGAGAAAATGGTCCAGTTTCATTCTTCTGCATGTGGCTGTCTAATTTTCCCAACACCATTTGTTGAAGAGACTGTCTTTTTTCCATTGGATAATCTTTTCTACTTTGTCAAAGATTAGTTGCCCATAGATCTGAGGATCCATGTCTGGGTTCTTTATTCTGTTCCAAGGACAACCTAATTTTAAAATGTGCATATGGGGATGCCTGGGTGGCTTAGTCAGTTGAGCGTCTGACTCTTGATTTCAGCTCAGGTCATGATCTCAGGATGGTGGGATCGAGTTCCCCACATCAGGCTGTGCACTGAGAGTAGAGCCTGCTTAAGAGTCTCTCTCTCTCGCCCTCTCCCTCTCCCCCTCCCCGCAATGTTCTGTGTGTGTCTCTCTAAGATAAATAAATAAATCTTAAAAATAGATAAAATGTGCATAAGATCTGAATTGTTATTTCTTCAAAGAAGATACACAAATGACTAGTAAATACATAAAAGATGTTAACATCATTAGTTATAAGGGAAATGCAAATAAAATCACAAAGAGATACCACTTCATACCTATTAGAATGGCTGTAATAAATGAGACAAACAATAACAAGTGTTGCCAAAGACATGGGGGAATTAGGGGCACCTGGGTGGCTCAGTTGGTTGAGCGGCTGCCTTCGGCTCGGGTCATGATCCCAGAGTCCTGGGATCAAGCCCCGAGTCGGGCTCCCTGCTCAGTGGAGAGTCTGCTTCTCCCTCTGCCTGCTGCTTCCCCTGCTCATGCTCTCTCTCTGACAAATAAATAAATGAAATCTTTAAAAAAAAAAAAGACATGGAGGAATTAGAACTCTCATCCACTGCTGATAGGAATGTAAAATGTGTAGCCAGTGAAAAACAATCTGCCAGTTACTCAAAAGGTCAAACATAGCATTACCATAAAACAGCAACTCCACTCCTACTTATATACTCAAGAGAAATAAAAGTAAAATATATACATCTAAATAAAAAAATATACATGAATGGTCATAGAAGCATTATTATATATTATACTATATACAACATATATAATATATATTATAGTAGCTAATAATATCTAACTATATAATGTAGACTCTATGTAGTATAATAGTATATATTATATAAATTAGAATATCTTAGTATATTATATTACCCGAAATGTGGAAACAAGTCAATGTCCATCATCTGATGAATGAATAAGTAAAATAGAGTATAATCCACACAATGGAATATTAGTCAGCCATAAAAAGGAATGAAGTACTGACACACACTACAACATGAATGAACCAAGGCATTACGCTAATTAAGCGGAGCCAGTCACAAAGGACCACATTTTATTCAATTTATATGAAATATCAAGAAGAAGCAAATCTGTAGAGGTAGAAAGCAGATTAGAGATTTCCTAGGGCAACAGTAACTAGAGAAGACGGTTGGAAGGAAGTGGGGAGTGGCTGCTAATAGATACAGGATTTCTTTTTGGAGTGATGAAATGTTCTAAAACTAATTGTGGTAACGGTTGCACAATTCTGCAAATATACTAAAAACCACCGAATTGTACATTTTAAATAGGTGAACTGTGTGCTATGTGAATACTTCAATAAAGCTGTTGGGAAAAAAAGTCCTATAAAAGTGTTACAGACTAAGATTTAGTCTAATTTAAGAAGTACTCCAGCCTATCCTTAGAGAAGGGGACAGAATATTCTGTAGTGCAATGTCTGGAGATGCTGTGGCAAAATTTATGTAAACTCTCCTTTTTGTCTCTTGGTTTTCTCCTCTCTACACAGCGTATTCGTTTTTCTTTGTGTATCAGTTATCCATTGACACAATAATCTGATGACAAACCACCTGAAGACTTACTCTCGCTGCTCACAAGTCTCTGGTAGCTGAGCCATTATCTGGTCTTATGTTGACCTTGGCTGGGCTCTCCCTCATGTTGGAGGTTGGCTGGCTGTGTTCTGGACTAGGATGGTCTCTGCTTTTCTTCACGTGTCTCTTGCATCCCTCAAATGGACAAGCTGGGGCAAGTTCTCATGCTGGGACAGAGATTCACAGGTGAACAAGCTTAGTGC
Source organism: Potos flavus (assembly GCA_028534135.1). Lineage (NCBI taxonomy): Eukaryota > Metazoa > Chordata > Mammalia > Carnivora > Procyonidae > Potos > Potos flavus. The sequence goes on along the minus strand of CM052885.1, from coordinate 46,065,231 downwards.
ACAAGAAAGGGAGCAGAAATGCACAGGGGCTCTTCAAGCCCCTGCTTGTTCACATCTGTTAACATTCCATTTGCCTGGGTAACTTACATGGCTGAACCCATAGTCAGAGGGAGAGGGGCCTACAAAGTTACAAGGCAAAGGATGTGGAGACAAGGAGCCCGTAACGGGGGCCATTGATATAATACATAGTTGTGTTTGTAAGTTTTTGCTTATCTGTTTAATAAACTCAACATAGTTTATTTGATATTGTGAATTTAGTCTTGAAGAATTACTTCTCAAAGTAAAATTTCTTCTATTGTTATATGTCACTCCAGAAGCATAAGAAACAAAGAAATTATAGCCAAGTAAAATGAGCATAAGGAAATATGATCATTTCCCCTACCTGTAGAAATGGTCTGTCTTTTTTTTTTTTTAAAGATTTTATTTATTTATTTGACAGAGAGATAGAGAGAGAGTGCACAAGTAGGCAGAGCTGCAGGCAGAGGGAGAGGGAGAAGCAGGGTCTCCGCCGAGCAGGGACCCCAATGTGGGGCTCCATCCCAGGACCCTGGGATCATGACCAGAGCTGAAGGCAGCCGCTTAACTGACTGAGCCAGCCAGGTGCCCCAGAAATGGTCTTTCTTGTATATTCTTCCAGGGTTCTTCCTCTTTCTCCAGTAAAAGATATATATATATATTCATTATAAATGTTCTCAAGAAATTAAAATTAAACACTTAATTTTTTATTAAATATGCACTTTCTTTTTTTCCCCTCAAGCTCATTTTGGTCAAAGGGCTTATTGCACAAAACAAAAGTGTTACCAAACAACATAAAGAATTGTTTATTATCACCATAAATAAGTCTACTTTCTGAATAAATATTATGGTGATAATATATATTATCACCATAAATAAGTCTACATATCACCAGTCTACTTTCTGAATACTCTGTTGCAACACTGTTCAGCTTCTATTTCCTGTATGGAGTCCACATAAGCTCACCTCGAATTTCCCACACTTCCCACTGACTGGTGTCCCAGCAGGCCTGGCACTTTGTATGGTATACCAAATAATCATCGGAGGGCAGCGACATCTAATACTTCTGTCTCCACCACCCCAGATCCCAAAGAGTTCACTGTCCTTGCCTTATTTGCTCAGTATATGCCCAGCATGTTGTTCTTGAAAGGGAATTAATAGGTCTCTTGAGTCTGGAAAGGGTTGGAAAAAGACATACAGATTATTGCTGCTTATATTTCAATTTTAACCGCAAGTTACAGTGAGAATTCTGTTCACTGCCTATGTGTCTCACAGGCTAGAGACGGCAGAAGCTGAAACACAAAGTGGAGGTTTACCAAGCTCATTCCAGCAATTGGAATTCGAATTGGAATGCAATTACAATTGTTAATTGTACAAATTACAATTGTAATGTAACTATTAATAATGGTATGTGGTTTTAAAAAAATGACATATCTGAGACACATGCCAAACTTGATGGCAGCTGGACCACAGTAAGCCTGAAGCGTCATTGCTGTAATGATAAAGCTGTAGAAACTAAGACAATGCAGTGTGGGCACAGGGATAGACAATCAGACCATTGGCAGAAGCAAGAGACCAGAAACTGACCTACAGATAAATGGATGCCTGGTGTATGATAGATCTGTAGGGAAAGATAGATGGTACTGAAAATTTTGGTTATCTGTGGGGAAAAAAAATGAACGTGGACCTTTACCTTACACCAATCATAAAAATAAATTCAGAATGGACTCAAATGTGAAGAGCAAATATTTAAAATATTTAGAAAACAATGAGTAGAAGAGCTTTATGACTTTGGGGTGGGAAAGAATTCCTTAAATGAGACACAAAGAACAAAACTTTAAGGAAAAAAATTGATAAATTTAACTACATTAAAATCAATAACTTCTGTTCATAAAAAGACACCATAAAGAGAGTAAAAAGGCAAGTTACATATGCAAGATACTTTCAACTCAAGTAACAGGTTTAGGATCCAGAATATGTAAAGAATTCTTATGAGTCAATAAGAAAAAGACAACACAAATAGGAAAATGCACAAAAAGACATGACAAAACATTTAAAAATATAAATTGTAAATCAGGACACAAAAAGATGGTCCACCTAATCAGGGGCATGCAACACAAAACCATAGGAAGATATTTTATCATAGCTATCAGATTGGCACAAAATTAAAACGTCAGAAACCACCAAGTATTGACGAAGATGTAGAGCAGCTAGAACACTCACTGTTGTTGAGACTGACAAGTTTAAAAACATTTTGATATTTTCTGCTAAAGATGCACAAACATTATGACTCAGTGATTCAACTCTTATGGTTATATGTCCTAGAGAAACTTTTGCACATGCTTATCATAAGACATGTGGAAAATGATCTTAAAGTATCATTTATAATAACAAAGACAATTGGAAGCAACCTGTTGTTTATAGATCGGAGATGAATAGTGGAATATTCATGAGCTGCAGTTCTATGGATCAACATGGTTGAATATAAAACACTACTGAGCAAAAAAAAAAACTATGAAATGAATAATAGTTTAATTTCATTTTTATAAATATATACATTTCAAAAACAGCCAAATCAAAAAATATTTTTATGAATACCTACATGTATAAAAATAGTCTAAAAAAATAGTCTAAAAGCTTACTTGTGAATGATAATACCACTTTTAGAATAATAGTTACTCATAGGGATAGAAGGAAGGAAATAGATTTAGGAAGAAATTAATAAAGTGTTTCAACTATGTTATTACTTTATTTCTTTTTTAAAAATCTAAATTAAGGAAAGATGCAAAGATTTGATAAACCTGATAGTAGATATATGCTACTTAGTGTGTTGGGTTTTTTTTCTATGCAATCAATTGGTATGCATAATAAAAATGTTTCCAAAGACAAAAAGGCAAAGGAGAAAAGCTCTCCTCTCTCCTTTGCTCAGCCTAGCACCAAACACGACAGAGCTGGGAGGATCCTTCTGGGATTCCACCTCCCTGCAGACTAAGACATAAGGGTGGACTGCATCTGGTCTACCTTGATATTCCTTGCTCCGAATTTTTCCCAAGGGTAGCCAATGGGGCTTAAGGGCTGGAGGGAAACTGGCTCTCCACCATGCTTTTTACACTGTGTGCCTGGCACAAAGGAGGTGTCCAAGATGTATTTGTTGAGTCGACCCAAGCCATTGTCAGCACTTCTGTGAGCTGCTGGTAGGACATGAAAATAGCTACATGATGAAGTTGTGTTCACTAGCGTCTGTCGAGTTGCCTACCTCTGCCAGCACTCTAGCCAACATTCTCTGGGAAACCTGGCCCGTTTGCAGGAGGCTGACAGCAGGTATTCAGAATTTTTAGGATTTGGGCTTAATTTCAGATAAGCAGGACAATCTGGGCTCTCCGCCAATGAGAAGCAGATTCTGCTGTCTTTTCCTGCCTTTTTAATATTTCCAGCCAAGTTCTTACACCCATATAAAACTTTCTTGTTCAGAAAGTCATCTGAGTAACTGGCAGAGCACTATCTCAGAGTTTTCTATTTTTATCCCTGTGTGTAATCAATGGGAACATAGTGTGACAGAAATAGAGAATTATGAATTGATAAGAACAAACTATTGACACTTGTTTTTGTTCCTGGGCAAGCTAACAAAAGAAAATGTACCTAATGTGCAGAAGTATAATGGACATTTTATGGGTCAGCCTTTCTACAAATACACCCAGTGATTTCTGTGTCTATTTTCAGGAAGGAAAAAAGTACATATGCTCTCAACATTCAAACTGGTAGGCTTGGAAAAAGTTTTCACAAGAGCTGATTTTTTAGAAACATTAAGATATAAGGTACTATCAGCTCTTTCTCCTCTAAATTATTAACCTGTGAATTCAATATCTGTTTTCTGCTATCCTCTTATAATCAAAACTGTTTTTCTCCAACTTGATAACACTATTGATAATTTTTAATGTTTTATTTATTTTATTTTAATTTTTTTAAAAGATTTTATTTATTTATTTGACAGAGAGCACGAGCAGGGGGAGCAGCAGGCAGAGGGAGAGGGAGAAGCAGGCTCCCTACTGAGCAGGGAGCCCGATTTAGGGCTCCATCCCAGGATCATGACCTGAGCCGAAGGCAGATGCTTAACTGACTGAGCCACCCAGGCGCCCCTACTGATAATTTTTTTAAATCTCATTTCAAAAATTATACCACTCTAAAAATAAGCTATTTTTATTTTCCATGGTCTTCCTATCCAGTCTTTCTCCATACAAAGGAATTCTTTTTACATAGTGGAAACATAGCATATAGATTTGTCTATTTCATTTAGGTATATAATGTTACTTCAAAATAAAATGGCACAGGAGTCTCCTGGCTTTATAGTCATGCTGACAATACACTATCAATATACATTTGCATAAGATAGGTAAAAATGTATATATTTTAAGTATCTCTGTGCATTTTATTGTATGTTAATATTACCTCCATTTAAATAACATTGGAGTTTTTTTTAAGTTGACTCTTTGGAACTAGCAGTGTTCTCAACCAAGAGAGAGAAGAGATTTATTTAGGGCTTAAAACTGAATAAAGTAGGGTGCCTGGGTGGCTCAGATGGTTAAGCATCTGCCTTTGGCTCAGGTCATGATCCCAGGGTCCTGGGATCAAGTCCCGCATCGGGCTCCCTGCTCAGTGGGGAGCCTGCTTCTCCCTCTGCCTCTGCCTCCCTGTGTCTCATGAATAAATAAATAAAATCTTTAAAAAAAAACAAAACTGAATAAAGTTGAAGTATGTAGAATAGTTCGCCATGGGGGTAGAAAGTAGAATGGTGGTTACCAGGAGCTGGGAAGAGAGGGGGAATGGGGAGCTATTGTTTAATGGGAGTTTCAGTTTGGGAAGATGAAAAAGTTCTGCAGGTGATTGTCATACAACCATGTGAATGCAGTCAATGCCACTGAACTTTAAAATGATTAACATGGTAAATTTTATGTTTGCATCTTTTACTGCAGTAAAGAATTAAAAAAAAAAAAACTAACCAAAGTCAGTTACCAAGTAATAACATCTGCTGCCACATACTCATTTTGAAAATCTGATAATATGTAAATAATACATTAATGTGAAAATGCATTGAGTTTCAGAATAGTACGTTCAGAAACGAATGAAGGAATTTCACCTCTAAATTAAAAATTAAACTTAAGAGATGTGGTTTGTAGATTAATGAGAATTGAAGGAGACTTTGAAATTGTGGGAGGCCCAGAATTGGTAATTAGTTCACTTGTTCAAATCTTAGTCTGTTCAGGCCTGCTATAACAAAATGCCAGAGTCCAAGTGGCTTATAAAGAACATAAACTTGTATCTCACAGTCCCAGAGGCTGGAAGTCAGATGCCAGAGTGCCAACATGGTCAAGTGAGGGCTCTCTTCTGGGTCACAGACTTCTCATTGTGTCCTCAGATGGCAAATGCTAGCAGCAGCTCTGAGGGGTCTCATCTGTAAGGCACTAATCCAGGCACCTGGGTGGCTCAGTGGGTTAAGCATCTGCCTTCAGATCAGGTCATGATCCCAAGGTCCTGGGATCGAGTCCCACATTGGGCTCCCTGCTCAGTGTAGAATCTGCTTCTCCCTCTGCTCCTCCCCCACTCGTGTTCTCTCTCTCTCTCTCTCTCTCTCTCTCTCTCAGAAATAAATAAATAATCTTAAAAAAATATATATATATATATGGCACTAATCCCATTCCCCAGGACTCCACCCTCATGACCTAATCACCTCCCAAAGGCCCCACCTCCAAATACCATCACATTGCAGGTTAGGATTTCAATGTATGAATTTTGAGGGGACACAAACATTCAGTCTGTAGCAAAATCTCACACCTAGTGAGCAGCAGAGATGTGAAAATCCAGGCAATTTTTACTTAATAGTAGAAAATGATTAAGATTTTTAATACTGTATGGATTCAGATTCTTAAATGTTATGTTTTATTGTGTTTGAATTCATATTTAAATCATTATGTATTCGTTTCAATATTTTTTAGAAAATTATTTTTCTGGCTATATGAGAATATATGATCCTTGTAGAAAATTTAGAAAATGAGAAAAGTGTATAAAAATTTTAAATCACCCATACTTCCACCTCTAATAGGTACTTGTTAATATTTTGGTGGTTTTTTTCCCCTGAGGCTATTTCGTATATGTAGCTGAAATGACTATACATAAAATTTTGTGCCTTCTTTTATTTCACTCAATATTATATATCTTTAGCTAGTTATTAAAGTTTCTTTATAAATACAGTTTTAAATGTCTTCAGAGTATTCTAACTTATGGCTGCATCATACTTTGCTTAATCACTGTTGTTGGACATTTAAGCCATTTACAATTTTCATTACAAATAATGTGATCTGCTTCTTTATGTATAAAAGTTTTGGGGTACCTGGGTGGCTCAGCGGGTTAAAGCCTCTGCCTTCGGCTCAGGTCATGATCTCAGGGTCCTGGGATCGAGCCCAACATCGGGCTCTCTGCTCAGCAGGGAGCCTGCCTCCCCCTCTCTCTCTGCCTGCCTCTCTGCCTACTTGTCATCTCTCTCCTCTCTGTCAAATAAATAAATAAAAAATCTTAAAAAAAAAAGTTTTACCTGCATTTCAAATTATTATTTAGGAGAGAGCTCTAGAAGTAGGGTTACTAAGTAAAGATTATAAATATTTTTAAGACACTTGGTTTATGTTGAGCTGTAATTTATTTAAGCCATTTTAAGTGTTTCTTATAAATCATTAGTTGCCTATTTTTTATTGTGAGTTACCATCCTTACTGGTTTATATGAGCTCTTTATGTATTAATATGTTAACCCTTTGTCATATTTGCTATAGCTATTTTGCAGGTTGTTTATTTTTTAATTTTCTTTATGATATTTTACATATCTATGTTGTCAAAACTATTGAGTTTTACTTCGTAATTCATCCTTGCTTCTTAAAATGTTTAATTTTATGGGGCGCCTGGGTGGCTCAGTGGGTTAAAGCCTCTGCCTTCAGCTCAGGTCATGATCCCAGGGTCCTGGGCTCGAGCCCCGCATCGGGCTCTCTGCTCAGCAGGAAGCCTGCTTCCCCCTCTCTCTCTCTGCCTGCCTCTCTGCCTACTTGTGATCTCTTTCTCTGTCAAATAAATAAGTAAAATCTTAAAAAAAATAAAAATAAATAAATAAAAATAAAATGTTTAATTTTATTAATGGCTCAGTAATAATAAAGATACATCTTATAGGTCTGACACTCACTGTTTCCATACACTATTTCAAGCTTTTGCAGTAGGAACAACCAAACCAGATTCTTGTGCAAATGTGTTACTTTACATAACTTTATATTTTTATATTTTATATTTTTTACATAACAGTTCTTTTGAAGCTTAAAAAAGTTCCTTCTCAACAACCTATATTTTCATCCATATGGAATTGACTAAGTATATGGAACAAACAAAATACAGTGGAAAACTAAGGAGTCCTTAAAAAGTCATGCAATATAGCTGTATTTAGTGACACATAAAGATGTTAATGACATTATTGAGGAGGAAGGAAGAATATAATGCAGGAAATAAAAAACATGCCTCTCGTGTAAAATTAAACATATATATATACACACACACACACACACACACACAGGAAAATGTCTGGAGAGACTACTTAAAAATCTGCCAGCTTTTATTTCTAGATCATGAGTCTTCAGGTAATTTTTATTATCTTCTTTGTGCTTTTCTGATTTGTTTCAATATTTCACATTGAGCATGAATCATTTTTACTAAAACAACCAATTTATTTTTAAAAGCACAAACAAGGGGCACCTGGGTGGCTCTGTCAGTTAAGTGTCTGCCTCTGGCTCAGGTCCCGGGGTCCTGGGATTGAGTCCCATATCGGGCTCCCTGCTCGGTGGGGAGTCTGCTTCTCCCTCTCCCTCTGCCTGCCGTATCCCCCTGCTTATGTGCTCTCTCTCTCTGTCTCTGTCAAAAAAAAAAAAAAAAAAAAAACCCTTTAAAAAAAATAAAAAAATAAAAGCACAAACAAAACTTTTTTCACATACAGAGGGACAATAATATTTGCCTATTTTTTCCTGGTCTTTAACTAAATATGTAGACACATAAATAACATTTTCCTTAGCATTTGAACAATTTCCAGAAGGTGTATACATTTCTACACATGGGTCAAATATACACACATATCAATAAATACATTTTCCAAGAAACTCGGGACTTCTAAATACTGGATAAAAGTTCTGACTGAAAAGAACTCTTCAGTGAGCTATTCTAATCCGAGACCTTCCTACTGCATAACTTTCTGGGTGATGTCATACAAACCTCTTCCTGCATCTGGGAATGTTTCCAGTGGCTACACGTGGGAGCTTCCCGTTTTTGTTCTAAGTGAGTGATGTTTACTGGAAATGAAGGTGCACTAGCAAGATCTCAGTTCAGATAGTTTTGTGGGGGCAGGAAAGAAGGATTGTGAGATGAATTTGGCCAAAAATTTTTACTTTCTCCCTTGTCACTATCTTGTTTTGATAGGTTGACTTATTTTTGTTTTGAAATTACCTCTTGTGAAAAACCTAGGAGGAATGATATGGGCTGTCTTCCCACCCCCACTCCCCACTGCCTTCCCTCCCTACCAAGACTCTCAACTCAAATCTTTCTTCCCCACCACTCCATACAAAACCTGCACCCTCATGTCAAGTATAGAGAGTAGGTGGTGGTGGCCAAGAACCCACAGATAAGATAGTTGGATATTTCTCTTAGATCTGAAAGGGACTTACAACAATAATTAGATGTGAACAAGAAAGGCAAAGGGATTTGTTCAAGATTGCACAGTTGATGAGTGTCAGAACAAAGTGCAAAACCTAGCTTTCACATTCTTAGTTCAGGGCCTCTGGGTTAAAACTCATAAACATTGTTAACATTTTTTGGAACCGTGCATAAGGGCAACCAAGAGAGTTCCATGGAAAAGAATGTGGTATAACAAGAATTGATTATATTAAGATGTTGTTTTATGTTAAAGATCAGTTCAGTAAAATTAAAGAAGAAAAGCACCTAAATATACTGAGTTCTTCCCTATTTGCAGGTCCCCTTAATTGTGATTTTGTGATATCAAAAGTATCTACAGTTTTAGGGTTTTTTAGTCAAAAAACTTAGATGAAAAATTCTCCAGACCCAATTAATTGAAAATTTCAAGACTAATATATACAATGCTACACTTTAGGAGATGGGGAGCTTGTTGCAAATTCAAACAAGGATGTGATTTCCCAACTTCTGAAACGTCATGAATCTCTTACCAAATATCTATCCTACTGTCAAATTGCCATTACCTGTGCTGGGATATCCATGGGCCATAGTTGTAAGTATCATAAAGGCTAAAGCTGCAAATAAGCTCAAGTTATTCCAAAACGACAGTTTTCTGTTATGGCTGCCATTTGGGTCTTCCATTCCTTTTAGCAAAGTTTGAGGAATAACTTCAAGTAAAGGACAGAACCTGCAGCTTGGGGCCCACTGTTAATGAGGGAATATAGAGAAAACAGAGCTCTTCCATTTTCTTTTGTCTCTGACTTTCAGGGCAAGGACATTTCTTCTCCACATGGAATGAGTAAGGTGACAAGGAATAGAAAAAATGGAATGAACCTTGGTAAGGGAAGATGGAAGCCCAAGATGGAGTCATAGAATGTGGAAAAGCCCAGAGCTGCTCCAAGTGAGTTCTAGCCCCCAACTTTGAAGAAAAATGTCTTAGGGCCCTGAGAAAAAGTTATTATGGGATCACCAAACAATTGTCAGTAATCATTGGGGCATCATGGAGAATATGAGAGTTACCAGACTAGAGACAGTGGAATATTCTAATTTTCAGAAAGAGAAGCCGGAGCTAGAAAAACTGTAGACAGTTGTCTACAACTTCAATCTTGGGCAAGACTCTAGAAGGGTTACCAGAGGAGCAGTTTTAGACACGAAGTGAAGCAGGAATGATTGAGACCCAGAATGAATTCACTAAGGCCAAGCCAAGACTGGTTTATCAACTTCCTTCTTTGACAAGGTTATGAGCCCCGTAGCTCTGGGAAAGCCCTTACCTAGAGAGTGTTTTGTCATTGGTTAGATATTTAATGAGTTTTTCATGATATTCTTTTGGAAAAGAGGGAGAAATATGAATTGTCGGACTCTAGCATACTGAATGAATTAGTAACCGGTTGATTATATACGTAAGGTGCTGATACCAAACTACAAGGAAGTATATAATGATGAGTCCTAGGGCTGTGTCCTTCATCTGCCCCTCATAAATACTTTCATAACAAATACACAGAAGGTGTGTCATCAAATTTATAGGTAACCTTAGAGGTATAGTGAATATTTGGATGACAGAATGAGAGTCAGTGACTTGAATCTATAAAGATGCATTTAAAAGCAATTAATATGAGGTCTTAAGGAATTCATCGTGTCAGTAGGAATGGCTTATACTTGCTTTAGCAGTAGCTAAGAGCTTTAGCCCAATTTGAGTCAGAAATGTAATGTGGTTGCTGAAAAAAACCCTAAGATTTTAAGCTGTTTCAGGGGTGTGGTGGTAAATGTGAAACAGTTGGCTCTCAGGAGGAAAAAAGCACCTTGATTTAGACCACTTGCCAATTTCTGTCATGTTATTACTTCCATCATGGCCAATTTCAAGCTACCGACATGATGTCAGTGAACACAGTTTGGAAGCGATTCACAGTAGCACGCCATTATATAATATTCTCACCACACAAATACAGTAACTGTAAATAAGCTCAAGAGAAGAGATAATAGTAATAGGTTGTAAAATAATTAGGAAGTGATACATTTTAAGTATTTATTACCTTTGTGGGTTTTTTCCTTTTGTTTTTCAAAGTTTTTATTTAAATTCAAGTTAGTTAACATATAACATAGTATTGGTTTCAGGAATGGAATTTAGTGATTCATCACTTATGTATAATACCCTGCTCAACACAACAAGCACCCTCCTTAATGCCCATCACCCATTTAGCCCATCCCTCCGCCCCCATCCCCTTGAGCAACCCTCAGTTTGTTCTCTTTAGTTAAGAATCTCTTATGGTTTGCCTCTCTCTCTCTCTCTGTTTTTATCTTATTTTATCTTATCTTCCCTACCCTTATGTTCATCTGGGTTTTTTTTTAACTTATTTTTTTTTTTAAGATTTTACTTATTTATTTGTCAGAGAGAGCGAGTACAAGCAGAGGGAGAAGCAGGTAGAGAGGGAGCTGAGCAGGGAGCCCAATGTGGGACTCGATCCCAGGACCCTGGGATCATGACCCAAGCCAAAGGCAGACACTTAACAACGAGCCACCCGGGAGTCCCCGTTCATCTGTTTTGTTTCTTAAATTTATTACCTTTGTTTTTAATAAAATATATGTAATTGTAAGTTTATGTAATTTGACTTGTACTTATTGGCTGTGTTTAAAAATTGGCTCAAAGATTTCTTGAAAAATTAACACTCAGCTCTTGGAACTTTGTGTACACAGGCTCCAGCCCATAGTAACAAGAAATGCGTAACTGGAACAAGGGAAGCGATAGCCCTGTTGTTCTGTGCAATGGCCAGGCCACGCCAAGATCACTTCATCCCAGAACAGGTAACTTACAAGTCAGACTGTTCTGAGATCAGAGCAGAGCAGCCAGGATGGCAGGGGACCAAAGTCATGGGTCTGGAACAGTGGACAGAATTAGGGGTGGAGCTCAAAGGCCCTGCATATGAGGTTATGGTGGGAGGAACAGGTGAATGCTTGTTTTCAAAAATTTGAGGGACTATTGTGTGAGGAAGGTCTAGGCCTAGAATTTATGGGTAAAAGAAAGATGCACGGAGACATTTCTGCTCAATATAACAAAGAATAAGTAAATGAATGAATGAATGAATGAATGAAATACATGAGAAAGAACTTTCAGAGCTGTCACAGGGGAATGGGTTGAGGGTAACCCTGCAGAAAGTGGGCAACAACCTTTAACCACCTTTAGAGGTGATTCAAGGCTCAGAAGAAGGAATAGAGTCTCCGTGAAGTCTATGATTTCCTGATTTTTGATCCACTGCTCTTTCTAGGTACATGCAAAGAGGCATCCCCCACTCTTGGCTTTGCTTGGCTCATATTAGAAGGCTGGTACAAGGGTACAGGGGTGCCTGGGTGGTTCAGTCAGTTAAGCACCTGGCTCTTGATTTCAGCTCAGGTTATGATCTCAGGGTCGTGAGATCGAGCCCTGAGTGGGGCTCTGCACTCAGCACAGTCTGCTAGAGATTCTCTCTCCCTCTTCCTCTGTCCCTCCTCCACCCCAAATAAATAAATAAATTAAGTAAGTAAGTAAATAAAAAAATAAATAAAATCTTTTTTTAAGAAAAGAAGGGTGGTACAGAGCACTTTTTTTTTTTTTTTTAAGATTTTATTTGTTTATTTGACAGAGAGAGAGCGAGCGAGCACAAGCAGGGGGAGTGGCAGGCAGAGGCAGAGGGAGAAGCAGGCTCTCCCCTGAGCAGGGAGCCCAATGCGGGACTCAGTCCCAGGACCCTGGGATCATGACCTGAGCCAAAGGCAGATGCTCACCCAACTGAGCCACCCAGGCACCCTGTACGGTGTACTTTAAAAAGCCTTTTTATTAAGGAAAGTCAAATACTAAAAAGTATTAAGAATAATATCACGAATTACATCACTGTGTTTCTACAGTTACCAGTTTGTGTCTGATCTTTATGATCTCCACCCACACCCACATCCCACCCTGGATTGTTGAGAAAAAAAACCCTGACATCACCTCACTGCTTCCATGAGTACTTCGATATATTCTCTAAAATATGAGGACCCTGAAAATATACCCAACGATACCTTTATCACACTTAAGAAATTACTATTGATTGCCTAATATCATCTAAAATATAGTGAGTGTTTAAATTTTCTGCATTGTTTTTTTTTTTTTTTAAGATTTTATTTATTTGACAGAGAGAGAGAGATCACAAGCAGGCAGAGAGGCAGGCAGAGAGAGAGGGGGAAGCAGGCTCCCTGCTGAGCAGAGAGCCCGATGCGGGGCTCGATCCCAAGACCCTGAGATCATGACCTGAGCCAAAGGCAGAGGCTTTAACCCACTGAGCCACCCAGGCACCCCAATTTTCTGCATTGTTGCATGAATTTTTTTACTTGAATTTGCTCAAATGGGGATCTAACTAAGGTCCACACATTGCAGTTGGTGAATGTGTTTCTTAAGTTTCTTTCAGTCCATAGCTTTTCCTTTCATTCTTTTTTCCCCTTTCAATTTATTCATTGAAGGTGCTGAGTCATCTGTCCTTGAGAATTTTCCAATCTGGATTTTTCAGACCACATCATCAGATGTTCCTCTGTCCCTTGTATTTCCTGTGATTAGATCCATGTTTGATTTGGAGGGGCAGGAGCACTTCATGGGTGGTACTGTGTATTTCTCATTAGGGAACAAACAATGTCTGGCTCTCTTTTTGGTATGTGTCTAGGTACATTAATTCATTAGGTGTTGCAAATGGTGATATTCCAATTCTATCACTCCTTCATTTATTAGCTGAAGTACTTCTATAAAGAGAAACACCTTTTCCTCAACTATTTATACCCTGAAATACAGGTTATACAGGAAATGTAAGATGAATGCTTATTTGCTCATTTTCAAAATGATGAATTGGTTTCCTAGCATCTGCCAAAGTTGACCAGTGAGGTATTTGATTTTTTTTTTCATGTATCCATGGTATAGTTGTTTCCCGACTTGCTTTATTTTTTTAATTTTAATTCCAGTATAGTTAGCATCCAGTATTACATTAGTCTCAGGTGTACAATACAGTAGTTCAACAATTCCATACATTTCTCAGTGCTCATTATGATAAGTGTACTCTTGTTTTTTTAGATTTTATTTATTTGACAGAGAGAGAGAGCACAAGCAGGGGGAGTGGCAGGCAGAGGGAGAGGCAGGCTTCCCCAGTGAGCAGGGAGCCTGACTCAGGACCCCGGGATCATGACCTGAGCCAAAGACAGATGCTTAACCAACTGAGCCACCCAGGCGCCCAGTAAGTGTACTTTTAATCCCCTTCATCTATGTCACCCATCCGCCTGCCCACTTTCCCACCTTCCATCTTCCTGGAAGTTGGTATTTGATTTTGCTTTAAGTATCATTAGGAACTCATGGATTTTTTTAATGTATTTCAATCCATTGCTATTCTTATTAATAATCAACTTATGCCATCTTTGGGTAGTGGGAGTTTAGTCATGTTGGCTCCCAACTCTTTTTAACATGATCCTAGTAATTTTCTTGATTTCCAGTATGACAAGATTCCTTATTTTCTAGACTTAGTTCATATGTTTTCTGCCTCAGCTCTGAAATCAGCCATTTCTCCAAGGGCTCCAATTCTTTTTAATGGGAAATGAGATTCAGAGACAATACTCTGGGCTCTAGGGTTGTCAGGCCACTGAGTTGATCATAATCTCCAGGCCATTTCAGCAGAAAGAGTTAGGAAGTACTTTTCTTCTCCTCCCCTTCCTCTCCTCCTCCTTTTTCAAGAGAAAATACATAGTGAGCTCATAGGACACTTTCAAAGAGGACTACAAGATGCTTTCTGAACTTCACCAATGTTACATTTATATTTTCTTTCTCTCTTATCAAAAATCCCAATTCGCAAAGACATCAGCACACTCATTTGCTTTATTTCACAGTAAACATGCAACTGTCTTAGATTAAGTGTTCCAATAATATTAGCTGTAATAGGATTACTGAAATCCATTTAACATTGTTATATAGTTATTTTCATTTTTAGGGCTTAACATAACAATGGAAATCAAATGAAAGCCACTGAAGTAGATTCTTTCTATGTGGTTATTCCACAGATGCAGAGTATATATTTCAGCTCCTTTGTTTCATTTTGATTTTGGTTTTTAGGAATTACTTTTTAATTTTTTTTAATTATAAAATTATGTAAAATATTAACAAGAGTCTGAAGTCAAGTCTACAATCCCAGCTGTGTTCAGAGGCGTGTGTTTCCTATCCCAGTCTTTTCCACCTTGCTCCTCCTCTTCCACATAGATGATCTTTTTTAAAAACGAAGATTTATGGTTTATTCTTTCACTGAAAAAAAATAAGCAAATGCTTTCATAGATTGAATACTCCCTCCTTAGATTAAACAGGAGCCCTCTCTAGATACTTTTTTCTACCTTGCTCTGTTTTCACTAACTGTATATTCCCAAGATTACTCCTTATCGTCCTCATTTGTTTTTGCAGCTGTGTAGTACTCCACCGTGGGAATCGAGCACAGGGTTTGTAACTTGAATGTTAGACACATTTAACCAAAATAAAAAATTAAGGCATTGTACCACGGAGCATGGTCTATGGAGATAAAATTTGGGCACCCCTTGAAATTTGCCCTCAGTTTGTCTCTCCCACCTGTTTAGAAGCCCTGCACTGTTTGTCCAGTTCCAATTCCCTTTTCCCTGGGACACTCTCTCGCCTGAGCAAATGTCCTATATTTTTCAAACAATTCTCTCAGGCATCTAAATTAAGCCTTTTTTTTTTTTTTTTTTCTTTTTTTTGGTCCATCCCCTTAAAACCCTGCTCTCTTTGAGGTGGCTATGCATGCTGAGAAGTTCATTTAAAAATAACTTCTGCAAAAGCTTTACCCACCTAATGAGTCACCTCTCCTGGGTGACATGAGGCCTTGACTTCAGGTGTATATATCAGGGTGTCACTGGTGGCTTTATTAAGCCCCATGTTTCAGTTGATAGTGCTTCAGTATTGCTTATAAAACAAACAAAGCAACCCACAATGGAAATTATCCTGGGACCTTGCCGGGCAAAAACATCCCAAAGTAACGGATAAACAGTAATAATGGTAAATTGTACATACATAGGGATGCTGGGGATGGAGGATGTGGCAGCAGTTTTTCTTGCCTTTTAATATGGCAAGGTTTTTGTTTTTTGTTTGTTTGTTCACCTTATGTGGGTAACAGAAATACAAATTTTACCAATACTCTGCCCAGAAGAACCACCACTTCCTGGGATAGTCTTTGCACTGAAAAACAGATGACCCACCACAGGATAAAGATGAGAGTTTATTCTGGAGACAGAAGAGAAAAGGGAACCAGAATAAAAACTATAGGCTCAAAGTTAAAATATGAGAAACCTCAATAATTTTGCACACACACATGCCCGTGCACATACACACACTACTATAAGCTATTTCTTCAGAATCAGCCACCAACCCCTGGAAACTGCCACTGAATTCCAGAGAGCTGTAGAGTGCAATCTGGAAAGGCCTGGGCTGGAGGGGCTGGTCCTGAGCTGTCCAGACCTCACTCTAGAAGGGCCAAAGTTAGCAGAATGGGAACAGAGAGCAGGACCAGAGCTGTTTGGCCACTGTGGCTGGGCTTCTTGGCATATGTAGACCTTGAAGGGAAATGAGATTAGTTACTATCTAGTAACTTATTTTTCTTAAGAAAAGCCCAGACTGTTATCTCTGATGGAACCACTATAAGGAGATTTAACATACAGACCTCTGAATTTAAAAATATAAATTTGAGGGTGGGTGTCTGGGTGGCTCAGTTAGTTAAGCATCTGCCTTTTGCTCAGGTCATGATCCCAGGGTTCTGGGATCGAGTCCCACATCAGGCTCCTTGCTCAGGAGAGAGCCTGCCTCTCCCTCTGCCTGCTGCTGCCCCTGCTTGTGCTCTCTCTCTCTGACAAATAAATAAATAAAATCTTTAAAAATAAATAAATAGGGGTGCCTGGGTGGCTCAGTGGGTTAAAGCCTCTGCCTTCGGCTCAGATCATGACCTCAGGGTCCTGGGATTGAGCCCTGCATGGGGATCTCTGCTCAGCGGGGAGCCTGCTTCCCCCTCTTTCTCTGCCTGCCTCTCTGCCTGCCTGTAATCTCTCTCTCTCTCTGTCAAATAAATAAATAAAATATTTTTAAAAAATAATAAATAAATAAATAAAATATAAATTTGGGCATGATAGTTTGCATTATGCAATTTACTACAACATTTATAAAGTCAAGGAATTTAGACCTAGAAATGTCTCAGAAAAATCTAGTGCTTTAGACCTCTAAGCATTTATACATTCTGTGCACTTAGCTTAGAATTCCATTTCCCCATATCTTCTCATCCTAATGAACTCCTGCTCATTCCTTAAGACCCAACTCAGTGTTACTTCCTCTCTATACTCCCATAACACTTAGTATATATCTCTTATAATAGTATCATATTGTATTACAATTATTTGTCTATTGCTTGTTTTCTACTATGAGTTCTTTTGGAGGAGGAGCCTGTTCTTTACACCTTAGTGCCTGGCCAAGTGCCTGGCATAAAAAATACTGCATATTTATTAAGTAATCTTAGAGAGTAACTTAGGACCAAATAACCCTCTAATTTAAGAAGCTGAGACCCAAAGAGTTTCTTTAAATTCAGTAATGCGGTAAGTATCTGCTGAGTATCTACCATGTGCCTAGCTGTCTAAGGCTGAATGTCTTCTGTGTATTTTAAATGTGATTCAAAGAATCTTAGTTTGTTTGTCCACAGATCAAAAGATAAATGCTAGAACCTTATAAGTCCTCAGAGAAAGATTAAATTATATTCAGAATTGGTTTACATCAACGTATTATATTCTATGTGAGCATCACCCAAGAATACTGTCTACAACCTTAATTGTGTGTGTGTGTGTGTGTGTGTGAGAGAGAGAGAGAGAGAGAGAGAGAGAGATGGGGCAGGTTGAATGCCCAATTTAATTTAGGAAACACGGGTTAAATTAAGTAGTTCCTTTTCTAAACTTTCAACATTCTTAATAGTGATTCATTAAATCTCTAAGAACAGTATCTAATTTGTAGTGTTTCACAAATTCATTTGCCTAGGAAACCCCCCTCTTTGTTGTTGTGCTTATTGATATACTCCGGAAATGGTGTTCTGAGAAGGATGGAGTTGTAAATGGACCTGTTCTTTGAAAAGTGCTCACCCATGCTTAGTGAGGCCTTCAAAGGAAAACAGGAACTAAAGTCTAAGGGCTGATGATAAAGCTGTAGGATAGAGGGCAGAAGGTAGCTGGAGAAGGGAAGGTTTGGAGGAGAGGCAGTGGCAAGGAGATGGGCAAGCCATGGTATCTGTCTGTGGGGGCAGGAGAGGAAGGAAATTCAGTGGCACAAAGCAGGTGACCAGGTGATTTCATCAAATTCGTGAAACCCACAACCCAGGGAGCTGCTGGACAGAATTTGGGTGGGTTTAACAGGGGCTTGTAGCAACAGGGAGCAGAAGTGGATGGAAGCAGAGCCAGGGAACAGGATTGGCTCCCTAATTTGCAAGGCCCAGGGCAAAATGAAAATGCAGGCCCCTTGTTTTTACATTAAGAATTTCATGAAAGAAAATGTGGTCTACATATACAATGGAATATTAATCAGCCATCAAAACGAATGAAATCTTGCCATTTGCAATGACATGGATGGAACTAGAGGATATGATGCTAAGCGAAATAGGTCAGAGAAAGACAAATACTATATGATTTCATTCATATGTAGAATTTAAGAAACAAAACAGATGAACGTAGGGGAAGGGAAGGAAAAATAGAATAAGATGAACATTGAGAGGGAAGCAAACCATAAGAGACACTGAACTCTAGGAAACGAACTGAGCGTTGCTGGAGGGGAGGGGGGCTGTGGGGATGGGGTAACTGGGTGATGGGCATTAAGGAGGGCATGTGATGCCATGAGAACTGGGTGTTATATACACTGATGAATCACTAAATTCTACCTCTAAAACTAATAAAATAAAAATTAAAAAAAAAAAAAATTTCATGACATGACAGCCACAGCAGGGAGTTACAAGGGCAGGGCCTGTCTCAGTGCAGAGCCTATGCAACTCTACAGGTTGCCCGACCACCAAGCTGACTCTGCCTGAGAGTTATCACTGGTCCTGTGACCCCCATTTGAATTCCTCTGGCTAATGGAGCCTGAAGAAACCAGGTTACACATGTGTTTATAGAAGGAAGGTTTCCTTCTCTCCAGATACTCAATTATCCTAGAAACCCTACTTACCAGCCATACTGGGTAAGCTTAAGTTTTCTGCAAGATAAATCTATGTGCACACTAAATTTCAGGAACATATTTAATGCAAAAATCCATGCACATCCAAGATATTCCCATATATAGTTCTCACATCACAAACAATATCCCTTTTTCTCATGCCAAGAATAAAGGCAGCCTTAAAAAAAAAAAAAAAAAAAAAAAAAAAAAAAGAATAAAGGCACCCTTGCAGCTGCATAGCACAAATGTAGAACCTTTGACTTTGTCCTGGGGTTAAATACCAGTATTTAGTTGGTGCTGAGGCAGCAGTTAGCACCGTGCTGAGTTCTCTCAAAATGAAAAACAAACTCAGGTGGAAAATCTGGGCAAGCAATGTCATTTGCTATTTTTGGAGGTGGGGGAGAGAAAGAAAGTTGTGGGAAGTGTTATAACAAACAGCACGGAACAGCACACCGGGAGTGTGAAGTAAAACACCACCCGCATGCTCTCCTTGTTGACTGGATGGAAGCCACGAAGTTAAGGAGAAACCATTCCCGGGGAGCTGGTGTCCTCTCGTGAGTGGCCACTGGCCTCTCAACCAAGGGAATGAAGGCATGACTCACCTCACCCTGTAAGATTAATCTCCAGCTAACCAGCAATCCTATCTCTGAGATTATTCAAAATGTCCACTGGGGAAACAGTGAATACATGGGGGTATGCGGACCAGATCCTCCAGGGAGCCATGTCACACTGAAGGTTTTGGAGCTGAAGAGCAGCCCTTCATCTCCCCCATCCGTCTCCTTTACAGCTGCCTTCCACCTGCCTCTCCCCACTGTTTCTCCACAGAGAGCTTCGGTTGGCTAAGAAGACAGGCTCAAGTGGAATAAGCCATGAAGTGCAGTTAGTGAGAGAGGAGAAGGAGTACCGGAGGGCCTGGGAGCCGGGGGTGTCACCTGTAGAGGCTGGATGCTAGGGACAAACTGAGTTGTGGGCTCCGACCCAGTAGGGCAGGGCAGGCCTGGGCAATGGGCAAGCATGACTATTTATTGCCCATAATACAGATGGTCCCAGACTTATGATGGTTCACAAATGATTTTTTTTTTAAAGACTTAGTTTATTTATTTGAGAGAGCAAACGCACTAGTAGAGGGGAGTGGCAAAGGGAGAGGGAGAAGCAGAGTCTCCGCTGAGCAGGGAGGCAGATAATGGGACTCGACCCCAAGACCCCGAGATCACGACCCGAGCCGAAGGCAGAGACTTAACCCACTGAGCACCCAGGCACCCCCCAAGCAACAATTTTTTGTTTTTCAATTTTACCATGGTGCAAAAGTGGTACACAGTCAGTAGAAACCCTACGGAATTTTGAATTTGGATCTTTTCCTGGGCTAATGATAGGCAGTAGGGTCCTCTCTCATGACACTGGGCAGTAGCAGCAAGACATAACTTCCAGTCAGCAACGCAATCACAAGGGTCAACAACCCATATATACTTACCACCATTCTGTTTTTTTGTTTTTTGGGTTTTTTTAATTTTTATTTTATTTATCTGACAGAGAGAGCACAAGTAGAGCAGCAGGCAGAGGGAGAGGGAGAAGCAGGCTCTCTGCTGAGCTGGGAGCTGGTTGCAGGGCTTAATCCCAGGAAGCTGGGATCATGACCTGAACCAAAGGCAGACGCCTAACCGACTGAGCCACCCAGGTGCCCCCTTACCACCATTCTGTACCCACACAACCATCCTGTGTTTCACCTTCAATACAGTATTCAATAAATTTCATGAGATATTCAATACTTGATTATAAAATAGGCTTTGTGTTGGATAATTTTGCCAACCGTGGGCTAACGTAAGTGTTCTGAGCATGTTTAAGTTAGGCTAAGCTATGATGTTGCGTAGGTTACATGTATTAAATGCATTTCAACTTAGGATATTTTCAATTTATGATGGGTTTTACTGGGACATAACCTTACTATAAGTTGAGGAAGGTCTGCACATTGAAGGACCTGAATCCCAAGGCGGTCAAGAGAATAGGTGATCATATTGGAATCAACTCTAGTCCTTGTCGCTCTAGGACTCATGCTCTTTCTGCCATATTGAGCTTTATCCAGGGTGTGAAGTTCTTGGCTGAGACTTCAACTGGCAGTGAGAATGGGGGTGGGAGGGGTGTAGGGTCAGAGGGTCCAAAGTTCACCTTCATTTCATAGAATTACACAGGAAATTGATGACCAAGGTGGGACTAAATTTTGGTCTGCGGGCTCAGGGGTCCAGAACTCATTACTCTGCTCACCCGGAGAAGGGAGCTAAGGACAAAAGATGACAAAAACTATGAGAAGTTAGAGGACACCCATACACAAATAGCTACAGGCTTACCAGTTGAGGTGAACATGACACTACTAAAAACCGAGAGAGGAAAAGAGCTGCAGGGTCGAGGTGCTGGGAACAAAGTGTTAGGACTGCAGTTTGGAGGCTTTCAAAGCAAGAGCATCAATCACGACCAAGAAAAATGTATTTTTTGGAGAGGTATTGAACTTTCAGTACATGCTGTGCGTGTACCAGGTACAAGGAAAGCTACAAAAAGTTCGAGGCAGCAGTTCCAAAGACGTCCCGACATGGCATCTAAGAGCCACACGCAAGGTGGTGGTTGAATTTAGGCAGGGAAGTGAGCACCTGGGAGGAATGGAAGGAGAGAAGGAAAAACAGAAGAAAGGTGTAGAAAGTCAAAGTAACGTTTAACGTTATGATTTTGAAATTTGACCTTTTCAATAAGGATGGTTAGATAAGAGACTCAAATGGAAATACATCTTGTAAGCCATATGCCGAGGTTCAGCATCTGAGTACAAAACGTTACATTTCCTTTATACTTAGAAAAACCAAAAACGAATACATTCCAATGGGGGAAAAAAATCCAAGCACTACCAAAAGGTTTGACATGACGTCTTACTGTCACCACCACCATCATTACTCCTCGCTCCATTATTAATAATTTATTTGTAACTGCAGCAAAATGTTTTATGGTTATATAAAAATTATCATGAATATGCACAGAGCACAAAGATTTTTAAAAATGTGTCCACATGGGCCATACGATACACACCCCGTGGACCTCTGTTGCCTTGATTACTCAGTAACATATTTCAGAACTCAGTTCACCTTTTCACAATCTCTGCAGAGATGTTGTATCATTTCACCATCATTTATTTAGCCAACTTACTATTGTTGGACATTCAGATTGTTTGAAATTTTTGCTATTACAATGGGAATCAAATACTTGGCGTATTTTCACTTTCTAACATAAGGTAAATGTTTGGAAGTGGAACTGCTAAGTCCAGGGGTGTGTATTTTTTTCCCGTTTTTAAAAATTGCGGTAAAATACACGTGATACAGAATTTACTGTCTTAAAGACTAAGTGTATACAGTTCGATTCAGTGGTATTGAGTACATTGATATTTTCCTGCAGCCATCACCATCATCTGTTTCCAGAACACTTTCCATCTTGCAAAGCAGAAGCTCTTTACCCATCAGAAGGTGACTCTCACCCATAAATACAGAGAACACACTGATGGTTGCCAGAGGGGAGATGGATGGAGGGATGGGCGAAATGGGTGAAGGGGAATGAGAGATACAGGCTTCCAGTTATGAAATGAATAGGTCATGAGGACAAAAGCACATCACAGGGAATGTAGTCAGAGTTTTATCATCGCATTGCACGGTCACAGATGGGAGCTATGCTTGTGAGCACAGCATAAGGTAGAGAGAAGCTGAATCACTATGTTGTACACCTGAAACTAACATAACATTGTGTGTCAACTCTACTTCAGTAAAACCAACCAACAAACAAAGCAGCAACTCTACGCCCCCCTGCCTCCAGCCCCTAGTAATCACCATTCTACTTTCGATCTCTATGATTTTGACTATTCTAGGTGCCTCATCTAAGTGGAATCATACAGCATTTGTCCTTTTGTGTCTGACTTCTTTCACTTAGCATCATGTCTTCAAGGGTTATCCATGTTGTCTCATATGTCAGGATTTCCTTCATTTCTAAGGCTGAATAATATTCCATTGTATGTACAATGGTATATATTTTTAACATGTTGACATATATTATGAAATTATCTTTTTAATAGGTAGTACCAACCTACACTCCTACCGTAGTGAACAGTCTAACGGTCTCCCTTCTTTACCAATATTGCTTTTTATCAAACCTCTTCAGTTTTCTAGGCGAGGAACGACATCTTATTATTGCTTTCCTTTGCATGTATGAGTGCGGTTGACCTGATCATCTTTTCCCAAGTTTATTGACTATTTTGTTTCCTTTGCATTGTTCTGCCTGTTGTTGAAATTTTCACTTACTTTTTTCGTTTGGGTTGTCTTTTTCTTAGCAATTTTTATGAGCTCTTTATAAATTAAGGAATTAGCCCTTTTAATATCTTATGCTGCAAGTATTTGTTTTCAGTTCATCTTTGAAATTTGTACATAGATTTTTTTCTTGCTATTTATTTTTTACTTTCTATTATGGAAAAATGAGACATTAAAAAGCAAAGAGAAGAGTCTCCCATGTACTCATTACCAAGCTTCACCCCCCAAATTATTTTGAAGCAGATCCCAGACATCATCTCATTTCATCCACAAGTATTTCGGTATGTATCTCTAAAGATTAAACCTTTTAAAAAGCAACTATAATACTGTTTTTCACATATATGTGGCTTTTTAACATAAAAACTAATTTCTGTGCAAATGCATCAGTAATTTTTCATTTGACTTCTGGGTTTTGTGTGATGCTAAGTAATGTCTTTATGACAAAATTATAAATGAATTCAGCTATGTTTTCTTCTAGCATTTTTTTTTAAACCCAAAAAACATTTAGTAAGTTTAAAATGATTATCCAGGGCGTACAGAGTCCTAAGGTCCTGGGAAAAGGCAGAGTAATGGAATAGAGGCAAGAGAGGTTAATCCCTTTTCTACCTTTCTCACCTACAAATTATAACATCTGATTCTCAAAAACACCCTTCTAGACCCAGCTCCAGTGTCCCTGAGCTAACTACTGGGGTCAGAGTCCCCCTCTGGACTTTCCAGCCTCTGGGTTCTTTCTCCTTCTTTTTCTTCTTCTGCAAATACAAGTTTTATTGAAGTATAATTGACATACTAGTAAGTTTGCAGTTTAAAAGTGTACAATGCAGTGGTTTTTCATGTTTCCAAAGTTGTGCAACTATTGCCACTAATTTTAGAGCTTTTTCTTTACCCCCAAAGAAACCTCATATACATCAAGCAGTCATTCCCCATTTCCCTTTCTCCCCAGCCCCTGGCAAATCGGCAATCTACTTTCTGTCTCTATGGATTCCCAGGACATTTCCTATAAATGGAATCATACAATATGTGGCCTTTTGAATCTGGCTTCTTTATTGCTAGTACCTTTATAGCGCCATTTTAACATTTTATTACTTTCCTTTGGGAATTTACTTTGGTGAAAGTAGTGGGGTTATACAGCTTAACTTTTTCCTCAAATAGTCCCAACACTGTTTTTTAAAGAAAATCCATCTTTCCTCTCATGGACTGGAAATGTCACTATTATCATCTACTAAAATCTCATGTGTATTTCAGTCTATTTCTGGATTTTCTGTTTTATTCCATTGATCTGTTTTAAAATGTTTCGAGAACTCAACTTTTTAATTCTTATAACTTTATTTTTTTTTATTTTTTTTTGAAGGTTTATTTATTTATTTATTTGACAGAGAGAGAGATCACAAGTAGGCAGAGAGGCAGGCAGAGAGAGAGGGGGAAGCAGGCTCCCCGCTGAGCAGAGAGCCCGATGTTGGGCTCGATCCCAGGACCCTGAGATCATGACCTGAGCCGAAGGCAGAGGCCTTAACCCACTGAGCCACCCAGGCGCCCCAATTCTTATAACTTTAAAATACATTTAAATGTCTAATCTGACCACCCTCTTCCCAATATCTTTCTGTTCAGATTTTTGTTTATTTCTACAGATAAACCCAATGGTTTTTTTAACGTTTAAAATTGTTTTGATATTTTGACTGAGATCACATTGAGTTTAGAGATTAATTTAGCAAGAATTAATATCCCATTATAGAGATAACCACATTTTCTTTACTCAGGTCCTGCCTATTTCTGGTTAAGTTGGTTTTCAGGTAAATCGGTGGTACTATTGCTATTGCAAATGAGATATTTTCTCCCATTGTATTTGCTAACAGTGTATCAATTTTGCACATTAATTGTACAAAAAGGAACTGACCACTTTAATAAATCCTTGTATAATTTCTGTTCCAGGTAGCTCTTGCTAACTTGCATAATAAACCACCCCCAAATTTAGTAGCTTCAAATAACAAGCATGTATTATTTTGCACATCTCCGTGGGTCAACTGGTTGTTCTTCTGGTCAGTTATGTCTTCAGCCAATTGACACCTTAGCTAACATGGCTAGTCCCGGATGGCCCCACTCATATATATGTTTAGTAGTTGGTTCTGTGTCAGCTGGGACTGTGGGGTGACTTAGCCCCATGTCTCTCACCATCCAGCAGGCCAACGTGGGCTCCATTCAATAGTAGTGGTTTCGCCTTAGATAAAAATGTAATGATCCGAAGAGGCACATACACCCCAATGTTTATAGTAGTGATGTCCACGATAGTCAAACTATGGAAAGAACTGAGATGTCCATCAACAGATGAATAGATAAAGAAGATGTGATATAGATAGATAGATAGATAGATACACACATACACACACAGTGGAATATTACTCAGCCATCAGAAAGGATGATTACTTACCATTTACATTGATATGGATGGAACTGGAGGGTATTATGCCGAGTGAAATAAGTTAATCAGAGAAAGACAATTATCATATGGTTTCACTCATATGTGGAATATAAGAAATAGCACAGAGGATCATAAGGGAAGGGAGGGAAAACAGAATGGAAAGAAATCAGAGAGGGAGGCAAACCATAAGAGACTCTTAACTATAGGAAACAAACTGAGGGTTCCTGGAGGGGAAGTGAGTGGGGAGATGGGGCAATTTGATGATGGGCATTATGGAGGGCACATGATGCGATGAGCACTGGGTGTTATATGCAACTGATGAATTACCAAACTCTATGTCTGAAACTGATCGTGTACTGCTATATGTTGGATAATTGAATTTAAATTTTAAAAAAAAGAGTAGTGGTTTTGAATTCCTTAAAATGGTTAAAAAAGAGAGCAAGTTCCATTGCATAAGTATTTTGCCAGTTTCTGCTTGCATCGTGTTTACTAATGTCCCATTAATCCTAAGTCAATGGTCCAACTCAGATTCAAAGTGTGGAGAAAGCTGCAAAATAGTGTAGCCATTCTTGCAATTTCCCACAGCTTTATAGTATCTCCTTGGCCTACTCTCTTCAGGTTTCTACTTATTCTTTTTTTTTTTTTTTTTTTTTTTTTTTTTTACTAAGCTCCATGCCCAACATGGGGCTTGTACTCACAACCCTGAAATCAAGGGTCGAATGCTCTACTGACTGAGCCAGCCAGGTGCCTGTCTAGTTATTCTTTGATATCATTTCAAATAAATCTTTCTTACCTTAAATGGTACTTTACCTCAGGGCTCCTGGGTGGCTCAGTCAATTAGGCAACTGACTCTTGGTTTCAGCTCAGGTCATGATCTCAGAGTCATGAGATGGAGCCACACGTCAGGCTCCACACTGAGCTGGAGACTGCTTAAGATGCCCTCTCTCCCTCCCACTTGCTTGCTCTCTCTTTCTCTATTAACAAACAAACAAACAAACAAAAGAGGTACTTCACCTCTTAAATTCTTTCCTTACTTAATTATACTGGTTAGGATTTTCAGAACATTACTAAGGTCTGGTATCTTCTTCCTTACTTTGATGGAAATTAAAATATGAAGCCAGATTTTTATGATGGCAAAAAAATCTGGCTATTCCTAGGATACTAAGATGTTCTGGATTTTGTTTTGATTTTGGTTTGTTTGTTTAATCAGGAATGGATGTTCGATTTTGCTAAGTGGCATTTCATCCTGAGATGATTGTATTTTTTTCTCCTTTGATCTATTAATATCGGGTATATTAAAACGAATCCCTATAATGAACCATACTTGCCTTTCTGGCACGACACTTGCTTGAGGTGTGATTTTCGTTATAGCTATTGTAGAAAAATTATGTTTCCATGGATCTGCCTATTCTGGAAATTTCACATAAATGGAATTGTACAGTCTGTGGCCTTTGTGTATGGCTTCTTTCACTTAGCATAATGTTTTCAAGGTTCCCTGTATCGGTACATCATTCTTTTTCATGGCCAAATAATATCTCCTAAATGGGAATTCTACCCCGTTTATGTGTGGTATGGATGTATACTTCTGTGTCTTCTACTGAGTGAGTGACCATATCATCTTCCTCTTTTATTTTGCCTTTCCAGTGGATTGCATTCTAGATATTCTGGTGTTGAAACATCTTTTCATTCCTGGGATAAATCTTGCGTGGGCATAGTTGTTATTCTGTTAATGAATTGCAAGATTTGACTTACTAGTACTGTTGACCTTTGAACAACAAGGGAATAAAGGTTGGTGAGCCCTGTGCAGTTGAACATCTGCATATAATTTTTGACTCCCAAAAAATTTAACTAATTATTAATATAGCTTACTGTTAACTGGAAACCTCGTTGATAACATAAAGTCTATTAACACATTGTGAATGTTGTATGTATTATGTATTGTATTCCTTCAATAAAGTAACGTAGAGAAAAGAAAATGTGATTAAGAAAATCATAAGGAAAAGAAAATACATTTACAGTACTGTATGTGTATTTATTGAAAACAATTCCTGTATAAGTGGACCCATGTAGCTCAAACCCATGTTGGTCAAGGGTCAACTCTACTTTATTAGAATGCTGGAATCTTTTTATAAGTGAGCTTAACTTGTGTTTTTAATTTCTTCTGCTTTTCTTATTTAGTTCTGTTATAAGATAACACTAGCACAGGAACAGTTGTATAGAATAGGAAATATTTGTTCCTTGAAAGTTTGTTAGAATCTAAGCATAGAATCACAGGATCTGGTTCCTCTTAGGAAGTAGATCTTTGGCTACCATCTTTTATGGTTATTGGCTTACTCGATTTTTCTGTATCTTCTTGGGCCCATCTAATACACAAACAGTAAAGTTTACAAAACAACTTGATGACATTTCACAAAGCAACACCCTGGTCAAGAGTTACAGAATTTCCAACATTCCAGAAGTCCCCAAAATGATTGCTCCTAATCACTACTTCTTTTCTTTTTTCTTTTTAAAGATTTTATTTATTTATTTGACAGAGAAAGAGAGATCACAAGTAGGGAGAGAGGCAAGCAGAGGGAGAGGGGGAAGCAGGCTCCCTGATGAGCAGAGAGCCCGATGCGGGGTTCGATCCCAGGACCCTGAGATCATGACCTGAGCCGAAGGCAGAGACTTTAACCGACTGAGCCACCCAGGCACCCCTATTTTCAAAGATAATTATTACCTTAACTTCTGTGATAACTATTTTCTTTATATTTTTATCTCCTAAGCATGGAACCCTAAATAGTAATTTTTTTCCCTGTATTTCACTTTATATAAAATGGAATTATGCCATATATATTCCTGTGGATCTGGCCTCTTTTATTCAACAATGTGTTTTTAAGATTCATACAGGTTATTATGTGTAACTCTTGTTTTTCTTTTACTTTGCTTAAGAGCATTATATTGTATGAATATACCACTATTTCTATTTTCATTCTTCTGTTGATGGTCTTTGAGGCCGTTTCAAATTTGAGAGGATTACAAATAGAGCCGCTATGATCATTCTTGTATATGTCTTGTAGACAATATGTACATGTATTTTTGTTGGGTATATTTCCTATAAATGATATTGTTATTTGTAAGTTACATAAGTTATATGTAACTTCAATTTTATTAGACACTATCAAGAATTTTCTGAAGTGTTGTACTAATCTACACTCCTCTGGCAGCATACAAATATATTTCTTGTCCACATCCTCATCAACGTTTCGTAGGATTGGTCTTTTAATTTTAGCCATTCTGGTGGGTATATAATGGTATCTGGTTATGGTTTTTATTTGCATTGCCTTGATTATTAGTGATTAAGTATCTTTTCTTATGTATATTATCCATTGGATATCCATTTTTCCCCCAAAAGTATCTGTTCCAATCTTTTGCCCACTTTTCTTTTGGATTGGCTGTCATCTTTTTATTGGTTTGTAGAATTTCTTTATGTATTCCATACTTGAACTCTTGGTAGGTGATAGGTGTTGCAAATATCTTTCCATTTCTTTCAATGAATTTAAGTTCTTAATACTAATATTAAATTTAAATGTTAAATAAATGTCAAATTTATCCATCTTTTTCTTTATGATTAGTTCTTTTGTGTCCTAATTAAAAAAATCTTTCCACAGTGCCTGGATGGCACAGTCGGTTGAATGTCTGACTCTTGATTTTGGCTCAGGTCATGATCTCAGGATTGTGATATCGAGCCCCATGTAGGGCTCTGCATTGAGTGTGGAGCCTGCTTAGGATTCTTTCTCCCTGTCCCTCTCCCTCTCTCCCCCCAACCGCACCCACTCCTCTCACACACTAATGCCGACATTAGTCTCTCTCTCTAAAAAAACACTCTCTCTCTCTAAAAAAAAATAATAATAATTAATTAGTTAACTAATTTTTAAAAATCTTTCCTTACCTTTAATGAGGTTTTAAATTTTAATGTACTCAAATATATCAGTCTTTTTCTTTATGGCTAGTACTTAGTAAGTAATCTTTCCCTATCTGAAGTCATGAAGCTTTTGTTTTATATTGCCCTCTAGAAGCTTTATTTTGCCTTTTACATTTTTTTAAAGATTTATTTATTTATTTGACAAAGAGAGAGAGAGAGTACCAGCAGGGGGACCAATGGAGGGAGAGGGAGAAGCAGCCTTCCCACTGAGCAGAGAGCCCTATGCGGGGTTTGATCTCAGGACCCTGAGATCATGACCTGAGCCAAAGACAGACACTTAACCGACAGAGCCACCCAGGCACCCTTGCCTTTTACATTTTTGTCTATGATACCTCTAGAATGAATTTTTATGTATGGTGTAAGGTAAGGGTCATGTTTCCCCTCATAAGTATCCAATTGTCCCAGCACCATGTATTGAAAAAGTTACCTTTTCTTTGCTGCTTTGCACTGCCTTTTTATATTTTTTTTGCAGTGCATTTTTTGTCATAAATAAAATATCCACATACACATGGATCTCTTTCCAGATTTATATTCTATTCCACTGGTCAATATGTCCATCCTTGTCCTGAAATTATTTATAGTCCATGTAAATATCCAGTAGAGGAAGTCCTCCGAATTCATTCTTCTTCATGATTGCGTGGGTTATTCTTGGCCCTTTGCATTTCCATTTTATCAAGCTTCAAAGAAGAAAATCTTGGTTAGATTTTGTTGGCTAACAAATTTAAAAAAAAAAAAGAAAAGAAAAACCTTCTGCTGGCTCTTCTGAGTAATCATTTGAATGCTATTTCTTGGTTTCATGGATGACTAATCAGCCAACATATATACTGGGCCTGCCTTGGGTAAAGTAATTGACCAGGTTCAAAAATATCTCTGCTATCACCTGAATCACTGACCTTCTCAAGATATTTTACCTTAGGAAATTGCCTTCTTCTGAGAGTAATCCCTGTAGAGACCTCTGAGTTCCTTCCTCTCAGTAAACCCAGGAGTAAATGTACTTTCTTTCCAATCTTCGTAAGATAACACATAACTTCAGAACTAGAAATAAAAATGAGTATAAGGTTACAAATTATTTGTAGGCTAAGACTTCACAGGTGCAAAATATATCTACAAAGTTCTGATTCAATGTCTGACCTTTCTCAGTCCAGAGACCTGTTTGCTTCCATTCTGCCTTCTTTCCTCCATTTCCTCTTTTCCTCCCGTCTGTCCTCTTCTTAGCTCCAATATCTTCTTCAACCCAAGCCTTTTCCCTTTGCTCACACTGCTTTCCCTCCAGCTCTCTGAATCTGTGTCTCTTTGGTCTCATTCTCTATTGACTGAAACACAGATATTCTCTCTTCTAAGTATTAAAGTCATGTCTGATTTCTCAAGGTCTCCCCAAGTCATTGAACACAAGCTCAGGAACTTTTGCATATCCTAGAGCACATACTTAGGGAGTAGTTCCTCAGAAAGCTATATGGCAGCCTTGCTAGGTACTTCACAGTTCTGAATCCCATTTTAGACGGGAAGAAAAACTGCCTGGAGTTCAAAGACAGAGCTGGAATTATAGTTCAAAGCTTTTGGGTGGTCTGTTAAGGAATTAACAAACTCATTTGGTTGCTAATGGTATCACAAATCATGCCACAGTTCAGGTGAACTTGTAAAGGAAGCATCAACCACTGCTTTAACCATGTACATTTTTATGAGATGTTTTTCCTTTTTTAACTAAGACATGCCTACATGTAAATCTTGAAAAATGTAGAAAAGTGGGCGCCTGTTGGATTGCTCAGTTGGTTAAGCATCTGCCTTTGGCTTAGGTCATGATCCCAGGGTCCTGGGATCGAGTCCTGCATCGGGCTTCTTGCTCAACGAGGAGCCTGCTTCTCTTTCTGCTTGCCCCTCACCCTACTTGTGCTCTCTCTCTCTGATAAATAAATAAACACGAATCTTTAAAAAGAAAAAAGAAAAATATAGAAAAGTATAGAAAATTTAAATCCCAGCCATAATCTTATCCCTTAGATATTATCTTCTTATTATTTCAGCATATACTTCCAGGCTTTTTTAATGCCTGGCTAATATTATACAAAATCTTATTTTCTACTTAAAAATATTTTAAAAGCAGGTTTCCAGATCTTTAAATTTTTAATATTAAGTGACTGTAAAATATTCCTTTGAATCATAAAGAAGTGGACAGTTTCCCTTTTATTAGATTATAACTTGTTTCCAATTTTATCATAATTGTAAATAACGTTGATAGGAAAACCTTGTTCATGATTCTTTGAATTTCAGGTTATTTCTATAGGCAAAATGTGTATTTGATAAAAGACTTATATCCAGAATATGTAAAGAACTCTTACAAAATCAATAATAGGAAAACAAACAACCTAATGTTTAAATGGGCAACGAATGTGGACAGTTCACCAAAGAAGTTATACTTAAGGCAAATAAGCACATTCTGAAAGTATGTTCAACAACATTATTCATCTGGGAAATATAAATTAAAAGGACAATGAAATAATACTACACATCCACAAAAATGGCTAAAATTTTAAAAACTGACAGTACAAAGCATTGACAATGATATGGAGCAGCTGGAAGTCTCATATATTGCTGGTGGGAATGAAAATGATGTACCCTCTTTGGAAAAGTTTATTCATGTTTTATAAGGTTAAACTACACTTACCATCCAACCCAACAATTCTCTTCCTAGAAATGAAACTTCCCAAGAGAAGTGAAAATATATGTCCACACAAAGACCCATATGTGAATATTCATAGCACTTAATTCATAATAAGCCCAAACTGAAAACAGTGCAAATGTCCATCAACAGGTGAATTGCGATGTTTCTGTACAGTACAATATTTCTCAGCAATAAAAATGAATGAGCTACCAATACATGCAACAATATAGACAAACCTCAAAATCAATAGGCTGAGAAAAGAAGCCAGACACAGAAAACTACCTACCATTTCATTCCATTTATATGACATTCTAGGAAATGCAAAACTATGGTGATAGAAAGAAAACTTTCTGGAGTGGTGAAACTATTTTATATCTTGGTTATAGTGGTGGTTACATGACTGCGTACGTTTGTTTAAAACGCGTTAAACCGTACACTTAAATTGGGTGAGATTTTGTCGTATGTAAATTATATCTCGATAAAGCAGATTTTAAAAATAAGGAATGATTCTGAGTTGCTTTTTTTTTTCAGTTGGGCAGCTGACCTAAAGTGGAACCTGAGAACAGATGGGGCAATTCAGAGAGAGAAGTAGAACTTGAGAGCAGTGGATGGTGTCAGGATAATGACTTCTAGTTTTGGAAGTGTTAATGAGGTTGAGTTAATAAGGGCACAGAGAGAGGAAAGAGATCTATAGAAATGAGAAGGGAAAAAATCTGAATTCAGTAAAAAAGGAAAAAAGAGCATGAAATTGAGAAAAGGAAACACTTGATTTTTGTACATGGGCTTTTTTGTGTTGCCTATTTTTATCTCAATTTATTTTCATTTCTTTATTCTTTATTCTGTTGGTCTTTCCTTTTCCTGGGGTGTGTGTGTCAGGTGTGTGTGTGTTGGAGGGGGTTGTTACATACCATGTGTTATCATTCTGTGCTTCCAAAGTCTGTCTCCCTCTAAACAGACCACACACATGCATTCCTATACACACATACACACATGTGTACATATGCACACACACACACACACCCCAAGAATACAACCAAATGAGAACAGTAGGAGGAAAAAGTAAACCAAGAAAACAAGAAGGTAAAGAAGTTTGGCACCTGCCTAGCATGCATTAGTAGGGAGGGTTCACTCTTGGCCCTTCACATTCTATGGAGAAGAGCAATACAAAAAATGTGCCGGGTTATTTAAACCAGCTTACCAGCTTTTTAAACTCTGAGTAGGAAAATAGTTTTAAAGCTCTATTAGGACCTGGGCCAAAGACTTTTCCTTTGGATTTGTGGTAAATAATTGAAGGTTAATGGTGGCATTTTTCTTTTAGACTAGGGGAGGCAACAACACCATTGTGATCCTAATTGAATCCAACTGGGAAACTCTAGAAAAACGGAACAAATTTGCAATGGTTAAAAGGTTCTGGGCCTTTTGATCTGTATCCATAAAAGGCAATGAAGCTGTATTTTTATTTCCATCCTATGAATGAGGAAGTTGAAATTCAGAAAAGCCAAGGGACCAACTGACTCCCTCACAAAGAACCAAAAGACAGATGTTAGGAGCAGGATCTCCAGTTTGGCATTTTGTAAAGGTCTTATTTTTTTTTTTTTTTTTTTTTTTTTAGAGAGAGGTGGGGGAGGGGCAGAGGGAGTGGAGAGAGAGAATCTTAAGCAGGCTCCACACCTAGCAGGGAGCATGACGCAGAGCTCCATCTCATGACCCTGAGATCATGACCTGAGTTGAAATCAAAAGTCAGATGCTTAACTGACTGAACTACCCAGGCACCCCAGGCATTTTGTTTTTAGATGTGTCTGGAAAAGGCAGACAGGAGAGCTTCTTGGGCTGTTGAGGCCTCAGTTCTGCACGGATTATCGGGGTATCGCCGAGATCTGTCCATATTTCTGTAGACCACTACCACCATTCAATACAGTAGCTCAGGGAAAGTGAGGGCGGGACTCAGGGGCCCATCGGGATTCTCTGAGAGAAGTGAAGAACAGAGTGGCCTGGCTTCTGCCCCGAAAACCTATCGGGGTACTTCTCATTCCAACTTTACTCCACTTTACACAACATCACGCAGTTAGAGAGTGTGCAGGCTGGGCTGTGAACCCAATTTCTGTCTGACACCAAAGCCTTGCTCTTAACTGCCATACTTTGGCCTCCTATTCTTTTCTAATATTTCTAGTATATATGAGGTAAAAAAAAAGGGGGGGGGGGAAGGAAGGACAGTAGGAGGACACCCCCTATTTCCATTTCGTTTGTTTCCATAAAGAACTTCCCAGTCTGCTTTTTAGGAGGGAAGCACTGCTTGTACTCTCTCCTGCCCCTTCGCTCATTCTCCCCAAGGAAGCAGCCATTTACCTGAAGGAGATTGGGAAAAGGTCACTCTTACATGCAGCGGTATGCGGGTAAATGTTTAGCAACCAGCTTTGGGACAGGAGTGGAGCCCTGACTTGTATTTAATCCTCCATTGTTTCCACTCCTTCCCTGAAGGTATCACGTGTATCCCCTCTCCTCCTGAGGCAACTAGCTCTTTAAGGAGTTTAGGACTTGGAGGAGTTTAGCCTTTCTCTCTCTCTCTCTCTCACACACACACACACACACACACACACACCCCAAACAAATTAAAAGAAAGTTTCAGCAGCTTTTGCTTTCTGTCCTACAGCACAGACTTCACCTGATGAAGGAATACAAGGGCCTGGCTGCTTGCCTTGAGTTGAAGAAAGGGACATTATAATACAGAATGAACAAGATGCCACTTCAGAGAACTTTTACTTTCCACTGCTCTGTCTTCCACTAAAGAATGGGGTATAGGCAGTCTTCAGTCCTCATCTTTGTCCCAAATGCGGTCCCAGTGACAGCAGTGCCTGGTGGGTGACATCTCTCCAAGTTTTTTTTTAAAACATCTGGGCCTCAATTCTGAGCATGTTTCTGACCTGGGCTGAGGTCAGGCTGGATATGTGAGAACGTTGTGATTGGCACCCCTCCCTCAAATCCCGTAGACCGGGAGTGTTGTGTTTCCAGGGGGAAGGGAGGGTGCTGTGAGAACCAAAGGCACCCACCACAGGACTTCAGTTATAAATGAGTGGGTAGAATATAAGCACTTACTCTTGACCATCAAAGCAGGAGGAAGCATAAGACTGGACCCTGGGGCTGAAGTAGGGGCATGTGACTGAGGACTTGCCCAACACTCTTCTCCAGAGCCAGCCTGCTGCTCATACTGTGTCCACTGATGGGCCCACTGCCACCCCTGTGGGCACAGGCTTTGTCGAATATTAGATTTTATCTCCTGGGACTCAGGCAGGGTTGAAAGGCTGGCTGGGCTCCACTGAACTTCCTGTGTTGTCCACTTAGCTCATCTGCATGGGAGAGTGTTTACACTGGGCCAGATCCCAGAACTGGGACAGAATTTGTGATGAGATGCCCTGGAGGGCAACCATGGTTCAGCCTGGGCTCAACCAATAGCCAGGCATTCATGTGCAGAGGTGCCTGAGTCAGTTGGTAGGATGCTGGGCCTGCTCCAGGTCTAGGTTCAGAACTAGAGGCCTTAAATTTCCCAGGGCTTGTTCGCAGCGCCCCCTGCTGGCCTTTTGTTTTGTTTTGTTTTGTTAACCTTGTGTCTTGGGATCCCTGGTAATCTGTTCCTGAAATCTAATTCAGGGCCCTCTGGGATAACACAGTAAAATCAAGTAATAGATAAGAAGGTGCTTTGGAGAGTCAAAAAAAAAAAAAAAAGACTATATAAAGGCAATGAACCATTATTATAAGGCCAAGATTGAGAAAAACAGAACTAAATGACTCCTCCCCCCTTTTTTTTTAAAGATTTTATTTATTTATTTGTCAGAGAGAGAGAACACAAACAGGGGGAGTGGCAGGCAGAGGGAGAAGCAGACTCTCCACTGAGCAAGAAACCCTATATGGGACTCGATTCCAGGACCCTGGAATCATGGCCCTAGCTGAAGGCAGACACTTAACTGACTGAGCCACTCAGGCGTCCCCCTAAATGACTCCCTTATCCTCAAAACTTTACCTTATCCTGAATGCCTTTTCACTAATGTTTTGGATGGAAATGAATAGTAATGGGCTGAATTGCATTCCCCCAAAATTCACATGTTGAAGTCCTGACCTCCAGTACCTCAGAAAGTGACTGCATTTGGAGATAGGGCCTTTAAAGGGGTGACTAAATTACAATGAGGTCATTAGGTTGGGGTCTAGTTTAATACAACAGATGTCCTTACAAGAAGAGGTAGTCAGGACACAGAAACACAGAGGGAAGACCATGTGGAGACAGAGAGAAGGAAGCCATCTATGAGCCAAAGATGAAACCCACCCTGTCAATGTCTTGATCTCAGACTTTTAGCCTCCAGAACTATAAAGTATACATTTCTGTTGTTCAAGTCATGTAGTCTGCGTACTTGTTATAGCAGCCTTAGCATATGGATGCACCAGTCTCTGAGCCCAGCTATTGTAACTGAATTTTATTGTACCTAAAACAAGGCCCTGCCTAAAGTAATTCATAATCTAGAAGGAGGAGCTAGGCGAAGGCAGATAATTGAGTGTTATGAGTATTATTAATATTGGTACCATCTGCGGGCCAGATACTTGACCTGTGTTGTCTTTAATCCTCACAGCTATCCTAAAATATTGTGTAGATGAGAAAGTAAAGGCACAACAAGGCTTAAAACTTTCTCAAGGTCACATAGTCATTATAAAGCCAATAATTGAATCTATGTTTGGCTCAGAAATCTGTTTTGTCCCCCATTGGTCCCTCTGCCTCTGCACAGAGGACAACAGGAACATAAAAGGAGTGGGAGGAAGATGGTTGTAGTAGACATTGGTGGTCTACTCTCTTTTCCTGATAACAGTACTCTCTTTTATTGAAGAAGGGTTCCCCAACAAAAGGAGTACACATTCTCCCTCCCTAGGTTAAGAGGAAGAGTCCAAGGCCTGGCCAATCATAACTTTTTCCCTCCAGCCACGGACTGGGTACAAGTCTATAGCCAAGGTAATCTTAGATTCTCCCATAATTGTTATAAGCTAAACCAGAGGAAGAAAACTTCATTCTCCCCTGGGGTAAACAAAGTATATGTAAGCCTAAAACTCCCTTGACCACATTTTTCCCTTAACAAGAGAAAATGAAATCAACTCATAATAAGAAGCCAAAATACCTCTGTGTGTGTGTGTGTGTGTGTGTGTGTGTGTGTGTGTGT
>CM052885.1:45988656-46027184 GCA_028534135.1 Potos flavus | reverse complement strand
GGCTCAGGTCATGATCTCAGGGTCCTGGGATCGAGCCCCGCATCGGGCTCTCTGCTCAGCAGGGAGCCTGCTTCCCCCTCTCTCTCTGCTTGCCTCTCTGCCTACTTGTGATCTCTCTCTCTGTGTCAAATAAATAAATAAAATCTTAAAAAAAAAAAAAAGAAAGAAACAAGGTAAATGCTTGAAAGACAATAAAGCAGAGTCATATGGTAGAGGCCGAGGAGTAGGGTCCTCTATTAGTTTGGGTGGCCGACTGGTACACCCGGCTCATGCTCTCTTTCTCTCCCAGATAGATAGATAGATAGATAGATAGATAGATAGATAAAAAATAATCTTTTTTTAAGAAAAGTTCCATCCATTTTGTGAAGTTGCCTTCTTTGCCCAGCCATGCCCTTGAGGCTGACCATGACAACGTGGCGAGAGGCTTCAGTGCGGGAAGCCAAGGCTGGCGCTTGGGAGATGCCCACCAGCGCTCCTTTGTTCTTACCCAGCGCCTTTCATCCCACATTCACAAAGCCCATCCTGGCATCCACTCTGGCAGGCCTGGTTCACTGACATAGGCAGTGGCTTTTGATCATTATCCCTGCATCATAAATAGGGGCAACAAAGGCCTCAGTTTACTGACCATCAGCCAAAATTATTTTCTGAGTCAAGGGATCTTACTTTGAGTTGAACCAAAAAATACCCGATGCTTGGTTCTTCTATTTTCATGGAATTGCCAGGCGCTGCTGGAAAAGAGAAAACAGCTATTTTCTCTTTTATTCCATGCATCTAACTAAAATCTTAGTTTTTCTTCAAGGACCCTAAAGCCATGTTGCTTTATTCCACTTACACCAGGCCTGTTACCCAAGCCAATCGGCTTTTCTCCCCAGAACACTCTTTAAATTGAAGTCCTACGTAAAATTCTAACTATACAGTATAACTTATTTCCTTTTTGAGGGCCCTTGGCTTGATGGCATAATTTACATTACACTTTTTTTTTTAAAGATTTTATTTATTTATTTGACAGAAAGAGATCACAAGTAGGCAGAGAGTCAGGAAGAGAGAGAGGGGGAAGCAGGCTCCCTGCTGAGCAGAGAGCCTGACGTGGGGCTCGATCCCAGGACCCTGAGATCGTGACCTGAGCCAAAGGCAGAGGCTTAACCCACTGAGCCACCCAGGGGCCCCTACATTACACTTAAAGGCATAATTTTTAAGCATATAGTTCAGTGAGTTTTAATAACCACATACACCAGTGTAACTACTACCTCATTCAGAACATAGAAAATATTTGCAATCCTAGTAAAAAGACAACCTAATTTTTAAATGGGCAAAGAACTTGAACAGACATTTCTCCAAAGGAGATTAGACAAACGGCCAATAAACTCAACATTGTTACTTTTTAGGAAAATGCAAATCGAAAGCATTTGAGATACCACTCCATATACACACACATGACTAGAATAAAAAAAAAGAGGAAAATAACAAATGTTGGCTAGGATGTGGAAAAACTGGAACCTTTGCACCTTGCTATTAGGACTATAAAATGTTGCAGCTGCTGTGGAAAACAATTTGGCAGTTCCTCAAAAAGTTAAACAGAGAGTTACAACATGGTCTAGCAATTCCATTCGTAGGTCTGTACCCAAGAGAATTGAAAACATCTGTCCATACAAAAACTTGCACATAAATGTTCACAGCAGCATTCACAGCAGCTACAAAGTGGAAACAATCCCAATGTCCATAATCTGGGGAATGGATAAATAAAATGTGACATATCCATATAAGGGAGTATTATTCAGCCATAAAAAGGAATGAAGTGTGTATCCATACCACAAAATGGGTGATCCTTGAAAACAATATGCTAAACCAAAAAAGCCAGAAACAAAAGGCCACATATCATAATACTTAATTTATATGAAATGTCTAGAATAAGCAAATCCATGGAGACAGAATATAAATGAGTGGTTTAGCCGGTGGGAAAAGGAAGGAATGGAGGGTGACTGCTAAATGGTAAGGGGTTTCTTTTTTAGGGATGATGAAAATGTTCTGGAATTAGATAGTGGCACTGGCTGCATGACCTTGTGGCTATGCTAAAAACCATTTAGGGGTGCCTGGCTGGCTCAGTCGGTTAATTGTCTGACTCTTGATTTTGGCTTAGGTCATGATCTCAGGATCATGAGATCAACTCCTGCATGGAGCCTGCCTAAGATTTTCTCTCTTCCTTTCCCTCTGCCCCTCCCCCCACCTCTCTAAAAAAGAAAACCCCAAAACCTTGTTTAGTTGTATACTTTAAAAAGGTGAATTTTATGGCATATGAATTATATATCAGTTTAAAAAGTTTAAATTTGAGAGGCACCTGGGTGACTCAGTCGGTTGAGCACCCTATCCTTGATTTCAGCTCAAGTTGTGATCCCAGGGTTATGGAATCAACCCCTGAGTCAGGCTCCACACTCAGCGCAGAGTCTGCTCGAGATTCTCTCTTTCTCCCTCTGCCCCTCTCCCCACTCCTGCTCTCTCTCTCTGTCTCTCTAAAAAAAAAAAAAAAAAATCTTTAAAAATAAATAAAAAGTTAAGGTTTTGCACTTCAAAAGACATCATTAAGAAAATGCAAATACAAGGTAGATTTGCAGAAAATATTTGCAAATCACATATCCGATAAAGGACTAGTATCCAGAACACACGAAGAATTCCTACAACATAATAAGGCAAACAATCCAATAAAAAGTAGGCAAAAGACTTGAGTAGATATTTCATCAGAGAAGATATTCAAATGGCTAACAAGCATATGCAGAAATCTTCAACATCATTAATCACTAGGGAAATGAAAGTTAACAAGACAGAGAACCACAGACTCACTAGAATGCCTCTGAGCAAAAAGACTGAAAATAAGCACTGGTGAGATTGTAGAGCAATTGGAACCCTCAGACATTCCTGGAGAATATAAAATGAGAGTTACTTGAGAAAAGCTTGGCAGTTTCTTAAGTTAAATATAAATACAACCTAGCAGTTCCACTTCTATGTTTGTATCCAAGAGAAATGAAAATACATGCCCAAAGAAACACTGGCTCACAAATATTCACAGCGGCATTATTCATAATAGCCTCAAATTGGAAACAATCCAAATGTCCATGAATGGAGGAATAAACAGTGCGGTTTATCTATACAATAATATATATCTTAGCAATAAAAAGGAAGAAATTAGTGATGCATGCAACAGATGCATGAACTTCAAAAATATCATGCTAAGGAAAGAAGACAACGTATTGCATGATTCCATTTATATGAAATTTCTAGAAAAGGCAGAACCATAGAGACAGAAAGCAAATCAGCAATTGCCTGAGGCTGATGGCAAGACTAGGAACCGACCATATGGACAAGAGGGAACTTTTGGGGATGCTAGAAGTATTCTAAAAGTGGATTATGATGATGGCTGACCAACAGTATAAATTTACTTTAAAAAACAATGAACTGTCCAAAAAAAGAACCACCACCACCATAACAACAACAAAAACAGGGAAATGGACACAAGAAAGCTTTGGGATAAAGGTAATATTCTCTTTCTCAACTTGGATGGTAGATGGTTATTTGGGTATGTTCACTTGATGATAATCCATGCCCTTATATATGTATTTGTCAAATGTATGATTTATTCTTTTTAATGTATACATGTCATTCTTTAAGAAAGTTTAAAATAAAAAATTAACCATTCAGACACTCTAAGCGATGTATTGATGAAAGAAAAATCAGGATGAAGTTCGATATATTGCCAATGGCTGCTGGGCCTGATTTGTGCTCTCATAAACCGCCAAGACTAACCATCCTACCCATAAATTAACACATTTTCCACCCACGATGTCTATTTATCCTTCTCTCAGGGGTCATCTCACTACATTTTTTGGTTTATATCCATACCTGTTCTGAATCCTATAAGATTGAAGGAGAGGCAGATGCTTCTTACACAGATTGTTTTTGTTTTTGTTTTTTAGGTATAACTTGTAGACAGTAGAGGGGGCACATCTTATGTGCACAGCAAGGTGAATTTTTACACAGGTATACGCCTGGGTAACCATTACCTTGATAGAGAATATTTCCAACACTCCAGAAGCTCCTTTGTGCCCCTCAGCAGATCCCACCAAGTGTAAGCACTGAATACCCAGACCCACCAAGTATAACATCCTGACTTCTATCATCACAGATTCCTTTTGCCTGTTTCTGAACTTCACATATGGGTCTAGACACGTTTGTGTCTGACGTCTTTCATTCAACATTATGTCTGTGAGATTCATCCATGCTGCTGTACTGTACCAGTCATTCCCTCTTCTTCCTTATTGTGGGAGTCTGTCACAATTTACTTTTTAAAAAAAGGTTTTATTTACTTATTCATTTGAGAGAGATAGTGTGCAGAGGGGAGGCGCAAAAGGAGAGGGGACAAGCAGACTCCACGCTGAGTGCAGAGCCCAACGTGGGGCTCAATCCACCACTCTGAAATCAAGACCTGAGCTGAAATCAAGAGTCGGATGCTTAACCAACTGAGCCACCTAGGCATCCTACAATTTACTTTCGATGGACGTTATGCTTTTCTAGTTTTTGGCTTCACAAATAAAAGTGTGCATATCTTTTGGTGGATATAAGCATTCATTTCTGTTGTCACCTAATGATTTTATACTATTATTTTATTTTATTTTATTCACTAGGTTTTAATAAAGTAAGATGCGACATCCAGATCAGAGTAGGTCCAGGCATTTGGACTTACAGTCCCTGATCTCTGCCATGCAAGGATAACACCAAAAGGCTATGAATGCTGGTAATTTTGAAAACATAAAATAATATCCATTTCATGTCCATAGGAGATCTAAATAAGAAGGAGCCTGTGAAGACCCCAGCACAAATTGAAGTCTGTCATGTCTTTTCCCAGCTAGTATCCAAGACTTACTGCCTTACTGGTGAGTGAGCCCAGCCTTCTGCTGAACCTTCATAATTACTAACGGTTTTAGAGAATTGAGGAATTCTCAAAGAACTATACATTACTCATTGATTATATAAAGGATCTATTGCAATTAATAGTTTTTTCTGCAGAGTGATAGGAGGAGAAAAGAGGAGGGACAAAGAAAATGGACTTAATCATGACTCTGAGGTATTGGTCAGTCCTAGAGAAAATTGTAAAGTAGGTTAGGTGCCTTTAAAGACCTCCCCCACCCATGCTTTCCTCTTCTCTGGAATATCTTCTTCCCTGTGAGCCCCTCCTTCCGAAGCCAAGGTCCTGATATTGCCCTGGACTTGGTACCTCATTCAACCTACTCATCTTGGGTGATGCATAAACTATGAATCTGCCTACAACCCTACAGCACATGCCCTTGGGGCTTGGCTTTCTACCAGGTGACAGGCGATCTGAGAAATTTACATCCTCTATGTGATCCCTTCCATCTAGGGTGTTTTAGTAGGAATCATCTAGGAAGAAAGCTGGAATTAAAAGGAGCTGTGTTAATGGTGGAAAATCTGGCTGGGGATAAGCTCTCATGGGAACCACAGGGCTGTCTCTAGCTAGCTAGGTCATGCATGGCTCAGCAGGTTCTGCATTTCATTGCAGATGTTTGGTTTGGAAAGTCCCTTGGTTATTTGGCTTCTGGAGTCCTTTCTCACCATGGGGCTCCTCTGTGGGAGGACAGAGCTCATCAATCACATTCCCCAAATGTCAGGCTTCTGCTGTGCGACCCCAGAAGAAACTTGCTTCTCATCTATCTAACAGAAGCAAGGACTCTACATTTGCTGGATATAAGTGTGAACTGTGGAGCAAAGGTCCTCCCTGATAGTTAGAGTTCCCAAGAAAAGTGATTGTTGGGAGGTAAATTGCAATATAAATGTCACCCCCATCCTCTGACTGTTGTCATTTCACCCTTCTTTCTTCTCTTTCCTACAGTCTCTTAAGAGAGTCTTCGGGGATGTAATTCACCAGCCAGAAACTAAATTATATTTAACTTTCTCAATTAGATGATATTCAGCTATGTTAAACCAGTACTTGAGATGCTAAGCCAGAATATGAGAGCCCTGGAAAGGGGTCTTAGAATCCATTCAGGTTCGGAGTTGTAGAATTATTACTTTCACTTTCTAGAACCCGCCACACCTTCATTTAACTATAAAGCTTTAGATCTGCTGCCCTCTTTGCCTGAAATTCCCTCTTTTTCACCAGGCCTATCCAACACGCACACACACACAGAAAGAGGGAGAGAGAGCAAGAGCGCTAAGTGGCTTCTGCTTGTCCCTCAGTACTCAAATTAGACATTATCTC
Organism: Potos flavus; assembly: GCA_028534135.1. Classification (NCBI taxonomy): domain Eukaryota; kingdom Metazoa; phylum Chordata; class Mammalia; order Carnivora; family Procyonidae; genus Potos; species Potos flavus. The sequence goes on along the minus strand of CM052885.1, from coordinate 46,020,919 downwards.
TTTAGTAAAGTTTTCTGATATCCCAAGTCTGAGCTAGATTCCCTGTCCCCCATCATTGATGGATTTTCCAGTCTTAACCAATTGGCAATAAATGGCCAATAGCTATTAGTGTCACTGAATGAATAAATGGGTTGTTGTGGCTACTGTTGTACTCGGATTCTCATTCTGGTTAAGAATGAGCCTCCTCCCCGAATAACCAACCAGCCAAGAGAATACTTTTTGAAAATGTAATTCAATTATATTCACTTCAATTCAGAATTTGCTTCATATACTCAAGGCTTGGCCCTAGAGGATTGGAGAGATGGAAAATAGCAATACTGATTATAATCTCAGCCTTCAAGAAGCTTTCCATCTTTTTGAGGATGGCATTAGTGTTGGCCTCCTCCCTACAGCACTTCAGATCCTCTCCCCCTCCCTCACTCCAACGGTGCCTGGGTGACCATTCTCATATAGGCTTCTCCCATTGCACATATTCAAAGGCTCATGGGTGAAAGAGGACATCATGAAACTTCAGAGGTTCAGCATGACTGAAATAAAGTGCATTCCTAGTGGGGAGGAGCACAGGTGATGGGAAGAGATGAGGCCGGGAGGCTCAGCAGGGGTCAGATCCTGAAGGACCTCCCGATCATGCAAAGTCATTTATCCTGATGTCAAAGAGCAGCCATGGGAGGGTTTTGGGCAGAGAAGTGACTTGCTGAGATTTATGTTTTAAAAAGATTCTTCTTGCTGCAGTGTGAAAAGTTAACCAGAGGACAGCAAAGCTGGAGGCAGGAAGTCCGCTTGTCAATTGCATGTTGTCAGTCATGCTGTACACGAGAATCACCTGGGCAGCCTTAAAGATAAATATTGAGAGGTGGAACCGAGATATCACTTTTTTTCCTTCCAGCTCCTCAGTCATTCTCATATGCAGCCAGTGCCCAGAACCACTGCAGTAGAGCTACCAGAAGATGTCCAGCAGGGCCAGAGAATAGAGGGCCATGGACCAAGGCAGGAGAAATATGCAGGGAGAGAGAGCTGAGGGCCCTGTGCCCTGTGGGTTGTGGCCAGCCCGGGCCGTTTTCTCAGATTCACACTCATTTTGGCCCAAAATTTAAATTTAAATTTAAAGTCAGTTGCACAGAGGATTTTAGGGCAGTTAAACTATTCTGTATGATACAACAATAGTGGATACGTGTCACTACCCATTTGTCCAAACCCTTAGAATGTACAACCTGCAGAGGAAATCCGAATGTAAATTATGGACTCTGAGTGATATTTCTATGTCTGTGCAGGTTCATCAACTGTAACAAATACACCACTCTGGTAGCGGATGGTGATAGTAAGGGAGGCTGTGCATGAGTGAGGACAGGAAGGAAATGAGAAATCTCTATACCTTCCTCTCAATATTGCTGTGAACCTAAAACCACTCTAAAAAGTCATCTATTGGGCGAAGCATGAGAGACTGTGGACTCTGAGAAACAAACTAAGGGTTTTGGAAGGGAGGGGGGTGGAGGGATGGGTGAGCCTGGTGGTGGGTATTAAGGAGGGCACATATTGCATGGAGCACTGGGTGTGGTGCATAATCAGTGAATCTTGTAACACTGAAAAATAATAAAATTAAATTAAGATGTTAAAAAAATGCAAAAAAAAAAAGTCATCTATTAGGGCGCCATGTCAGTTAAGCGTCAGACTCAATTTTGGCTCAGGTCATGATCTCAGGTTGGGGCAATGGAGCCCTGCCTTGGGCTCCACACTCAGTGGAGAGTCTGCTTGAGATTCTGTCTCTCCTTCTGCCCCTCCGCCTGGTCGCATGTGCTCTCTCTCTCTCTCTCTCTCACTCTCTCTAAGATGAATGAATCAGTCTTTTAAGAAAGTGAAGTCTATTAAAAAATATGTAAAAGTCACACAAAATATCCAAATTTCTGCTTCTCTAACAAGTTCGAAGATCTGGCCACACTGGTCTGCATGCCCCCAGGGCAACAAAGCAAGGCCTGGCAGCCCACTTTAGATGGCACACCACCACACCGGCCGCAGTGCCCACCACTCTCTGTCACTTCCCACCACGGCAACTAGAGTCAGTGCTGTGTCATCTCGCTCCCCACCAGCTCAGCCATTTAACTGTCTAGGGCCTATTAGAATTGGAGTTGAGAATTTAAGAGCCAGACTCCTCAGAGTGGATGAACTTGGTAAGGATTTTTTTTTTTTTTTAACCTTGGGAGCAGTGTGAAGATCTTGAAAGGTTTTACACAGAGCAACAACACGATCAAATCTGCAAGGTTAAATCATCAGTCTGGATCATTTAAATTCCAAGTATAGGAACTATTTTACTAGCGAATGAAGACAAATCAAGACACCTCAGCTTCCCCTGCTCTTTTACAGAAAAACCTTTATTACATTCCTGTAATCAATTTTCAGTAAGAATGGATCATTTTCACCAATGATTTGTCCAAAATTACAAGATAGGATGAAAACAGAGTTGAGCTAGAAGGCAAAAGATCTGGATTTGAATCATTAGTGACTTTGACACTGATCCTCTCACCTTCGCTGTCCTCCTCTGGAAAATGGCAATAAGACAATCAGATTCTCCTACGTACTTCCCAGGGTCATTGTGAAGATCAAAGTAAAAAAAATACGATAAATGCTTTGTAAACTGCCAAGTGATTCATAAATGTAAAGAATTATCATAATTCATTTATTTATCAAACTCATACTCCTTCCTACTGTTTTTGGCCTGTGCTACATCCGGGGATATAAAAATGAATGGGACAATCCCTAGGGGGCTATAGTCTACTGAAACTACTAATGATATAATGAGGTAATCATTCAAATACATGCTTCTATGACAATGTTCATAGCAGCATTATGCACAATAAGCAAAAGGTAAAAACAACCCAAGTATTCATCAACAGATGAATGGATAATCAAAATGTCATCGGTACATACAAAGGAATCTTATATGGCCATGAAAAGGAATGAAGTTCTGATACACGGATAAACCTTGAAAACATGCTAAGTAAGACACAAAAGAACAAACAGTGTATGATTTTTACTTGTATGAAGCATCTAGAATAAGCATAGAGATTGAAAGTAGGTGAGAAGTTACCAGGGGCTGGAGGTGAGGGTGGGACTGGAGACTTACTGCTTAATGGGTATAGAGTTTCCATTTGGGGTGGTAAAAAATTTTGAAATAGTAGTGACGGTGGCACAACATTGCATATTTAATGTCACTGAATTTCACACTTAAAATGGCTAAAATGGCAAGTTTTGCGTTATATATATTTTAGTACAATAACAAGGAATGAATGAGTGAATAAATAAATAGAGTTCAACTGAAGACATCAGAAGAACAACAGGGTAATCCTAAAGAGAGTGTAAGAAAAGAAATAATTAAAAGTAAGAATGAACGAAATAGAAAACAAACAATAAAGTCAACAAACCAAAACCTGATTCAGAGGGAGGGGAAGCTAATAAAATAAATAAACATAAGCAAATAAAATAGAAGTAATTCTATTGTGACAAATGCTAAAAGAGATGCAGTATGAAGAAAGTCCTAACTTCAGGGTGAAATAGAAGGCTACAGAAAGATGTGCTTCAGAAAGATGAACACCAACTCAGGAAAGGAGAATAGAGATGTCCTAGGGCACGGAACGCAGCTGCGGGGTGTGTGTGTGTGTGTGTGTGTCTGCTGGGCAGAGGGAATCTTGTTCTGGTCACCACTGTATCCCCTTCCTAGCCCACTGTCTCAACCCAGGGTGTTTAATAAAAGTTTTCTAAGTGAATAAATGTCTCCCTGTTGTATTCTACAATGTGTCTTTGATCTATCCATGGATTTTAAAGTGTAACATTTCCTAAGCCCTTTATCCATCACTTTTGGATCTATGCAATTCCGTGCTATAATCTTTCATGACAAAGCAATGTGATGCTATTCTCCTCAGAGACTCCCAACCTTTTCTGTGTTTCATCTGAAGTGAGGCCTTCAACACCTAGGCCTGAAGAGAAGGCTAAAATTGACAATGACTGTTGAAAAGAAAACTGAAATTCAAGTCCCAAGTATCTTAAGGATACGTGTGATAGTGGGACGTGCCTATCTCCTGCACCAGGTTTTAGGTATTGCTGTTTGCTCTGGGCATCTGAGGTGCCAGGAGAAGGTATGGTTGCTGCGTTGGGGCTGCAGTGCGTGGTTGTGCAGGTTGCCCACTGCACAAGAGCTCCTGGTAGAGGTAGGGAGGAGGGCTGAAATATAGCCTATTTTCCACTTACCAAGCCATACGCTCTGAGGCTTTGTCCACCCAGATGAAAGAAGCCTTACTTTATTTGGCACAGATGTGTCAGTGGGTATGGATGAATTGGAGCCCTGTTGTCCCCGACTGTCATCACTAGTGAGGCCCTGGTGGAGAGAAGAAGGGTCAGTGGCTGAGAATCTCCCATCTGTCCTTTCAGAAGAGCTCTCTCAATTCTCTTCAGCTTCCAAGCATCTTTTCCGAAGATCTTTTCAAGTTCTTTGGTGGATGACTAACCCATCATTGGCAATCCACAGATGGAGAATTCTCTTCTGCCGGGAGACCTTAAGAGTTCTGTAAAAAGGCGAAGCTAAGCTTACTCACCCCAGGCTGCTTTTGGCCCTATGACTGCCTGTCTTGCCACTAGATGGCAGCCTCCCCCAGGTACTGGAAGCCAACTTTCCTGAGGACTAAACTGGGGAAGCAGGAAACCGGATGCAGGGCTGCCTATGCAGAAAGGACTTTAGTTTGATCCTAGCTGTCCTAGTATGTGATTTGGAAATACGTTCTCATCCCGTCGTGCAATTTCATTAAGTTGAATAACAGTTTTTACAGCACTCATTAAGCTCCTACAGAGCTAGTTCTTCTCTTGTTCATCTGATTCTGTTTTGACCGGTGGATGTTTAAATTCAGGAGACACAGGTCAAGCTACAGAGAGCTCAGCTCCCTGAGAACCAGTACTTCTGGAAAATGCTAGAAGGCCTTATTAATAACATAATTGGGGTGGGGCGCCTGGGTGGCACAGTTGGTTAAGTGTCTGACTTCGGCTCAGGTCATGATTTCAGGGTCCTGGGATCTGGGATCTACCCACTGTGAGCAAGTTGGTCTCTGAGCTCAGTGGGAGTCTGCTTGTCTCTCTCCCTCTTCCTCCGCCGCTCCCCCAGCTCGTTCTCTCTCTCTTTCTTATATAAATAAATAAAATATTTTTTCAAAAAAATCATAATGGGGTATTGGTTAAATAAATTCCAACTCCAGGCAACAAATAGCCATTAATGATTTTTAATATTCTTCTTTTTTTAGTTGGGGCATAATTTATATTATACCTGAAGGTGCAATTTTTAAGTGTACAGTTCAGTGAGTTGTAATAAATGCACACAGCAGTGTAACCACCACCTCAATTAGGACACAACCTTTCCATCACAATGGAAAGTTCTCTTGTCTGCCTTCAAGTCAATCCCAATGACCTGACGAAGGCTCAAGGCCAGAGGAGTACAAACTGGGTTGAGCAGGGAGTCTGTGGCCTGGAGGATAACGTGCCCTCTAAGAGGCTAAATACAACTCATAATTACAGCCTTGTGCTTTTGTGTTTTCCTGGTAAAATCAAACAACCATTTACTTTTAAGAAAGAAATGACATTTTAAGATGACATTAAAATGACTTAAAAATGACATTTTAAGTTCCTTTTACCCAGCATTTTATAATATGATTTTCTTCCAAATATGAAAATGCACAAACTTCTCGAAAATACGTTTCGACATTGCTTCAAGATTTGGTTCTCATGAAGTTCTTTTACTTTGCCGTTGCTAGGCTGTCTCTGAGAAAACGATAATCGTTCAGTGAGACCATCGCTTTGCTTTGGAAATACTTTATCCTGAAGAACCAATCAAAGCATTCTTCAGTCCAGGAGTTGAATTCATTTGTCGGCCTGCACGAGGCTTGCCTTTATTACTCTGCTAGAGAAATGCAGTGACTTCTACTAAAAGATGATTTCTTTATTGTTGACTTCTTATGGAAGCATAACACACATGCAGAAAAGTGCACAGCTCAATGAATTCGAGTTAAAATGAACATACTCAGATCAAGTAACTGACTACATGAACCCTAGAAGGCCTTCTAGTCACTCCATTACCTTGACTTCTAAGAGCATAGATGAGGGGTTCCTGGGTGGCTCTGTCCATTAAGTGTCTGCCTTCAGTTCAGGTCACGATCCCGGGGTCCTGGGATCGAGCCCCACTTTGGGTTCCCTGCTCAGTGGGGAGTCTGCTTCTCCCTCTCCCTCTGCCACTCGTGCTTTCTTGCTTGCTCACTCATTCTCTCTCTCAAATAAATAAATAAAATCTTTATAAGAGCGTAGATGAATTTTACCAGCTTTTGAACTTCCATAACAGAATCATGTATTAGGTGCTGTTTTATGCCTGGCTTCCACCACTCAGTGTTTTATTTGAAAAAGATATTCATATTGTTGAGCTGTAATTTGTTGTTTGTCTTGCTGTGTAGTGTTCCATTGTGTTGCCATTCCACCATTTATTTATCCATTCCATATTGACGGACATGTAAATTATTTCCAGTTATTGGCTATTAAAAATAAGCCTGCTATGAAAATTTTTTAAAAATGTCTCTTGATGCACATTACCTACATATTGCTGGGATCTACATTTGTTCAGCTTGAACTGATGCTGCCAAAGTGTTTCCCAGTATGGTTGTACTAATTATACTTCGACCGACAATGCATGAGAATGGTAGTGGCTCCAATTTGACAACATTTGATGTAACCAGTCTTTTTCATTTTAGATATTCTGGTATGCACAGAGATATCTCACCAGGCAGGGCTTTAATGTGCTTTTCTTGATGGCTAAAGTCGAGCACTTTTTTCATGCTATATATTGGTTATTTGGATATCTTCTTTTATAAAGTGCCTGTTCAAGACTTTTGCCAATTTTCTGTAAAATTCTTAACATAAATTTTTAATTTTCTTTCTTTTTAACTTTCCATTATGAAACAATTTCAGACTGGCAAAAATAGTACCAAAAAAAATCCCATATTCCCTTCATCTAACTTCGTATCTCCATCGCTTGCTTGACTATAGTCCACTTATCAAAATCAAGAAATTAACATTACTCATCTACAGACCTTATTAAAGTGTCATCAGTTGTCTCTCTAATGTCTTTTTCCAGACGAGGATTCAATCCAGAATTACACATTGTCTTTAGTTGTCATGTTGTCTTGGTCTCCATTAATCTGGAATTGTTCTTTAGTCTTTGTCTTTAATGACCTTACCACTTTAGGAGAGTATTGACCAGTTATTTTGCATAATGCCCTCCATTTGCATTTGTCTAATGTTCCCTCAGGATTAAATTCAGGTTATGCCTCTTTGAAGGAGTGACATTGTATTCTCAGTGCATGGTAGCAGGAGGAACATGATGTCAATATATCTTATTAGTGGTGATGTTAACTTTGATCTCCGGGTGTGTGCCAGGTGTCTCCACTTTAAAGTTACTATTTTTCCCTTTGTAGTTAGTAAATATCTAGTAATGCAGTAGGTACATACTCTGTTTCTTTTGCTCTACAAGGTTTTTAATGTATACTATTCACTTATATCTTCTTCTAAAAGCTTTATTGTTTTTCCTTTCATGTGTGGATATACAGTCTATCTGCAATTGATTCTGTTTTAGGTAAATGTCAAGATTTATTATTTTCTCATATGATATCAAAATGACCTAGCACCACTTATGGAAAATCCATCCTTTGTTATAAATTGGGTGTACTATATGGGCGAAGGTCTCTTTCTGCCCTCTCTTGTTATATTGGTTCATTTGTCTATCTTTGTGTGACTACCATACGGACTTAAGAACTATATTATCAATTCTTGATATCTTTATATTTCTGGCTTTGATCTTTTTTCAAGATAGACTTGGCTATTTTTGGCCTTTTATATTTCTGCTTAAATTTCAGAATCCATTTGTCAATTTCCACATACACCCCATAAACCTCTGATAGGGTGATTTGGATTGTGGTGAATCTACAGATACAGATCGTTTTGGAAGCATTACATATTTACAATATTGAATCTTCAAATTATGAACATAGTACTTCCCTCCATTTAATTAGATCTTTATTTCCTTTCATAATGTTTTATTGTTTTCAGTGTAGTGGTTTTGCAGAGCTTTCACTGATTTATTCCTAAATATTGGCTGTTTAACAATTTTTGAACTATGGATCTACACGAGAAGAGAATAGCATAGAGCAGTGGTTCTCAGTGGGAGGTGGCTTTGCTCCCAGGACAACTTTGGCAGTGTCTGGAGACATTTTTGTTTGTCACACTGGGGGTAGTGCTGGTGGCATCTCTTGGGTGAAAGCCAGGGATACTATTAAACATCCTATAATGCCCAGGTCAGTCTCCCACAATGAAAAATTATACAGCTGAACTGTCAGTGATGCCACTCTCAAGAAACTTAAGTATAGAGTTAAGAATTTCAAAAACAAAAGTCACATAATATAGACATTATTTTTTATACATTGTTTAGGGATTTTTGTATGTCATGTACATCATGATCTACAGTGACATTTTCATCATATTAAAGTTATTCTTTCCTACTGGGGTGTGAATAAAACTTGGCATTTTCAGAATTTTATAAAAAAAGGTGTTATAATTGTTGGGAGATAATTCTCTGTAGGTTTTGGGTTTTTCGAGCAAAAGGCATAGACCATTTTGTTCAAGGATGTTTGCATAAGAGACAGCCTTGGAAGCATAAAGACAGAGGTTTCCTGTAGAGAGCTGGAGATATCTCTCCCTGGAGATATTCCAGGGTAATAAAGCTAGAGACCATCCTTTCCTTCCCTGGAAGATTATTTGCTTACATTTTAGTGTAATAAAAGATAATACCTCTCTCTGTGGGAATAGGCAGGTTTGTTAGCAGTACTCTTATAAGATTAGGGGTTTCCTAGGCTCACTGTTCCTCAGCTGTGACACAGATCCACAGTATGCCATGGGACTTGGAGGCAACATGGAGCCCATGCTGCCTGCTGTGCTGTGAGTAATAAAACTGTCTAAAGCTCTTGGGGCTTGTTGTCTCTTTACTGGCTGAATCTATAGATTTCATATCTTGGCTATTGTAAATAATGCTGCAATGCACATGGGGTGCATATATCTTTTCAAATTAGAAAACAGGTTTTCTACATGAGAGTCCCTCTTACAAACCTTTCATTGATTTTTTTTTTTTTAAGCAAGCCTAATACATTGCTGTGACTTGTGACTGGGATGCCCTATTACATAACCTCAGGAATCACTGGATTCTATGATGCCCCAATGGGTTTGGGCCTAAAGCAGCACTAGTTACCTGGTAGAAAGATGGAGAAGAGGGGATGGGGCACTGCCATTCTTGTTGCAACAAGCTTGTAGAACTATTTGCCTCTTAAAATCCTGTGCATTTGCAACTTTGATTAAAATAAATATAATTCTGTGCATTTGCAACTTTGATTAAAATAAAAGCTATCTTTTAAAAAATGTGGTAGATCAGCTGAATAAAATGGACACAACTAAAAATGGAATGAATGAACATGTAAGATTAATCCTAAAGAGTCTCTCAAACTCTGAGGTAAAGGACTAAAGCAAAAACAAAACCAAAAAGAAACAAAAACAACCAATGAAAGAAAAGTTAAGTGACATGGAAGATAAGGTCAAATGTTCCTACAGCATCAAACAAAAATTCCAGACCAAAAGAATGGAGATAATGGAAGAGAGATAATATAGAAGAAGGGCACTGCTGAATTCAGAAAAGAGTCAAGTCTTTGGAATGAACAGACCTAAGAATGCCAACCAGGACTAGAGAAACAGGTCCTACTCCTAAATGCATAAGGAAAGGGGAAAAGAAATCTTAAATTTTTCTAGTGAGAAAAACTAGATTACCTACAAAGGAACAAGAATCAGTTTAACATCAGATTTTTCTTTGATACCAGTGGATTCTAGGAGACAATGGAGAAATATCTTGAAGGATGGTGTCAAAGTTAGTTCCTTTAGAGCCCCCAAACATGGCACTTATTTATATATACATATATATATATGTATATATAAATATATGTAAATATATATTTATATATATAGTATATTATTAATATAAATGTATTTATATATTTATATTTATATACAAATATATATATATATATATATATATATATATATTAGATGGTAGCAAATACTATTGATTGAGGAAGGGAGTGATTGGTTAAAAGTTTTATTATTGAAGGACACCTGGGTGGTTCAGTCAGTTAAGCATCTGTCTTCAGCTCAGGTCATGATCCCAGGGTCCTGGGTTGAGCCCGATGGTGGGCTCCCTGCTCAACAGGGAATCTGATTCTCCTTCTCCCTATGCCCCTCCCCCTCCACTCATGCTCTGTCTTTCACTTTCTCCTTCTCAAATAAATAAATAAATAGATAGATAAAATCTTTTTAAAAAGTTTTATTATTGAATTTTAACTTTATTTAGCTGTGATCAGAAAAATAGCCAATACTAATATAGAGCTTATAATGGACCAAGAACTCTTAAAAATTTACATATATTAAGTCATTTAATCCTTATTACACCTATGAGGTAGGCACTATCATTATTCCCACTTATGGATGAGAAAACTGAGGCATAGAAAAGATCAGTGACTTTCTTTCGGTCTCCAGCTAATAAATGGTAGAGCTGAGATTCAAACCCTATTTTTATTTTGGAATTTAATGAGGATTTCCTTACAAATAAATATTCTGTCGGTTTTGTAAATATTCAGTAGACGATTGAAAAGAAGGTGCTTTCTCTGTAGAATATGGAGTCCAGTTTGGTTCATAACTATTAATTCTATATCATTAAAATATTGTTCAGATTACTGCTATGTTTTTCGGTTTATATGTCAAAGTCATAGCAGAGACCGTTTAAAATTTATTTCTGCCAGGTGCATGGGTGGCTCAGTCAGTTGAGTGTCCAACTCTTGATTTCAGTTCAGGTCATGATCTCAGGATCGTTTGATAGTCAAGCCCCCAGTCCGGCTCCACGTGCAGCAGAGAGTCTGCTTAGGATTCTCTACCTCTCCCTCTGCCCTTCCCTCTCTCTCCCTCTCTCAAATAAATACATAAAATCCTTAAAAAATTACTTTTGCTTCATATTGCGAAAAAAAATTTTTTAAGTTTCTTTTGCCTTTTAGATGCTATGTTTTTGTTTCCGTGTTCCAGAATCTTATCATAGTTCTATATACTTTTTTATGCTTACTCATCCTTGAATGTTAAAAGTTTTATGTATGCTTTGCATTTGTCCCAAACAGGATGAGCTAATTCTTCTTGGCTCCCTGCCTGTCTATTTGGTTGCTGTTAGAATCCTCTTCTCATATCTTAAGCTGAAGGATTGGTTACCTTCTGGCAGCCTAAGAAGAATGCGGAGGGAGCCAGCTGGCAAGGAATGTCACCCCTGCAAGATTTTTTCCCTGTGTTTTACAAAGCCACTGTCCCATGGGGCCAAAGGTTATTTGGCCTTTGTCCTTGCCTCCTTCCTGGCAAACAGCCAGACCTGATACCCATATCCGAAAGGAGCTTGCCATTCAGAGTAAAAATTCTCCCTTTTTGCCTTAGTCCCTTTCAAGAAGCATTGGGAAGGGAGAGTCGAAGACTGGGCTAAACCCCCACTCTTCTCTGGAAGTGTTCTGGTTGTCTATTGCTCCATAAAATAACCCCAGCAATCATTTACTATTGTCACCTCTCCTGATTCTGGTGACTGGGCTCAGCCAGGTAGTTCTCATGCAGGGTCTCTAGTTGGCTTCCGTGAGACAGAGATGAGGGAGTCATCTCAAAAGCTTTTCCATCCACATGTCTGGCAGGCACTAGGACTGGGGAAGTTCCAACTGCTGGGGCTGGAACAGCTGGGGCTTCTCTGCCTCTCTCTTTATCTTCATGTGCTCTGTCGATGTGCCCTCTACGAGCATCGTGCCTTCAGGGCAGATCTACTTGCTTCACACAGCCACTCAAGGCTCCACAGGCATTTGTTCTGAGCAAGAGAACTAGACGGAAGCTGCGTCACCTTTTATGACCCAGCCTCGAGAGCCGCATAGTATGTCACTTTTGTTGTGCTGTCCTAGAAGCTCACCCAAGGAGCCCATTCAATTTCAAAGAGGCCATCTCTTGACTAGGGGTGGGGTGGGGGAAGCATGTGAGACTGAATACATTGTTGTGACCAATTTTGAAAAATACACTCTGTCACAGGAAGTTTGACACATTTTTGTTGAGTTAAGAAATTACCATATACCATCAATAGTAATACTTACTGACACCTACTCTATGTATCTAACTGATAGAGCTGTTGCGAGGATTTATTGACTAAAACCGTATATCTAAAGTACCTTAAATAGTGACTGGCACATAGTAAGTGCTTATATAAATGTTAGCTATACTCTACAGTTACAGAGAATTAGAGATCAATAACGATAGTGTCCACTGACCACTCTTCCCTGCCATTCAGTTTCGGTTGTCCGTTGTACTATTCGATAACTTAAAAAAAAAATCTTCTTGGTTTACCTACTTATTTCAATGGAACATACCATCTGAAAGCTTCCTAAGAAAGGGTAGACACAAGATCAACTTTTTGAAATCTTGCATGTCTGAAAATATCTTTATTTACCCCTATGCTTGACCAATAGCTTGAGTGGCTATGAGAATCTATGCTGGAAATAATTGTCTCTCAGAATTGTGAAGGCATTATTCCATAGTCTTTCAGTTTGATGTGTTGCTGTGGAGAAATCTGATGCCATTCTGGTTCTGTTTTATTTTATTTTAAAGATTTTATTTATTTATTTGACAGAGAGGCAGAGAGAGAGGGGGAAGCAGGCTCCCCACTGACCAGAGAGCCTGATTTGGGGCTCAATCCCCAGGACCCTGAGATCATGACCTGAGCCAAAGGCAGTGGCTTTAACCCACTGAGCCACCCAGGCACCCCTCCTACCCCTCTTCTTAGCTCATATAAGTGTCATGTAGCCTCACTATCTTTGGAATTCTTATGTCTGTGTGGATTTCCTATGTTTCCTATTAAATTTGACTTTCTCCCGTTAATCTCTCTCATGTCGATTTGATTCTTAGTCCAGCTAGAAGGACCTTGAAAGGCAGAGGAAATTCTCCCTCCCCCCCCCAACAGTAATGCAAGCTCATTTTTCCCTCTGTGTGCTTGTCAGATCTTCTCTATTTCCGTGGTCTTCTGAAATGTTATCATGATATACCTTGATGTGATTCTGGTTTTGTCCGTTGTGCTGGGCTCAATGAGCACTTCCAATGTGGAAACTCAATTTGTAAGCAGAAAGAATTAGGAGTCTTCAGAAAAAGACAGACATAGGTTTCTCAACATAAGAAATGTCATTTTAGGCCCCCCACCACCTTGTGAAATAACGTAAGCTCAAACAGTCACTATTAGGCCGGTAGATAACCTAATCATATCAGGGACAATAAAACAGTGGTAAAACTCCTAGGGCTAATTCAAAAGTGAAGATTGACCTGTTGTAATTCTTTGCAGGATCTTAAACTTCTTTTTTTTTTTTTTAAGATCTTATTTATTTATTTGACAGAGATACAGCAAGGGAGGGAACACAAGCAGAGAGAGTGGGAGAGGGAGAAGCAGGCTTCCCACGGAGCAAGGATCCTGATGTGGGGCTCAATGTGGAGCTCGATGTGGGGCTCAATCCCAGGATCCTGGGATCATGACCTGAGCCGAAGGCAGCTGCTTAACAACTCAGCCACCCAGGCGCCCCTGGATCTTAAATTTTTTTGAGTGCTCAGATACCAGACCAACTGGAGCCAGAGAATTGATGACACTGACCCTTGCCAACTCTTGTGACTTTGACCTGGACTCTATTATCTTTTTTTTTTTTTAATTTATTTAAATTCAGTTAGCCAACTTATAAGTAGTACATCATTAGTTTCAGATGTTGGACTCTATTCCCTTAAGATGACTTATACCCCAAATCCCTGCCTAATTCCTCATTGCACAAGCCCTTTCATGAATATGTGTGAACTTTTAACTTAAAACATCCCCCATTGTTTGGGAGATACCACTGTGGGAAATATCCACCCAATGTTCTCTTTTACATGTTGCAAGTAAAACACTTCCTTTTCCTAATCTTTGGCTTGGTTGTGTCTTTTGGCTCAACACTGACCAAGGGGCAAAGCCCGTTTCGGGTAGCGATATCCTGTAGTTCTAAAAATATATAATTGGGTTATTTAATTGATTTCTTCTCTGTTTCCCAGGTGTCTTGGGCTGGCTTTCAAATATTCTTATCTTTCTCTCCTTTTTGCCTTTTGTCTATACACCCTAGGATATTTCCTTAATTTTGTTTTCTTACCACTGTACTGCATTTTTCATTTTTGCTATCACATTTTTTTTTTTAAGATTTTACTCTTTATCAGAGAGAGAGAGAGAGAGAGACAGCGAGAGAGGGAACACAAGTAGGGGGAGTGGGAGAGGGAGAAGTAGGCTCTCAACCAACCAGGGAGCCCAATGTGGGGCTCCATCCCAGAACCCTGGGATGATGACCTGAGCCAAAGGCAGACACTTAACCGACTGAGCCACCCAGGTGCCCCTTTGCTATCATATTTTTAATTTGCAAGAACTCTGAAGGATGGGCACCTGGGTGGCTCAGTTGGTTGAGCGACTGCCTTCGGCTCAGGTCATGATCCTGGAGTCCTGGGATCGGGTCCCTCGACGGGCTGCCTGCTAGGCGGGGAGTCTGCTTCTCCCTCTGAAACTCTCCCCTCTCACGCTCACTCTCTCTCATTCTCTCTCTCTCAAACGAATAAATAAAATCTTAAAAAAAAAAAAAAAAAAGAACTCTGAAGGGTGCCTGGGTGGCTCAGTCATTAAGCATCTGCCTTCAGCTCAGGTCATGATCCCAGGGTCCTGGGATCGAGCCCTGCATCGGGCTCCCTGCTCGGCGGGAAGCCTGTTTCTCCTTCTCCCATTCCCTCCACTTGCATTCCCTCTCTCGCTGTGTTTCTCTCTGTCAAATAAATAAAACCTTTAAAAAAAAAAAAAAAAGAACTCTGGTGCTCTGAGTGTTCATTTTTTTAGAGACTCTATTCTGTTTTTATTCTAATTCTTTTTATTTCTCAAAGGAAATCGATAATGGATTTTTAGAAGTTTTCCTCTCTCTACATACTCTGTTTCTTTGAAGTTTCTTTTTTCCTGTTCTGATTTATGTCAGATCCTTTGCTTAAATTCTGATGACTTTCAGCTGTCCTTATTTAAGAGTGTCAGATTTAGCAAAACGAAACAAAACAGGATACAGAGTTAAATTTGAATTTTAGATAAACAATATTTAGTATAAGTGTATCTTGTGCAATATTTAGGACATACTTATGGCATGTAAGTATTCTATACTTTAGTAAAGAATTATTTATTGTTTCCCTGAAATTTCATTTAACTGGGTGTCCTCGATTTTATCTAGCAGCCCTAAAGGTGAGATCTTAAATGCTGCCTGGACGCTATGTGCAGGTGGGTAGCACTTCACCAGGATAAGTTCACTAAAGGGTTGCTCTAGTTTCATGGAGTACCTGATGCTCTCTCTAGGTCTTTACTCCCCCCAAGGAAGAATATTCCAAACTCCACATTCTGGCTGCCAGTATTAGACAAACCACATAAGGAAGAATACTGACCAGCTCAATATTCATCATGTTAAGTTTCATATAGATACTCAATTTCAGTACAATTTCCCTTGCTAAGGGTGGCCACTGTTTAAATAGAAAACCACAGGCCCAAAATGGCATCACTTAGGATGAGGCCCCAAGTCATTAAACCAAGACTTAATACCTAACCTAACTGCAGTTCTACCCGCCCCCCCAGGAATGTAACCTTTAACCAGTCATGGAATTTCCTGATCAGTGCTAGGAAATTTACGATAGGCCCCTTTTGTTCCCCTTAGGAGGGCAACCTTATCTAAAACAATGGATTCTTTGCTAATAATTTCCTTTTTTTCCACTCTCTCCGTATCTTTAACAACCTTCCCCTTTCTGTAGTCCTTTGGAGTTCCTCTCTCCTTGCGAGACAGGGCGCTGCCTGATTCATGAATCGATTAATAAAGCCAACAAGATCTTTAAAATTTACTTGGCTGAATTTTTGTTATTTAACACTGCAAAATTTTTGTTAGTCCCCCCATTCAGGGATGGAACCTAATTCCCCTTCCCTTGAATCTAGGCTGGCCTTAGTGATTTGCATGACCTATAGGATGTAATGGAAATAACATTCAGGGGCTTCTGAGCCTAGGTGGTAAGTAGCTTACTAACATCTGCCTGGATCTCTTGGAGCATCCTTTCTGGGAGCCTGAGCCTCTGTGAAGGAAATACGACTACCCCGGAACTGCCACATGGAGAGAACATGCTTAGTTAGATGCTCTGGTGACCAGTGCCAGCCGAGGCCAGCCTCCCAGCTCCCCTTGCCATGATACCAGACACGTGAGTGAATCCTCCAGACCAGCCTCTCTGTCAGCTGAATACCACTAAGTGACCTTTGTTGATGTCATGTGGATCAGAGAATTGCCCAACCCACAAAATCATGAGATACCATAAAATGATGGTTATTTTAAGTCCCCAAGTTTTGAGGTACTTTGTGCGGGAGACTTAAATAACCAAAACAACTTGACTACACCCAGTATGCCCCATTCAAGAGATCCTCTGCTTTATGCCCTCCAGAGAATATGGTTTCAATCTTTTGCCAAAGTGAGAGAGGGGTGGCAGCAGCAGTGTGGTCCTGGAGATTCTACAGACTTAGACAAAATCCGCTGTTTTTATTCTTAAGTATGTAACCACTTTCCTAAGCACCTGATGTGGCAAGACCTGCATAGTCTGAGAAGTTCTGCCATACTATGTTGCTTGTTGCTTGACCTACTCTGGGCTCAGGAGTCCCCTTTTCTATGGTCTGCTGGGTCCATGATCACATGTCTATCTGCTTTCCAAAATTCCGTTCTCTTTCCCCCCTTTTACCTTGTCCTTGTGAGATTTTTTTTTTTTTTAAAAGACCTGCTCTTGTTTTACTTGAATTTCAAGAGAGAGGGGAGGCAAATGCATGTGTTCATTCTGCTGTCTTTAAAGGCTCCTTTGAGTCTAAGCAGAGCACAGAAACCTAGCTCCAGTCCAAGCCCACAGGAGCTCTGGAATGGGAAGGGTATCACAAATTTATTCCTGGCCTTTTGGACTGCCAGGAAGTTAGCTTTAGACTGTGGCTCCCCAGCCTGAAGTGAGGCCATTTATGGGAGAAAGGGGCAGTTGTGAGCTAGGCGTACCTGCCTGGTAAAGGTGATCTTGGCAGAGTGCATCGACTCCATTCTCAACCTTTTACTCTGAGGAAATGAATGATCTTGTTTCATTCTTTTTCATCCTGATTTTGCTTCCTCCAGGTTAGTTCATAATCTGAAGCTCAGAAACTTTAAGTTACCAAAGCAGAGAAAAGGGGCAGAACGAGGTCTATAATCTAAACCAGTCTGATCTTAAAATCCATGTTCTTAAAAGACCATGCCAAATCACCTCCTTTTGCTACATCTTAATGACCTAATTTAACGTTACGTCTCCAGCTTTAAGGGTGCAATAGCCACTTGGATTTTGTTCTATTGGATAGCAAACACACTCCCCGAAGCTACCTACCCTCTGTTAAATAAAATCCGAATTTGCCGGTAGACTGAAAGGATTCATTCTGCAAGCACCAATCACCTACTATGTGCTGGAACCAATACTAGGCCCGTGCGCCAGGACGATCTAGACTCAGTAGGTGCCTTCAAGAGGCCAGAGTCACTCGGGGAGGCAGAAACGAACGCGTACAACTGGTCTACACGGCCTGAGCGCGGCTCTGGGCCCAAACCTAGGGGCTACCGACCAGTACCAAAACCTGGTAATTTACTGGAGAGGAGAAAAAGCTGCCCTGAACTCCTATTCCCAAAGGTCTCCTCGCCAAGGAAAGGGAACTCCATTTTCAAGGGAGATGGGGAACTGCTTGGAACTTTTGGGGGGGTATTCGTTTTAATGTGCAAGAGGGAAACAATGTGCCGTGGTGATATCACTTCCCACTGCTCTGAACCAGACGGGGCGAGAGAGTGCAGTTTCCCTGGGAGGAAGCTGGGACTCGGCCTCCGCCCGCGCAGGGCGGGTGCGGGAGAAGCTCGCACCTCGGAGAGTGTTGGGGCGCCCGGGCGCCGCAGACTCGGGCAGCCCAACTGCTCGGAGTCTGCGGAGGGAGGCGCGAGGCTGGGCGGTGCCCGGCAGTTGGTGCTATCCCGGCGGGCCACAAGACCGCAGAGCCTGGACGGCGGTTCCGGTCCCCGGCGGGCCTCGGGCACGTGCCGGGGGTGCAGCGCCAGGCTTGGGGGCCAGGCTGGTCCCCCGCTGGGCGCCAGGCGCGGCAGTCCCGGTCCCCGGCCCCAGGTGCGCTTCACCCCCACTCCACCCCACCCGGAGGATTTTCCGGTCCCGTGTGCAGAGGGACAACCAGGAACTCGGACTCAGTCTCCACCCCGAAGTGGGGCGGGTCCGCCCGGGATAAGACCCGCTGCCCGGCCCCTCTAGGGTGTGATCTGCGCGGCCGCAGGGGACGAGCGCTACCCCGTCTCGGCACCAGCGGTAAGGGGGGCCCCCCGGGCCGAGGGTCCTGGGCTCGGGGAAGGGGGCGCAGCACCCTCGGGGGTACTGCCCTGCGCCGCGCCCAGGAGGGGGTGCCTGCCGCCGGCTTGCGGGCGGGGCTTGGGCGGCCACCGGGTGGAGCGCGCGGGCGGCCCGAGGGTTTGCTCCAAGTGGGCCAGGCGCAGGTGGGTGTCCCCCGGCACCGTCCTGAAGGAGCAGTTTATATAGCTCAGAATGTAGACCGGTCGGAGACCATAGCAGTTATTTATTGAGTTCATGTGCCAAGAACTGTGCTGACTTCAGGCATTAACAAGGAAGGATTGAGTTAGTACTCCTTGCAGCTGGCTCAGTCTAGTACCTATTTTTAATTCTTTCTTTTCTCCTTTTAAGACACTTACTCGCTTTTCCTAGTTTCTTACCCTTTCTCTCCTCATGTATCTAATGCCCTCAGCAGAATGTCTGGCTGGCACATGGAAATCTGTTATTCTTATGAGATCCATGACTTGAGTCGGCCAGTGGCACAGTCTCACTCCTTTGTCTTGGCTTTAACTAGCGAGAGACTTGGGGCCAAAGAGGCTTTTACTTTTCAACAGTCTGCCCCTTTGTAAGTGATGGGAGTGTGTGAGCCGGACTGAGTAACCCACACCTCCCATGAGAGGTGGGCATCTGCTTTCTCCAGCTGACAGTGGAAGGAATGGATAGGGTCACCCCCTCCAAATTACCCATCCCACCTCCTCCTTACATTGCAGGCAACACCTCTGATAGCCAAACCCTAGCCCTTTCCTTACCAGGGAATTCTCAGAAGACACAGAGGTGGGAGAGCAAGCAGGAGAGGAAGGGAACAGGAATGAGATGGGTGATCACAGCCACTCAAGACCGGCTTTTTTCCCAGAGCCCAGCCCTACCTGGTCAAGGCCACATCCCTTAGATTCAGCTCAGGCCAGATTTCTGTTATTTGGGGAGAAACACACACACACGCATGCACACACAGAGGCACATGACTTAGATCAAGGGCGTCTATGAATTTTCCTCCTAAATATTTTTACATTTGGCTAGGGATCATTTTTCTCTGAAAGCAAGTTAGGGAATAACATGCACAGTCAAGTCGAATCACACCAGCCCTCAGCATCTGAAGAATGAGCCCCCTGGTCATCCTCAGACTCATGGCCTTTGGCCCATTTCTTTATGTCTAGCCATTCATTTGCTTTCCCCATCCTGATCCTCTGCTTGTCTGTGAAGCCCACTCTTCTTCAAGAGTGAGTGCCACGCACTGCCAGGGAATACTTGAAGCTTCAGAATAAACCAAGGGCCTGGGGGAGGGGGTCAATCTTACCTCGATCTTTGAGATTAAAAACACTTTTTATTCTAAAAACAACCAGATATATTTTGGAGTAGAATTCAAAATTTATATGTTTTTAATATAAAATAAGAAACTTAAAAAATTTTTTTGCTTGGGCTTTGGGCTGTGATTTGGCCCAAACCTAGCCCTTGAGGGTTTGCTCTCACTGCAATTAGGGCTACTATGGAGGCAGTTCGATGGGTGCCGCCATGTTCTACCTGGAGGGACTTTGAATAAGTCATCCTTGGTTACTCATTTAATCGTTATTTCAACTTGAGGTAGGGTTCCTAACCTTGTTTTACAGATGAGGTGGGTGTGGGGACACATGTTAATGGCCCTCAATTCTGGAGGGACTTGGCATGTGGACCAGAGAATAAACTCACTCCTTGTGGTGTTGGGCAGAGCTGGGTTGGACGACAGGTTCTGCTGGACGTCAGGTGTGGCTTTTGAAACACCTAGGCTGTGTGGACTTGGAGATGGAGGACTTTCTCAGCAGAGGTGTCTAGGCAGGAACCTTGTGGCCCCTTTTGGATGGGGCTATGAAGGGTGGAAGGTTAACTAAGATAACCACTAAACCCCAAATTCTCATCCAATATGACAGAATTGGGCCCAGGAAAATGGATATTTAATAGCTTCCCTGGATGATTGCGATTCAGATGTTTCTTGGACCATGCTTTGAAAAGCTAAGCATTAGAAAGACTTATATGAATATATGCATGCTTGATAAATTGAGTAAAGCATTAACAAAATCATGGGGCTTCAGGGAACTTAGGCCTGTCGTTATGCTGTAAATAATGTGGTAAAAGCTGACATTGTCCCCATTCTCAAGGATAGCTCTTTATTATGCTTTATTATTTACCCCATAGTTTTACAATGTTTGACACCCCTAGACCAAATAGAGGGTCTAAACCAAAGGGGTTTTGTTTCTTTTTAAGACTTAATTGAACCTGAGATGGATTACTATATTAAGAATAATTTAGCTAGGAATTTAGGATTTGTAAGGCCTGTTGCTTGTTTTATTGGGAGTAGCTTGTTGGTGTTCAGTTGTCTCCGCACTGGACTAAGAGCTTTTGCTACAGGAACCTAAACCATCACCTTTGAAGAATTGTTTTTAAAGGTTCAGGGTGCTTGAGGACAGTAAATTGCCATATTGCTTCTTGGTCCAGATTGCTAGACATAAGAACCCGAGGGAACGTTCTCAGCAGAATGAACCACAATCAGCTGGAGGGATAAATTGCAGCTAAAGGCCAAACTATAAATTGCTCTAGGAAAGACCTTCATCAACAGCCCCCTCCCCAACATTAACCGTTTAAGGCCTACAGCATGAGCGGCCTGATTTGTAACAGAGCTGCAGGTCCCAAGAGTGGCCTTTTGTCAGGTCCAGTAGAAAGACCTTCCTGCTGTGGATTCATTTCTCTGGGTTAAGGCTGTGGATTCATTTCTCTGAGTTAAGGCTCTCATCCCCCTGCTCTGCCCCCCCCCCCCACCAGAGGTAACATTAGATTATTACCAGAAACTAACATAGAAGGGCTGGTTTGTGAGTGGGAACAAGTTCTCCTGATTTATGTGTACTTGAGTCATCTCCCCTGGTGGAGGTCCTTAATAGATACACCCCCACTGGTATAATCAGTCTCTCGAATCCCTCTCACTCCTCTCCAGGGGGCTCAGGAGGGCATTTTCTGGGTCCTGCCTTGCTTCAACTTCTGCTGTTGATGCTTTTGGATGCTATTCAAGAATCCGTTGACTTAGTAGTTCTCATCCTCGTTACAGACCCCTTTGAGAGCTTGAGTAAAGCTATGAATTGTCTCTCGAGAAAAAGAAACACATATTTGACATTGTTCATATAATTTCAAGGGGATGGACACCTGTCTAAACCCAATCACGGATACCTAGCAGGTACATAGATAGAATTGCCCTGAAATTTGGCAGTTCATCAAAATTTTAAAATGGATTTGCCTTTGTTCTAGCAATTTGAATTCTGAATTTATCGTAAGGATATACTTGGATATGTGTGTAGAGGCCTGCGTACAAGGATATATATATATATATATATATATATATATATATATATTTTGCAGCCTTGTTTGTAGCAACAGATTGGAAATGAGCTAAATATCTATCACCAAGGGGCTGGTTAAATTATGGAACATCCATTCGGTACAGTACCATGCAGCTGTTAAAAAGTGATGCAGGTTGACGGGAACAGATTTGGGTGATATCAAAGGATCTTTTTAAAAAACATTTTTTTAAAAAGTAAAATATAGATTTGCATAGTATGCTACTACTTTTTTTTGTAAGAATGATGGAGACTATTGTTTATATGCTTGTTAATGCATTAAATATTTCTGATAGTGTACACAGGAAAAGTATCACAGTGGTTTCCAAAACAAAGTAGGGGGGCAAAGTTCATCCAGATGTATCACTTTATACCATTTTGTATTATTTGAATTTTTTAAATCATATTCACATATTTTCAATTTTTAAAAAATAGGATTACAGATATCACCTACCCATTTACGATTGCTTGTGAAGAGGGAGGATGAAGTAGAAACGGAAAATAAATGTACATTATCAAATTTTCCAACCTCAAAATTAATACATGATCATATATTTAATAACTTGTATACAAAGAGCCAATACGCAATGATGCTTCAGTCTCCAGTGAAATATAATAGCAATCGCTCGTTCTTCTCATACATTTCAGTTGGGCTAATTTTTCATTTGGCTACACTCCAGCTAGTTCCAAAAAGAAGGTAAGGTGCTTTGAACTGCATGGTGGAGAAAGCCCTGGATTTGTATGGTCTGATCACTTTCATGTGTTTTCAGCTGCAGAAGCAAAGACAGGAGTAGATGGGATAAGTCCCAGCCTGTAGACTAGATAGACCTGCTAGGCCAGGGCCGAAGGTCAAAGTCCCAGAGGTGCTATCAGATCTTGGGTCCTGAGGGGCCTGGCCTTGGCTTCAGAGCCTGACTGTGTCTTAGTCAGCGAGGCCCCTGCCTCTTCCTGTTGGAGCGTCCACTTCACAGATACAAATAGCTAATGCTCACTAGTGTTTCCTAGGAGTCTGGCCCTGTGCCAAACAACTGGCATGTCATTTATTAAATTTTCATCCGTAATACGTGGGTGCTCCCATTATCATCCCTGTTGGGTAAGTGAGGAAACTGAGGCACAAAGGGGTTCAGTAATTTGCTGGAGGTCACATACTAAGTGCAGGTGGTAGGGTCAGGATTTGAATTTGGCAGTCTGATTCAACTTCCTGTGCTCTACCACCGTGTTGTACTATATAGTGGGGTAAGAACGGGGAATCAGGGGGCGCCTGGGTGGCTCAGTCGTTAAATGTCTGCCTTCAGCTCAGGTCATGATCCCAGGGTCCTGGGATCGAGCCCCACATCGGGCTCACTGCTTGGCGGGAGGCCTGCTTCTTCTTCTCCCACTCTCCCTGCTTGTGTTCCCTCTCTCGCTGTCTCTCTGTGTCAAATAAATAAAAATCTTAAAAAAAAAAAAAAAAGGAACCAGGAATCAGCCTGAAAAGGCAGGGCTGGGAGTTTAAGCTGGCTGTGGGGCTGGACTCTTTCAGAGGGGAAGAGGTAGAACCTGTGTCCGTACCACTTATCTTGAGTTGAACTTGATGCTGACCTGGGTCATTCTAAACATCCAGGGGGTCCCATGCGATGGGTGAGTGAGGAGTGTAGCAGATACGAACCAAGACAGTGTGCTGCTCTTGATTCTGGGGGGCCATCCAGGTGGTAGCAAGACTTGGGGCAGCATTTAAAGGCAGGAGAGGCAGCCCAGCACTTTGGGGAAGGGTCTTCAGGTGCGAGGCAGGATGTCAGGAGCCCCTGCCCAATGAATACAGGGCCACCCATTTATCCTATAATGTGACAGGCCCTAGAGATTTGAAGATAAAACACAGACCCTCTCCTTAGGGAGATAAACAAGCAGATCAATAATTCAAAACTCATAGGACTGCATGATAAATGATTTGGTACACTTTGCACAGTCATAGAACAATAGAGGAGGTGCACCTAACTCCATCATGGGTGGTCAGAGAAGGCTTCCTGGGAGTGGGAGAGGAGAGAGGTTTATGTACAGGCACAGGGATGACAAAGCAAGGCCATTATTCACTGGAGGTGTGGCCTGTTGATCAGAGCAGGGGTAGTCCCAGACAGAAGAGTAGGAGGGCTCTCAGAAATTAAGGTCATTCTGTAGGCCGGTGGGGGACAGGGCCAATCAGTCTGGGGGCACAGATCTAGAGGGTCCACAATGAGAACTACTGTCCTAGATGGTAGATCCTCATTTTCCTTTGCATCAGTTCTAATGCTTAGCACATTTCTCCAATACATGTTTTTTTGTTTGTTTTTTGTTTGTTTGTTTTTTAATGGAAGTGCTGGGTACCAGGAAGGAAATCAAGGCAGAGATTGAGCCTTGGACAAGCAAGACTCCCTATTTCCCTGTCCTACACCTGGCCAACCCTTCAAGGTTCAGCATGGACACAGTCTCCTTCCCTGTTTGACTTAATCTGAGTGAGGGGCCTCTCCAGTATGCGTGCTCCTCTTTCTCTGTGATTCTCCGGTCACAGGAATGTTCACGCCTTATTGTGTCTGAATCCAGGCCTGGGCTGCCCCCTCAGCTCTGAGCTCCTCTGAGGACTACACCGCCTCCATCCCCTGGCCTAGCACAGAGTGTGTGTGTTACTGTGTGTGCTGAATGAGTGTATGATTTCCCATGGCCTGGAAAATTGAGTCCAGCGTCCAAGCTCAACCTGCCACAGAATGACCCATTCGTGAAAATTACCTTTCCAGAACTTTGTCTCCTACCACTTTCTTCAGGGTCTAAAGCTCCAGCCCCACTCCAAATGAAGTATTTTCCAAATCATAGCTGAAGCTTCATTTTTACTATTCTCTCTCTGCCAGCAAAACCTTTCACTATTGAAATCCTATCTGTCATTTGAAGCCTAAGTCAAATGAGAACATTTGACTAGGGATGGGGAGAAGTGGGGACGGGCAGCTCAGTCTCTCTTCTCCCACCCCGCAGCTCTGACAATAGCTAGCACCTGCTGCCTTGTCTTTGCATTGGCTGTGTTTCTCTTACTAGCTTGCACGCTCCTTGATAGCAAGGAGCTATCCTCCATCTTTGTTTCTGTCACAATGCCTGGTACTGGATGAGGCAAAATCAATATTTAAGGAAGGACTATGAGTACACACATTGTGAGCGGCAGTTTTGAATCTGGGGTCTCATGCAGGGACCACCTGCGTGAGAATCAGGGCATGGAACAGGATGTAAGGGGAATCACCAAGGGTGCATATTGAAAATGGATTCAATAAGGTCTTTGGGCCCCACCCGAGATTCACTGATTCAAGTTCTAGAGTACAGCATCCCTAAAATCTGTATTTCTAAACACTCCCAGGTGCTTTTGCTGCACACTAAAATTTGAGAACTTTTCCCAGATGTCATGTTAGGTGTCTTATAGTCTATATTATAGTTAGGATCCTTTTGAAGCCATAGCTACAGACACGGTGTCCTGATACCATCCAAGGCCTGAAGAAAGAAGGAAGTTGGCAGGCTAATCTTTGTCTTTTTAATCTGGGGGCAGTCTTCTCCAAAGCCTCTTGGTAGGCTTGTTCTTATTTCTCTTTGGCCTAAAATGGGTCCCTTGGCCACTTGAAAACCATTTGTCGCCATTGGAATGGAGTTGCCTCTGACCAATCGTTATTTCTTCCTGGGATGAGTCCTACGTTCCGGTTTTCCAAGCCCAACCACGAAAACTCAGTGAAAGTTCTCTTAATGAGGAAGGAAGGTATGATGGGGATTGACATGATTACTGATCCTCTCAGAAATCCTGCACAGTAGTCACAGCTATGTCACTTGTATGCCAGAATGGAGTAGCTATGTTAGGTGGGGTTAAATCTGGAGGGTAGAGCTGAGACTGAAATTTGACCTGGGTTCTGGATTCCCAGCCTGCTCTGTTCAGCATGGAATGATCTCCATTACAGCCTCTGCCAGCCATGTGGGAAGAGAATTGCATTCAGAGTTTCACAGATAGCATAAAATAACAGGTCAGGTTTGCCAGGAGAAATGCATGTTTGCAGTGAATGGTTTCAAGAACTCTACTATTTAAATAATCTTTGCCAAACACATTTCCTGAGTCATATTTATACAAATATTTTAAAAAGTGTTAAGTTAGGACTCTTCCCATTAATATAATTTTTCCTGTTTTTTTACCCCCATTGCCTTATACTCACTTGATGTATGATCATGAATGGGAATCTACACTTAGGAATGACCATGGAGCATTTTGAGGACCTTTTTGAACATCAGTAGTTGGAATCTAGAATCATTACTGTAGAGCAGTAATTCTCAAATTTCAGAAAGCATCAGAATCACCTGGTGGGCGTCTTGCAAACCGAATTGCTGGGCCCTCCCTAGCCTCAGAGTTTTGTAGGTGTGGTGTTGGTCCCAGGAGTGTGCACTTTTAATAAGTTCCCAGTTTCTGGTGATGTTGGTCTGGAAACCACACTTTCATAAACACTGAGTTGTATGAACTTCTTTTAGGTTGAAATACTGGTCTGCTATTTATTGAAAAGATAAACATAATCGTGCACACGGCACATTCTACCCTTTCCAAGGTTCTCTTGAGTTCCCCATTATAGCTGCCCTGGGGCCTCCCCACCGGGCTATGATTTGGGGAGACTGGATTCCCTGGGTTTTCTGTGCTTTCGTGAATCTATGGAAGGCTTATTCCTTGGAACTGAGAGGATGGAGTGACACCCACACACCCTCCCTCCGGGCCAGACGTGGTTGTGAAATAATTGAGACACGCAAGTGGAAATATAATACGGTTCCACATATGAGATATCTACTAGCCAAATTCAGAGACAAGAAGTAGAATGATGGTTAGCAGGGGCTGAAATAAGGGAGAAATGGGGAGTTATTACTGAATGGGTACAGAGTTTCTGTTTGGGATGAGGGAAGAGTTCTGGACATGGATAGTGGGGATGGTTGCATGACATTGTGAATGTAATTAATACCACTGAATTGGGGCACCTGGGTGGCTTAGTGAGTTGAATGTCCAACTCTTGGTTTCAGCTCTGGTCGTGGTCTCAGGGTTCAGGGTCATGGGATCGAGCCCAATGTTGGGCTCCCTGCTTAGCAGGAAGTCTGCTTCTCTCCCTCTCTCTCTTTTTCAAATAAATAAAAAAATAATTTATTATTTTAAAAAATACCACTTAAAAAAAATACCACTGAATTATACGCTTACAACTGGTTAAAATGGTAAACTTTGTTATGCATATTTTATCACAACTTGAAAAAAATCTTGCTTACTTTACTATTCTGTCTCCCAGTAGTGTGCTGGAGCGTCCATCTATCAGCCTATTAGAAGTGATTGGTAGGGATCCCTGGGTGCCTTTAGCTCAGGTTTTGATCCCAGGGTCCTGGGATCAAGTCCCACATTAGGCTCCTTGCTCGACAGGGAGCCTGCTTCTCCCTCTGCCTGCCTCTCCCCCTACTTATGCTCTCTCTCTGACAAATAAATAAATAAAATTCTTTAAAAAAAGTGATTGTTAAATTTTCAGGGGTTCTGTGACCTGATTCAATTCAATTATATGAACTTAGGAGTAAATAAATTATATTAAAATACAGATATTTATAAATACGTTATATTTAAAATAACATCACTTTCTAGGTATTTTACTGCCTTTCATTATTATATATGCTCTGTGGTTACTTATGTCTGTTTTGTCTATAAATACAATATAATGGCGTACTACTGGCTACTTATTCCTGGTTCTAAGTTCAGTGATACCATATTGGTAATTTGAAATCAGTTATGTTGGAAATATTTATGTCAAAGAAATGGCTAGGAATCAAGGTTTTCTTTCTTTGTCTTTTTTTTTCTTTTTTAAGATTTTATGTATTTATTTGAGAGAGAGAAAGCATGAGAGGGGAGACAGACAGGGAGAAGCAGACTCCCTGCTGAGCAGGGAGCCTGGGAGCCTGATGCAGGACTTGATCCTCGGACTCCACAATAATGACCTGAGCTGAAGGCAGTTGCTTAACCAACTGAGCCACCCAGGCACCCAGGGTTTTCTTTCTTTTCAGAGCCAACTGTTAAGTTTATCAGTAAACTCCTGGTCTTACCATGTCGTATTGGGGAGCAGAGTTGGAGTAAGTTTGTAGGAAAAAAGCACCAGCTACTTGGAATCTTCCAGGGAAACTTTTTTAAATTGAATTCTGGCCTTTTCCAAACAACTGTACCTTTGGGTATTTTGGGGTGCCTAGAAAAGAAGAGGTTGTGGCTAAGTTTAGTAGGTGGGAAACAATGAGTTACTTTAATGTGGTAATATGGTAACATTTACTATGGTAAATGAGTTATTTTAACATCCTGGGCAAGAATTTCCTCAACTGGAACATGAAAAGGGGGTGGGAGAAAAGCTAGTAGAAATAAAGTGATTGATCTAGCAATGGGAAAGAGATACTTTTAAAGAAAGTTTTTATTATGGACATTTCCCAACATATACCCAAGTGAGAGAATAGCAAAATGGACCTCTATGTATTTATTCATCACCCAGCTCAACACTTACCAATATTTCACCAAAAAAGAGACTTTCCAACTATTTAAGTAAAAGAGGGAGGAGTACAAAGGAAAAGATGGCCAGATATGATTGAAAATTTTTCTTCCAAATTTTGGCTTTACTGAATTAAAAGGATAATATTAAACTGGCAAAATACTTAATAATACATTTTAGATATAAAATATTAAATTTTAAAATATAGTAATAATTTCTGTAAATTTTAGTAAAGCACCAAGATGCTAAAAATAGGCGAAAAATTATCTAAAATAGAAACAGATAATACACAAAGAAGGACAGGAGTTGAAAAAAGGGAGTCAGTGTTCCTACTACTAATTTTAAAAAGCAAGTTAAATCAATAATAGATTTAGTATTATACCCAAATATTATGTTATAAAGAAATAAAGCAAGCAAGCTTATGGCTAGCTGGGCTTTGGATGTCCTTGTAAATTTGAGGGACAACTGGAAAAATTCGTAAGTATCAGATATCACAAGAAATACGTCAAAAAGAAGAATAAAATATCTTGCAAAGCTAAATATAAAGATTGTAGCCATGGTCTTAAAAAACCTGAACAACCAATAGTAGGGATATTGAAAGAGTGTAATTTTAGTAGTGATCCATATAGTGATTGTGTGCAGTATGAAAAATTAAGAGGAAAGAGTAGAACACAAAATCATATACATACTGTGATTACAATTAAAATATTGGCACAAATAGAAATAACAGTAGAAGTTAAGTTTACATTGTTTTAAAATGTCCTTCTCAGTGCTTAAAGTTGATTAAATAATTTACAAAATAAAATGAAAGAAGGAAATAGGGGATTGCTTAAGGCCTCATAGTCTCTATAGTTCTCTGAAGGTTAATCTTTTCCATTCATTGGCAGTGGAAAGGTCCATAATTTTCAGCATTGCAATGGAAAATTTTACTTCTACCCACGTTCTGCTGGGTTTAAGAAACAAGTTTATCAGCTCACGCAGGCAATATAATAACAGCTGGAGGGCAGGAGAGGTTAACAGTGACAAGTAAAAGTAGCACTAACTGCCTTGTATTGTTACCCACCATAAAATCCTCAGGTTACTAACACAGAAATAAGATTATAATCAATAAAGCAAATAATAAATTTTAATATATAAATTATATTAAATTATCATTTAATTTAAATTTACCAAATTTAAATTTCTCTTGCTATATTCTGTTGCTAAAACAGAAATAAAATTATAAATAAACCAGATGAAGTTTCCATCATGTACATTTATTATCTTAACTATTCAAAAATAAATAAGGGTTATTTTTAAAAAGCTAGCCAGTATGTTCTGTTTTATCCTTCCTGTGATATTTCCTAAGGTGGTAAAACTGAATTTTTTATGATCTCTGCAGATAGTCTCCATTTCTCTTAGGATTCCTGCTGGAGGATTCTATTTTTATGAACACGAAAGAAAACAAAAAAACACACAAAAACAATTTAGTTGAAACCAAACAGTAGAGAAAAGAAAGATATTTAGATATGACTTGGTGAGCCTTCTTAAATACATATGTATGTTTTACAAATCTAAAATGTCTTGTCACTTGATTAAATAAAGGGAGGGAAAGGATGATCATAGAAAATTAACCTTGGCCTTGATACACTGAGTACAGCATATTTAAGCCAAACTCTTTAGTCTCAAAGGATTTCTTGATGTTATTACATTAGTCATTTTTCCCTTCCTATTAATTAATTTTTAAAGATTTTATTTATTTATTTATTTGTTTGTTTGTTTATTTGAGAGAGGGAGCATCAGCGGTGGGAGGGGCAGAGGGAAAGGACAAGCCAACTCCCCACTGAGTGGGGAGCCTGACCCAGGGCTCCATCCCAGGACCCTGAGATCGTGATAAGGCAGACCCTTAACTGAGCGAGCCTCCCACGTGCCCCTCCTGCCTATTTATAATATGTGTTATTTTGCCAAATAGGGTGTCCCCTAGTTCCCTGAACTCTTCTTCTGAACAATTAAGTGGGTTATTTCCAGGAATAGACTTTCCCTTTAAATTTTCCGAGGCCTAATTCCTTTTCTCTTCTTTTCTATAGCATTTTGTCCTAGGCCACATTTTGTGTTTTTCTTTCTTTTTTTTAACAAATGGGAAAACGAAAGCCCTAAGAAGACGAGCCAGTTTTTTTGTGAGATTTAAAGTAATCATCTGGTCATTCACGTGAAGTGTTTAGAACAGTATCTGACACATAGTAAAATGAATGTACAACAATAGCTGGAATCAGGGGCGCCTGGGTGGCTCAGTGGGTTAAAGGCTCTGCCTTCGGCTCAGGTCATGATCTCAGGGTTCTGGGATCAAGCCCCACATCGGGCTCTCTGCTCAGCGGGGAGCCTGCTTCCCCCTCTCTCTCTGCCTGCCTCTCTGCCTACTTGTGATCTCTCTCTCTCTCTCTCTCTGTGTCAAATAAGTAAATAAAATCTTTAAAAACAAACAAAAAAAACAATAGCCGTAATCATTATTATTAAACAAGGCCAAGTATGTCTAGAGCACTGGTATGCAATAGAAAGACAGAGCAAGGCACAAATGTAAGTCTGAATTGTCTAGTAGTCACATTTTAAAAAGTTAGAAGAGACAGGTGAAATGAGCTTTAATAATATAGATTATTTTACATTTTCCCCAGTATATCCAAAGTATTATCATTTCAACGTCTAATCAATAGAAAAAAATGTTGGGATATTTTACAGTCTTCTTTTCATACTAAGCCCTGCAGTCTGGTGTGAATATTATGCACTGACAGAACATCTGAATCTGAATGCTAAATTTTCATCAGAAATATTTGGTCTATATTCAGATTTCATAAAATTTAGTTTTCATGTAGAGTCACGTACCCAAATTCTTTTAAACATACTTAGAAGTTTTCCAGTATCTGAATTGAGTACCAAAAAATAATTTTCCTTTAATATTTGCATCCACATTGGAAAAAATGGCTCATCTTCTTTAGAAGCCTTGATTTGACTTTGAAACTAAAAGCATAACACTTTTAAAACTGCATTTGTCGGGGCTCCTGGTGGCCCAGTCGGTTAAGCGTCTGCCTTCAGCCCAGGTCATGATCCCCGGGTCCTGGGATGGAGCCCCCCACCCCAGGTCGGGCTCTTTGCTCCATAGGGAGCCCGCTTCTCCCTCTTCCTCTCTGCCTGCCGCTCTCCCTGCTTGTGCTCTCTTTCTCTCTCTCTCTCTCTGTCAAATAAATAAATCTTTAAAAAAAAAATAAATTAAAACTGCATTCGTCCCTGTTAAATCACTAACTCTTCTGCCAGTTCAGTTTCCTTTTTCCTTTACTGTGCAGCTTATCATGCCTCTGCCTCTCCACTCAATTCCACATCCCTAACATGCCTTGGTTTTAAATTTTAAAATGTGTCCATACTTACTTTCTTGTCGTCATTAGTTCATGTCTTTTATTAACCTACATACAGTTACTTGTCTTCAGGTTTGTTGAAGCAATAGGTCAGACATTTGCTACAATAACATCTGTCAAAGTAGCTAGCCATAAACACTTCAGTGCCATATTCATCCAAAGGGCGCTCCAGATGAGGGCAACGATTTTGCCATTCTTCTCCACCTTACAGTTTTTCAAGCTTAACCTTCTTCCTCTTAACCTTCCCGCTTAACCTTCTTCCTCTTATGTCTATTCTTCTTGGGAGTGGGTAAGACTTCTCTCTTTTCTTAGCACCACCAGGAAGTCTCAAAACAAGATGGAGTGGACTCCTTTAGAATGTTGTAGTCAGGGGTGTCTGGGTGGC
>CM052885.1:45902213-45988156 GCA_028534135.1 Potos flavus | reverse complement strand
TTCCCAGTTTCTGGCTCGTTTTCTCTTTGTTCCTCTCTGCTTCTCTGAGGTGGGACCTTTCCTACCCCCGATGCTGGTTCTCTGAACTATATATATGTAATATGTATTTATTATAACTCTAAATCATAAATACATTGTAAATCATAATATATATGTTATATACTGTTAAATTTGTATATAATACATAAAATGTAAATACGTAAAATATACTTCCCAGCATGCATTTCTGCCAAGGTTCTTCTCATTGGTCACCTTTTCCTGCATCCATTCTCCCACCACAGTGTCCCTCCCAACAGCTCTTTGCTGGTTTGGGGGTGAGTAGGGCCAGTAATGGATCGACCTCGAAGCTCCTCAACTCAGATGGGTGGACTGGAATGAGGCTAGGACTGACAATAGATTATGTCAGCAGCTGAGAGGAGCTGAAACTACTTTAAGACAGATGGAGAGTGAAGAAGTTCCTTCTTGTGCCTCCCCATGTCTTCGTCAGGTTTTTCATGAAAAATTGAGAGAGGCTGCGTCAAAAACAGCAAGTTCCCTATGTGAACCAGAAATTCACTGTGGAAGAATTTTATCGGTTCTGTTTTTGTATTCTTCTGCCAGAGTCAGCTTGAATGTTGGTGAGATTTGGAACTAGAACCCCGCCTTGGCCCACTGAGGGAGTGGCTGCTCCAGTGGGAGGGGGAGATGCCCACACAGCTAGAACTCGCATATTTTCTGGGCATGGGAGGTGGCAGGAGAAAATGTGACATTTCGGAGAGCAGTGTTTATTTCCTGCTCACCTCCAGATCTCCAAGGTTGAGCCTTTGTAAATCTACAAAGGAAAACTCAGCTGCTTTTCCTGTTCATCTGGGAAGAGAGTTTGTTTTCTTCCTTCCTGGGCAAACAGAAGTGGTGGTGTTGAGGGGTGCCTGGGTGGCTCAGTCAGTTAAGCAGCCAGCTCTTGATTTCAGCTCAGGTCATGATCTCAGGGGCCTGGGATGGGCTGTGTCAGGCTCCACGCTCAGCGGGGAGTCTGCTTGCGATTCTCCCTCTGCCCCTCCCCCCACCCCATCCGCACATGCACATGTGTACTCTCTCTCTCAAATAAACCTTAAAAAAAAAAAAAAGAAAGTAGTGGTGTTGATAAGGAAAGGACTGGGCTGCATAATATCTGTTTTTCTACCTACAAGTAAATAAAACTAGCCAGACAACAGAGAGCCTGGCCGCATGTTTGGTTTCTCACTGACTCACTAGAGATCCCTTCCTTCCTGTGTTCTGGTTTCTCATTCAGATCCAGGCTGTCTGTTCCCTTCCTGCATCACAAGGATTTTGTAAAGAAAGGTGGTGTAGATTTTACTTTCTCTGGGAAGGTGTAGAAGAGAAAAAACTAGATGCTAGATTCAGGGTTCTTTTTTCCGAAGAGGTGCTTCTCTTGCTTTATCCCTAAGACTCGGGCTTGCTGACACAAGAGAAGATGTCAAGACCTTGGAATCTGGGTCTTGGGACATGGCAGCATGTCAGTTGTGATTCATCAGGAGAGGCTGAGGGGACCCAAGTGTAGACGGGCACGTGAAAACATGATCCTGGAACACACTAGAACTGGAGATCAGTGGAGTAGCTTGTTATCAGTTACTTGGAGTTTCTGCATTAGATTCTCACTTGTCTAGAATAGTTTACTTACGGTATTTCTGAAGAAGGAACATGGAATAAAGTGACCTTTCACATTTCCTTGAGGGCCTCTGATTCTAAAATAACTCCGAAAATGGGTCAGTAAACATGATGTAACCTGTGGCAAAGCCTAACCATGAGAGACAGATTTTCTCTTTAAATAATTGTCGAACTTGAGGAGACGCGATTTTACCCATGATGCTGTGCAAAAGCTATATGGAATTTTGGGTTCACTGAGTTGGGTTTTGCCTTAAAAGTAGATATTGCTCAATGAAAGATAATAGCAACTATCAACCTACAAAGCTGAGACCTTGACCTCTTAAGCTATATAGATGTGTATTATTTTATTGAGGTATAATTTACATACAGTAAAATGCACAGATTTTACATTGTTAGTTTGGTGAGGTTTTTTGTTTTGTTTTGTTTTTGTTTTTTAGGAGTTCACGTTTAAAAAATTATTTTTAAAAACTGCAGTAAAATACACCTAGGATAAAATTTACCATCTTAACCATTTTTTTTAGTGTATAGTTGAGTGACCTCAAGCCCATTTAGAGTGTTCTGCAACCATCACCACCATCTAATCCCAGAACTCTCTCCATTTTGTAAAACCAAAGCTCTGTACCTAATAAACTAGAACTTCTCGTTCCTCCCTTCTTCCACGCCCTGGCACTGCCATTCCACTTTCTGTCTTATGAATTTGACTTCCCTGAGTGGAATTGTGCAGTATTTGTGACTTTCACGTAGCACAGTGTCCTCAAGGTTCATCCACATTGTAGCACATGTCAACATGCCCTACTCTTTAAGGCTGAGTAATATTTCATGTTATGTGTGTACGTACCAGATCTTGTTTATCCATCCATCAATCGACACATGGATTATACAAGGTTCCACCTTTTGGCTATCATGACTAATACTGCTATGAATATGGGTGTACAAATATCTCCCCAAGTCCTGGCTTTCAGTTCTTTTGAAAGAATATATATGTATCCAGAAGCGTATATGCCTAGAATATATATACCCAGAAGTGGAATTGCTGGATCATATAGTAATTATTCAATTTTTTTTTTTTTTGAGGAACTTCTGTACTGATTTTCATAGTGGCTGTACCATTTTACATTCCTACCAGCAGTACTCAAGTGTTCCACTTTCTCCACTTCTTCCCTGACACCTGTTATTTTCTCTGTGTGTGTGTGTGTTTATAGGAGCCATCCTAATGCGTGTGAGGTGAGTTGAATAAGTTTTGACGAATGCATATAACTGGGTACTACTACCCCAATCAAGAATTGAGATAAGGAACGTTTCTATCACCATCCAAAGTTCCCTCTCTCATGCTCCTCTACAGTTAGTATCCTCTGTGCCTCATCACCACCTCCAAACTCTGGAAAGTGGGGGCCCCGGTTGGAAATCCTGTGAGCAGAGTCCTGGGAAGGTGCTGTCTTAGCATTCAGACAGCTGTGAGGACAATGATCTTTTTTAAATTAATTAATTAATTTAAATTCAGTTAATTAACATATAGTGTATTATTAGTTTCAGATGTAAAGTTCAGTGATTCATCATTCTTATATAATATCCAGTGCTCATTATATCACGTGCCCTCCTTAAT
The DNA here is from genome assembly GCA_028534135.1 of Potos flavus. Taxonomy (NCBI): domain Eukaryota; kingdom Metazoa; phylum Chordata; class Mammalia; order Carnivora; family Procyonidae; genus Potos; species Potos flavus. The sequence continues at coordinate 45,984,906 of CM052885.1, read as the reverse complement.
GTCCATCACCCAGTTACCCCATCGCTCCACCACTGCCCCTCCAGCAACCCTCAGTTTGTTTCCTATAACTAAGAGTCTCTTAGAAGGTTTGTCACCCTCTCTGATTTTGTCTTTTCGTTTTTGCTCTTTTCCCCTATGATCCTGTTTTGTTTCTTAAATTCCACATAAGTGAGTGAGATCATATGGTAATTGTTTTTCACTGATTGACTTATTTTGCTTAGCATAATACCCTCTAGTTCCATCCACATCGTTGCAAATGGCGAGGTTTCATTCTTTTTGATGGCCGAGTAATATTCCATTGTGTATATATATATATATATATATATATATATATACACCATATCTTTATCCATCCATCTGTCGACGGACATCCAGGCTCTCTCCATAGTTTGGCTATTGTGGACATTGCTGCTATAAACTTTGGGATGCAGGTGCCCCTTTGGATCACTGCATTTGTATCTTTAGGGTAAATACCTAGTAGTGTGAGGACAATGATCTTATCAAAGTACAGACCTACACAGACTTGGTGGCCAAAAGAACCATATGGGAAATCCGGTTTGACGTGCTGGTAGATGTGAAAACCTGAACTCTGTACTCCACAGATGTTTTTAGTACAGGTAGAGTTGGTAACCCACGCCTTAAACAGCTCACTGAGCAGGTAATGCTAGAATATAGAATATGTAGATGTGGCAAACAAAGGTTACCTGGAAAGAATAGTAATAAAAAGAATAGTTAGCGTTTGTTGCGTACGTAATGTGTGCACTATTCTAAGTGCTTCGTATGATGCAATAACTGGTTTAATCTTTGCAACAACCCCATAAAGTAATTGTTGTTACTAATTCCATGTTACCAATGAGGAGACTGAAGTACAGAGAAAGAATAACTTGTCCCAAATCATACAGCTACAAGTGTGTATCGGAGAGTTCTAAACCCAAGTGGTTGGGCTCCAGGCTCCGGCCACATTGTTATGGAGGAAGGATGACATGGTCTTTGAGGGAGGAGTACCCACCATCACGTGAAATGAGCCACTAGACCATGAGTTTGGCTACACCACACTCAGGCTTGGACCTTCCTGTTGGTGATCTCATCAAAAGGATGGCATGGATTCTCCCATCCCAGTGGGAGCCTGTGCTGCCCACGATGCCGGCATCTGCCGTACCCCAGGTCAGATGAGAGAACGCAACACATTATTACCATGCACATGACCCAGAGGGCAGACCCACCACTTCCCTGTAGACGGGCATCCCATCTGCAAACTGAAGGGGTGGGCTGGGCAGTCCCTGAAGTCTTCTCTACCCTGACTGTCCTACACTGGCAGAAATGAGCTCTTTCTGGAGACAAGCATGCTCCCCCCACATTTCTACTGCTTTCTTGGGGCGCGTACATCTCAACCTTGGAATTGCTCTCTCACCTGTGCTTTGCTGGATGTTTTGACCTCAAATCAGGGAAAAACAACTCTGGAAGATCAAAAGTATACTTCTAAGTCTAGATGGTAACTGCCATAGCACGGAACATAAGCAACGGCCATCTAGGGCTTGAGAAAACATGTCACAGCTGGGCCAAACCCATCTTAGGCTTTGAATGAAAGCCTGTAATGTTTTTGGTTCATAGCATAAGCCAGACGAGCTATTTCTGGCATTCCTTCTTCCTCTCCCTACCGGTATACACTGGATAGTCTTAATATTGCTGGCATTAAGATACATATAACCAAATGGGATCATTATTTCTAACCTCCTTTGATACTCGATTCAGACTACCCCAAGAGCATCAGTCAGTCTCTGAAGCAGGCTGCACTTTGTGGGCACTTTTGTATTATGGTTGGATCAGCCATGTCCCCACCCCCCACCCCCACCACACTCAGCACTGGATGCTGGATCTTGATATGGGGGGTGGGGAAGATGGGCACAGAATGTGCCTAGATGGAATCCTTATGTCTCTCCCTGGGGACGGCACTACTCTGACCACGTGTCCGCTCCAGAAAACGTTATCGCGGAGCTGTGTTGCATTGTTCTTGCACTGGAAAGGCTGGATGACTGAACTAGTGCAGGGGCATGTGGGTTGGAAATGTGCTTTCTCTCCATGGGGCACCTGGGTGGCGCACCCGGCTGGGCACCCGGCTCTTGGTTTCGGCTCAGGTTGTGATCTTGTGGGTGGTGGGATTGGTCCTGATGGCCCTGCGTGGGGCCCCACGTGGGGCTCCCTGCTGACAGGGAGTCTGCTTCAAAGATTCTCTCCCTCTACCCCACGACCCACTCACTGGCTCGCGCGCTCTCTCGCTGTCTCTCAAATAAGTAAATCATAAAAAAAGAAAAATGAAATGTGCTTTCTCTTCAGACAGCCAGTGGTCTTGTATTCAACGTTTTGGGTTGGGAGCTGTCTGCCGAAGTGTAGCCTGTTTCCACCGGATAAGTCTGGGAGAGGAATATTTTTGTCGTGCTTTTGTTCTGTCGGATTTTGTTTTGCACCCAGTGTGTTAGAGATACGAAGAACAAGAATGCATCTAGCTCAGCAAAAAGGTGACAATTTATAGTATTTATTCCATTATTACAGTATTTATTACATTATTTATTACAGTATTTATTCCATTATTTATTCCATTATTACTCTAAGAGCTCCTACAGGCGTCATCACCTGCCTGCATACACAGGGACACATGTGTGCATTTGGCCTGGTGTAATATAAAGGTCTCTAGAGTTAGACAGACCTGCAAAAAAACTGCTCCTCCCACCTGCTGCTGGAGTAACCGTGGGCACTATGCTTAACTTTTCTAAACTTATGTTATCAGATCTCATTCACTGGACAGTGGAAGAGCGAAATGATACTATATGGATAAAAGCACATAGGCACTCAGTACAACTAAGTGGTTAATAAATATTCACCTACAAATTAAGTCTCTCTGGCTCCAATGTACAGAGCAAGGAATACAAGGCTAGCTTTCCTGATGCTGAGCTACCCAGCAGTGGCAGAGCCTGCCCCGTGGAGGATGAGCCCGACTAGAGGGAGGATGGCTAAAGGCTGGAGGTGACCATTTGGGAAGGTTTGGTAGAGGGTCCTTGCAATGGGAAGCAAGTTCAACAGAGTGTTCTCTAGGAGCCTAAAGATTTCTTTTCTTTTTCTTTTTCTTTTTTTTAAAGATTTTATTTATTGGTCAGAGAGAGGGAGAGAGCACAAGCAGGGGGAGCAGCACGCAGAGGGAGAAGCAGGCTCCCCACTGAGCAAGGAGCCTGATACAGGACTTGATCCCAGGACCCCAGGATCATGACCTGAACTGAAGGCAGACGCTTAACCAACTGAGCCATCTAGGCGTCCCCAAGATTTCTTTTTTAAATGGTATACTACTCTTTCCTTTTTTTTTTTTAAGATTTTATTTATTTATTTGACAGAGAGATAGCGAAAGAATGAACAGAAGCAGGGGGAGTGGGAGAAGGAGAAGCAGACGCCCCACTGAGCAGGGAGCCCGGTGCGGGGCTCTGTGCAGGGCTCAGTCCCAGGACCCTGCGATCACGACCTGAACCAAAGGCACACACTTAACAACTGAGCCACCAGGCGCCCCAAAGATAGACTACTCTTGAACAGACAGAGCAGAGCGGATATTTTCTGCATGAAGGGTAAATAGGTGGAAATTAAGGTATAAATAAATAAAATGGTACCTGGCATGGGGTGGGCATTCCGATCATGTTGAATGAATAAATGAACGAATGTGCGTGAAACATCAGTGAAACTGTCCTTTGAGTCCCATGATTGTGAGCAATAGTCAGCATTACCATTTCATCAGCTTCTTGTTTCTATGGTCACTGTCCTGAGGGGGTGGGAGGAAGAGTTAAACAAAACAAAAAACAAAACGCTGCTACCAACAAAAGGCCAGCCAGTGAGAATGCCACCTCCAGTCCACAGTTGCTCAGATAACAGAAAGGGCATCACTTAGAAAAACCCGAAGCACTGCTGTGCAAGCTGCATGCAGTACCCAGAGAAACAAGGGAAGGTAGCTACACATTTACAAAGCTTATCAGAATATGCTTTGAGTGTGCCCTACTCGAAGCTTGTGCCCGGGGAACCGAGGTATTATGTGAAGTACAGAGACATCTAACAAGGCAAACATTGAACTGAAAGTCCAGGACCCAGCCCCTCGCTCAGCAAGCATTTAGACCAGCTCCGCTGTCTTTTTTTTTTTTTCTAATCTTATCTCTTGATATAATAGACAACTCACCATGGTCAGCTTTCATTATTACACCATCCAGCTGGTTTGCAGAGTGGACGTAGTAGTCGTGACTCTAAAGGTTATTGGGTAGATTAATTAAGATAATGTAGAGGAGTACTTAATAAATGTACCCTCCCTCCTTCCCCTGCCTTTTGGACAAAGGAATCATTAGAATAGAGAAAAAGCTTTAATAGACTTTGGCATGATGTGGAAATGACAGAGAAGGAGTGGGGATGTTTTAAATTATATGTGAAACGGGTGTTTTAAAAATTATTTGTGGATTGAAATTGTTATTATTGTCCCCCACCATGCTGTGAGTAAGTGGCTAAAATTTGGACAAAACACTGTCAATAAGTTGTTTGCAGGTGCGGGGTTGGAATAGATTTTTCCCTAAGATTCTTAGCAGTCAGGTTTCCAAATTTGTCAGCCTTCCTTTGGCTTACACACTTTGCCTTTGATTAAATGTTTGAAAATGCTTATTTCTCCAGACTCAAACCCCATCACGGCAACAAAACTTCCTTTACTTTTTCGAAGGATCTAAGCTCCAAGGAAAAAGGGTTGCATTCATTTTCCTATTTCGTACACAGTTTTGAAAGCCTTCAGTGCTTAGGCGGGGCCCGGCACACCCTCCACAAATCCACAGGGCCAGGAGTTTAAATTAGTCATCCTGTGGGATGTAAAATGAAACCCCGTACCAAAGAAAAATGGTGAGTGACTCACTCACATGTGATCTTCCAGGGAAGAGAGGGATTCAGTAAGAATGTGCCACAAGGACTGCAGATCCCTTCCTAATGAGCATTCTGGTTGCCCTTCCTGGGACCTGGGTCAGTGTCATGATTCTGGATGGAGGCCACCAAGTTACGTTGGGGTCTCAAGGGGAGCATCCAGTACTGGGGTGAACTCAACGTGGTGCCACATCCAGCAGGACCAGAGAAATTGCATTCATCAGCACACTAAGAAGGGGTTCAGCTCTCAGAGACAGGTTCATATCTACAGGCTCACCACACACATGCCCTCGAATGCAAACACCCACACGCTGACAATATCTTTATTACATTGAGAAATATATGGGATGCCTGGGTGGCTCACTCGGTTAAGCGTCTGCCTTCGGCTGTGGTCATGATCCCAGAGTCCTGGGATGGAGCCCCACATCGGGCGCCCTGCTAGCCTGCTTCTCTCTCCTTCTGCCTCTCCCCACCCCCGCTTGTGCTCTCTGTCTCAAATAAATAAATAATCTTTAAAAAAAAGAAAGAAAGAAATGTAATTGTTACTGAGACAAAAATCCTTGTGCTCCAGACTTTGAAGATAGGTCCACGTGGGGAGCCAAACTCTAGTCCAAGTGTTGCTTGGCAATCACAGAATCAGAACGAAAGGGTATTAGATAGACAACACAACCGTGAGAAGTATCTGACCCTGGACCATTGGCTCTAGGGCCAAGCCACCCTTTCCTTAGGACTGGGCTTTGATGACTATTTCAAAGTAAGCTTCTCTGAGGATTTTGTGTGGAGCTCCGACACCATCTTTCTTTAAATATGCTAATAGTTTCAGCAAAGTAGCCTTAGGTCAGGAGCCATTCTTTCTCATTGAAATAAAATTTGCATATCTTTATTTTGATGGTTATTTGCTGATTTTACTAGTCTGATGCGCAGGAAACAATCTAATTTGCCTGTTTCCCAAATTCTGGCCAAGTGGGGAGGAATCCACCACACTGCCGCCTCCATGTACGGCCTCCTGAAATATTACGTGAAATACGAGGTCCTTGTTCCTTGTATCTGCCATAAGGACATAAGGAACTTCCTTCATGAGGTCATTTCTAGCATTGTTACAATAGGGCAGTTTGGAATGGCGTAAAAATGACCGTCTTGTACACCCAAGCAGAAAACGATATGGATCTGTTCTCGACGTATCTAATTTCTCTTGATGACTCCATCATAAATTACTTCTGCAAATTTTTGTAATCTTAAGTGAAATAAGTTGAACTTATTTATTTATAACCTAGCATGCCCCAAATAACTGCTCTTGGGGTCCATCTCTTATGTTGCGTTCCCAGCTTTCTTTCAGTTGCTCTAAAACTATGTCTTAACATTTTCAGGAGCCCTAGTGTGAGCCCTACTTGTAGAGGTCAGGTATTATAAAGAAGTTGCAGTCCCCCTCCACCCCCCACAGACTGCATAACCCTTAGATTTTTTTTTTTTTTTAAGATTTTATTTATTCATTTGACAGAGAGGAGAGAGCACAAGTAGGCAGAGAGAAAGGGAGAAGCAGGCCCCCTGCCGAGCCGAGAGCCCGACGCGGGGCTCGATCCCAGGACCCTGAGACCAGGGCCCAAGCCGAAGGCAGAGGCTTTAACCCACTGAGCCACCCGGGCGCCCCAACCCTTAGATTTTTTTAGACATCACTAACATATGGGCCCTTCAGTCTTCATCTTCCCGTTTTGAAGAGTCCCTGATGCTTTTAAGGTCATTTGAGCCATGCCCAAACCTGAGTGGCTTTGCCTTTTTCCTAAAACTGAGGCATGGTTGCTAATTAGTTTGCCCCACCTGTGAGCAGCCAAGAAGCTTTGGAAACCCTAACACAAAGTCTGAGTCATTATGAACCTGGTGATATTGTTCAGTTTATGGACTTGTAGGCTGGCCTTCAGAGAGAAAGAAGGAATGGATCCAGGAAGCTGAGGCAGAAAAGGGTTCCTATAAAGAGTCCTTGGCTCTTCAGGCTGGGAGGAGAACGTGGGAGGACTTTTAGAGGTTGAGCTTCCAGAAGAAGGGCGTGGCATTCTTTGGGAGCTGATCATCTTGGGCAGTTAAGAAGAGGCCTGTGGCAATTCTGGGAGGTGAGAATTCTTCTGCTGAACCACCACTGCCTTCCTGTGACTGTTCCAGGGGGTGATTCCTTCCCCTCCTGTCCACTCCCCACCCATCCTTGCTGAGAGTTTCTCACACCTTACTAGTTACCAGACACTGGGGCAGTAAGCTTGAGCGTGGGTTAACTGTACATGTATTAGCTGGTATCTGATCAAAGAATCAAGGAGTACCATTTCCAGACTTCATTTCTTATTTTTATTTTTTTTAAGATTTTATTTATTTATGTGACAGAGAGAGAGAGATCACAAGTAGGCAGAGAGGCAGGCAGAAGAGAGAGGGGGAAGCAGGCTCCCCTCTGAGCAGAGAGCCCAATGCGGGGCTCGATCCCAGGACCCTGAGATCATGACCTGAGCCAAAGACAGAGGCTTTAACCCACTGAACCACCCAGGCGCCCCCAGACTTCATTTCTATAATCCACTGAGAAACTTGTTTCGTGCTAGTAAATAACAAATATACAACAGCTGTCTCTATGTACATGGACATAAGCCGAGTGCTGTCCAAGTTTCAAAATAGATTGTCTGGCTAAAAGCACCCTGTGTTCAAGTATGATACATTTTTTTCCCTTTAGTAAATTATTTCTAGCTCATTGAATAATGACTCTCAGTATTTCCAGAAGGTTTTGCTCAAGTATTTTTTTCCACATCTTGATGTGGTCAAGAGGATTGTAAGAATTTATACTGAAGGCCGGCTTTTGCGGGAGATGTTACCCTTCCCTGCCTCCTTACCTGTTGTCATCTACAGCACTTCCCCCATATCTGTGGGGTATAATACGTTCCAAGAGCCCCCAACAGATGCCTGAAGCCTCAGGTAGTATGGAACCCTATTTATATATCCTATACATACATACCTGTGATAAAGTTTAATTTTATAAATTTAGGTACAGTAAAAGAGTAACAACAAGAACTAATAATAAAATAATTCTAATGATATAATAAAAATTATATGAATGTGATTTTTTTTTCGAGATTTTATTTATTTATTTGACAGAGAGAGAGGGAGAGAGAGAGAAGGAACACAAGCAGGGGGAGTGGGAGAGGGAGAAGCAGGCTTCCCGCTGAGCAGGGAGCCCGACGTAGGGCTCCATCCCAGGACCCTGGGATCATGATCTAAGCTGAAGGCAAAAGCTTAACAACTGAGCCACCCAGGTGCCCCTCTCTCTCAGAATATCTTATTGTATTGTAGTTGCCTTTCTTTTTTCTTTTTTTTCTTTTTTTTAGATTTTATTTATTTACTTGGGAGAGAGCAAGCGAGAGAGAGCAGGAGGAGGGGTAGGGGCAGAGGGAGAGGAAGAGGTCCCCGATGAGCAAAGAGCCCGATGTGGGACTCGATCCCAGGACCCTGGAATCATGACCTGAGGTAAAGGCAGATGCTTAACTGACTAAACTACCCAGGCATCCCTGTAGTTACCCTTCTTCTTGTGATGAGGTGGGATGATAAAATGTCTGTGTGATGAGATGAAGTGAGGTGAATGATGTGGGTGTTGTGAAGTAGCATTAGGCTACCATTGACCTGATTTCAGAAGAATCACCTGCTTCTGTATCACAGTTGACAAAAACCACAGATAAGGGAGGATTACCATATTCCAAAACTATATAGAAACAAAGGGAGGGCCCTTGTTCCTTAAAGCTGAGTCTGCTAGGTTGTCCACCAATTGGCAGAAACTCAATCCAACTCATGTATAAATTATTCTTAATGAGGGGTATTGGCACATTTTGATCATTTATATGATGTGAAACAGGGCCTCCAGACAAAGTCGTGGCTAAGTCTCAGAGAGCCCAGCTCTTGGCTTCCCTTAACACATTCTGGGCAAATGAGACATACCCCTTCCTGCTCCCACAGATAGTCTTGACCCTTCTCCAACTCCATCTCATGCCACTCTGGCCCTTGTTTATAGTGCGGTTGTTCATTCCTCAAATACAGTAAATACATTGCTGCCTCAGGGCCTTTGCATTAACTGTTCTTTCTGTCTTCAGTAGTTCTCCTCCAGCACTGAATAGCTAGCCTCTTCTCTTCATTCAGGTCTTAGCTCAAATGTCTTCTCCTTGCCCCCCTTTCCAGGCTGGCTCCGTCCCAGTTGACCTGATCACATCATCTTCCAACCCAGGATTCAACAAATTTCTTCTGTGAAGGACCAGATATTAAATATCTTCGGCTCTGTGAGCCATATAGTCTGTCACAGTTGTTCAGTTCCGCTGTTGTAGCATGAAAGCAGCTATAGATAATATGTAAACAAATGGGTATAACCAAGTTCCAGTGAGTCTTTATTTATGAACATTGAGATTTGAATTTTATATGATGTTCACATGTCATGAAAGACTATTCTTTTGACTTTTTGCCAATCATTGAAAATGTAAAATGATTCTTAACTTGTAGGCCATACAAAAAAACAGGCTTTGGCCCATGAGCTGTAGTTTGCTGATTTCTGTTCCATAGCATTGTCCTTTTGTATTTTCATCTTACTGATACCTGAAATCATCTTATTTATTTATTTATTCGTTGTCTGCCTTTCTTGGTAGATTGTAAGCTCCTTGACGTCATGTTCTTTGTCTTACTCACCGTATTATCTCTGCTGACTAGAACACTGCCTGGGATATAGAGGTACTTTAAATCTATACAGTCCGTGAGCCACTAAATCCAATAAAGAATTCCTTCCAAATATTTCCAATGTATATCCTATTTCAGGGGCCACACCCCACCTAGGTCTCTGCCTCTGCCTATCTGTTCCTTAGTGCTTTCTCAAGCCTTCCTGACCCCCCATTTCTCACTCCTGTCTGTTCTGTACAATAGTGTCCTGTGGAAGGAAGCATGTCTTTTGTTACATCGTTTCTCTGCAAAAACCAAAACCTTTCCACTGTTTTCCCATTACCTACAGTATCAAGTCACACTCCTCAGCTGGGCGTACAAGGCCTTGCCTATCAGTTCCCTACCTGCTTTTCCAACCTTATCTCTGAGACTTCCCTGAAATGAGCCCTCTGCCCCGGCAGCCTCGTCTCCTTATTGTCCCCGAGGCCACTGCTCATTCCCACCCTTGCTCAGGCTGTGCCCCGGAACAAGCTGGCATTTCCCTCAGGAAGGGATTGACCTCCTATGTGGTTATAAGGCAAGTCTGCAGTGGGTGATGGGAGACAAGGAAGAATGGAGCCGAGCCTCAGGAGAGCTGGAAGATGAAGTGAATGTGAGCAGACTGACTCAGTCGGTAATAAAGTGGAGAGGACTTAGTAATTCTTAGGTATAATTGAAAAGTGCTGCTTGGTAGGGTAGCCTTGGCCAGTGATTTTCAAACTACTGTTCAGACAAATATTGGGGGAATCTTGTTAAAATGCAGACTCTGGCAGTAGGTCTGGGGTGGGGGGCCTGAGACTGCTCCCAAGGGATGCCCATGCTTCTGGTTCCAGGATGATTCTTTTGAGCATCAAGGAGCTAACGAAATGCTTAGGAAAGCAGCCTTTTCCATAGGACTCAGATATGGAAACAGGAAATCAGTTGGCCTGTCCCTTAGAACCCCGCCTGTCAATCATGAGACCAAGAGTCCTGGCCCAGACTTTGCTTGGCCAGGCAAGGCTTCCTTGCATTCTGAATGACTGAGTACATGTGTAATGATCAAGCATCCTTGCTGAAGAGAACGGAGTACAAAGCTGAGTGTGTAAGGCTGCACTTTGAGGGAAGAAGTATTTGCACATTCCCAAGATGGTGGCAGTGAGAGTGGTCATCTGCAAATGACAAGTCTTATGCTGGCTGGCCGCCGGCCGTCCGCACACACGCATGCGCACACATGCCACGCGCATGTGCGGACGTGCACGCACGCGGACGTGCGCACACGGACAGAGCCTGGGGTGGAGTGCCATACTTGTCTCTAACAGCGTTGCATTATCTTTTCTCTCCAATAAGGCACTTTTTCTGCTCCACTAGAGCTTACTGTTCAGGATCCAGGTTTGCCTTGACTACAAGTAATGTACTGCATTCTAACCAACAAAAGGAACCATTTCTGTTATGTGTATCTCCAAACAGAAGAGCAGGTTGGAAAGTATTTTGTTGGAGTAATAAACTTGGCTTGTTTGAGCAGTTTCTCTTCAATTATTAACCTGGCCTTTGTATCTCTGGCCAATAAATAGCTGGCCTTTCCATGACAGTGGGTGTTATTTCCTAATTGTTTAACTTCTGCAAAGTACAAGTTATCCTGATTAATGATTTTAATGATGCATCTCTCATCACAGTAATTTCCCCTCTGCTTTTATCACAGAGGAACTTCTGCTTGGTGACTGAACTCTGATCCAGATAGAGAGAGAGTCCCGGCCATGGTAAGTTGGGGAGGGTAAGTTGGGGAGTGCCTCACCCTACCTGGTGCCAGCCACAGACAGGTACAGGATGTGTATTCAGGGACTATTGACTTTACAGAGGGTTATTTGCTTAACAGAGGGGAGAGAGGAGGAAATGAAAAGGCAATTGTGGGGGTTTTTGTGTGTGTTTTTTTTTCCCAAGCCATTTTAATTTCTTTCAGGGGTGGTGAGTAACTTGACCTTGAAAATGAATTCAAAAAGAGAATCCTTGGAGTCCTTCTAACATCCAGAGATAACAAAAATAAGTTGTAGTTTTCTCTCTGTGGGAGTACTTACATGTTCATTGTAGAAGTTCCAGACAAATGAAAAGGAAAAACTAAAAATCCTACAGGTCCTACCATTGGGAGACAAGTGCCATCCACATTTTGGCATAATATCATTTCAGGCTCATCAGGAAGGGTGTTTGCTGGCCATATGGGCTTGTCATCTGCCTCCTGTTTTTGGCCGTGACAGGACTCCACAGAGCTTGATTATCTCATCTTTGAGACAGGCAGGGAATTGGATCCCTTTGGAAGTTCCATAAAGTTCAGTGTTGAGGTGGGAAGCTGAGCCTCTTACCTACAAACAGGCTGTACCTGAGGCTGGCCATCTGCTGTCCTTCTCCCACCCAAATAATGTATCTGAACAGACAGGTGATTCTGATCCCTGGTCTTCTTGGAAGGAATAATAGAAATACAATCTTATACCTGGAGAGGAACTGGAGATCCTTCCAGCTCTAAATGGTCTCCTCTAGGAAGACGGAGGTATAAACTATCTTGAACAAATAGTAATATACTCTTAACATTGTCTTACATTAGACATTCTAGAATTTTCTTTATCATCCGTGACAGTCAAAACCTTACTCATATCTGCCCTAAATCTCCATGCTTTACTTTAAAATTATTCTCTCTGGACACGGAGAACATTTATTCAGAAATGTTTACAGTGTCCCAACTTTGTGTTAGATGTAGTACTTGGGTCTGGGGACTCAATTATTGGGACAGTCTTCCTGTCTGCAGCAAGCTCACAGGCTTCCCACATGTGAAGCCTATAACTTAGTGACCCTTTACTGTGCTCTCGATTCAAGGAAAATTACCTCAGTTACTCTCATCTTTCCTCCTAGTACCTGTTTTTCCGTCATCACTGTTACTTATTGGACAGATAAATGACATTTTTAAAGGAGAGGAAAAACATAAAATAGTCACAATATTGTAATTCCCAATTGTTTTCTATCATTTTATTTTAGACCCTACTCAACATCTATAATGATTTTTAAACAGTAGTAATAAAAGCATAAATAACAGTTATATATTCACTCTAATCTTGGCTTTGCTGACATGTTTATATTATATTTTGTGGTATGTTAAAATCATATATTCTAGATGGTGGAGTTCTGGGTGTTTTAATGTTCTTTTTTAAATTTTCCAAATCTCTACAATGACCATATAATACATTCCTAAAAAGAAAACATGTTTAGGGCTCCTGGGTGGCTCAGTTGGTTAAGCAACTGCCTTCGGCTCAGGTCATGATCCTGGAGTCCCGGGATCGAGTCTGGCATCGGGCTCCCTGCTCAGCGGGGAGTCTGCTTCTCCCTCTGACCCTCCCCTCTCTCATCCTCTCTCTCTCAAATAAATAAATCTTAAAAAAAAAAAATGTTTTAAAAGCTACTGTATTCAAGTATTTACAGTATTTTTTAAATAGATGTTTAACTTACATATAGTGAAGTGTACCACTCTTGAGGTTACTGGTAGGTGAGTTTTGACAAACTTATGGACCATATTAACCTCCTCCTCTATGAAGATAGAACATTTCCTCACTCCAGGAAGTTCCTTTATGCCTACTTCAGGTTGGTCCCCTCCCTGCTCCCCACTCTACCCCAGAAATACAACCACTGTTCTGATTATCATTACCATAAATTAGTTTTGCCTGTTCTAGAACATCCTATCGGTGGAACCATAGAATATGTACTCTTGTGTGTCTGGCTTTTTTCACTGAGCGTTATATTTTTGGCAATCTGTCCATGTTGCTGTGAGTATCAGCAGTTTGTTCCTTCATGCCTTTTTTAATGCTGATTCGTATTTGTTGGAAAGTGTCATCAAAACAGGTGTGACCACTGACTGACCGGTGAGCTGGACCTGGGCAGTCGGAGGCTCCTCACCCCCGCCCCTGTCTTTGGAACATGGCTTCCGCTTACTTTTCCTGCTCCCAGAGACTGCTCCATCGCCTTGAGATGGTGATGTGGGGTTGAAGATAGCTGCATGGTGTACATGACTGAGCTCATTTAGGGCGTCTTTATAAACTTTTAAGATTTCGAGGATGAGTCCAGGGATCAGTTTGTCTTGCTGCCTTTCAAGACAAGTCTTGTATATGAGTTCCCTTTGCCACTGTTAAAATTGCCACCTACTGACGTCGGGCGGCCTGTCTCTCTTCAATCTCCCTGTGCCCTCTGCCTACTTGGGTCGGCTTCAGATGATGCCAGGAAAGCTCCCGAGGGGGTTGTAAACCTGCAGTATTCCATTGTATCATATTCCAACTTGTGACATTTACTATCTTCGTGATTATTCTAATAACTGAATAATATTTCATTGCTAGTGATCTGACGCCTATGCCTAGCCATTCATTTTTGTTATTCTTTCCTACATCCTCCTTGTTCCCTTTGCCTGCTGCCACAAGAAGCCTTCCTGGTACAGAATCTCCTACCTTCTCAGAACGGATAATGGTACATTACACCCTGGAATTTGATCAATACGGTTACCGCAGCACTACCAGGAACAAGGGTCCTGTGCTTATCTTTTTCCTGGAAGAAAGAATCACCAAGAATGTGAATTGATAAGCTAAAACATCTTTGCAAATCCCTCCATCGATTTGTCTTGTTAGATATTAATTTTAATCCCACAATAGTGTCCCTCAGCAATGCAGTTTGTCTTAAAGTCGAATGCAGTGTTTGGGCATCGTCCAAAATTTTGCAATAAAGCTCCAAAAGAACCTTGTGAAGCATTTCACTCAGAAAGCTGTCTCATAGTGGAGCCAATGGCTAAGTTAGGCCATGTTGAAATTTTGACACAGATCACCAGTTTGCTTATTACGATTGATGCATAGTAGAAGAAAAGAATGAAAGAACCTCTATTAATGTCCTAGGGCTGCCGTAACAAAGTCACACAAACTAGGTGGCTTAAAATAATAGAAATTTGTTGTCTCACCGTTCTGGGGGCCAGAAATCCAAAATCAAGGTGTTGGCAGGGTCAGGATCCCTCTGCAACCTGTAGGTGATTCCTTCCTTGCCTCTTCCTAGTTTCTGGGGGTTTGCTGGCAGTATTAGGCTTAACTGCAGTCTCTACCTTCTGCGACATGTCATGTTCTCCCTGTGTGTCTGTGTTTGCACGTGCTGTCTTATAAGGATGACCTCATCTTAAGGTAATTAATTACATCTGCAGTGACCCTGTTTCCAAATAAGGATATATTCTGAAATCCTGGGGGGTAGGACTTCAGCATATCTTTTGGGGGGTTACAATTCGACCTATGACAGTACCCAAGGTAGTTAATGTCATGGATTTCTACTTTCCTCTGTCAAGTGCACAGAAGGTTGTGACTAAGTGCTAGATACTGACCGTATCTAGGAGGTGAAGGCCTCGGCTTGCAGCCAACAAGGCCCACACTCTCTGGTGCCTGAGGCCTGTGGATGGGCTTGATGTGGGCCACAGTGAGCAAAGTCTGTCTTCCTAGAGAGCTTTCCTAAGGGCATAAAAATCCTCTGTTCATCTAGTTGGTCCATATTATATCCTTGCATGAAATTAAATCATTAGAGAGCCTTTGATCTATTCTACATTGCTTTTGCCACCTGTACAAATGCTCTATTCTGGATTTTGCTTTGGCATTACCCCATAGGCTTACATTAGGAGATATTATCAGAAATAGATATAAGAATCTACACGCTTACATTTATTGTGGAAATCATAGTTGATAACTATGATGATAATGATAGCCACTGAGTTTGAATTTTTGTTTTAGAGTTTATTATTTGCTGGATTCTGTGCTAAATGCTTTGTTATATTAATCTGCTTCATTATTACAAGTCTGTGAGTTGATATTGTTATTCTTAATGTACAGGTGAGAAAAATGAAACTCCCCCTCTTGACAATTCAGCTAGAAAGGGTTGAAGCCAAGATTCAAAGCTGGATCTGTCCCACTCCAATATCCGTGTTCCCCCTATTAAGCTTTACTACCTCTCGCTGTAGCCTGCTGTGTCTCCTTCACAAAGACCCACAGATGAAATTTCCCTCAATATTAGAATTCCCTTTATAGTGTTGGGGACCCCAAGGGTCATGTAGAGGAGATGGAACTCTGTCCATGAATGTTAGATTTTACTGGATCGTGGGCACAAGGCTATGGGTACATTTCAACCAAGGCTTATATAAGACATAAAAACCCTTCTCACTTTGCAACAATTCATATCATCTCCCTGTTCTGTTTCCTCCCATCATTGTAAATGATCCTAGTGCCATTTGCCAAAAAGGACATTATCAGAAAAGTCAGAAGAAACAGACCTACTATGTGACCTGAGCCCTGTGACCTGAAAGCACGATGAAACAGAGGAAGGTATCATCGTGAAAGCTATGAACAGAGGAAGGTATCCAGCCTGGTCTGAACCCCATTGACCTCCTGGTGCCAAGAAGTCACTTAGATCCTTCCCCATGTGCAACCTCAGCCAATCAAATGCACACCACAATGGCAGACACCTGACAAATTAACTAAGGGAAAGGAGACGAGTTAGAACAGTTCTGGTGCTGGTCATTACTAATTAGGTCATTTTTAAAGACAAGAAAACAATTCAGAATATCAAAACATGGGTTGCTGAAGGGCTATAATAATGCTTAGTATCAGATACAGAGGGGAAGATATATTCAGAATCAAAGCTAGTAGGGTTCCTGGGTGGCTCAGTTGGTTAGGTGTCCTGACTCTTGATTTCAGCTCAGGTCATGATCTCAGGGTTATGAGATCAAGCCCCGCGTCAGGCTCCACGCTGGGGTGTGGAGACTGTATGGGACTCTCTCACTCTCCCTCTGCTCCTCCCCACCTTTTCTCTCTCTCCCTCTCTAAAAAACAAAACAAAAAACCCAAAGCTACTTTGATTCTACCCTTTACAGCTAAATCAGGGAGCCCAGAAGAGCTCTAGTAATGCAGATTGCCTCTCTGTAAACTCAGTACAAAGAAAAGCAGGGCATTTCTTGGGCAACTGGTCTCTTTTCCTCTTACAGTGAATCTCATTACTGATTACAATTCCCTCTTGCTTCGGCTTCTAGGCAGAGAAATCTGTGGCTTCCTGCTAAAAACTGTATAGGCCCTTGAGGTCTGCATTTTGGTTTCCTTCCCACGCCCCTAGCTTTACCTTAGTTTTCTGTGTTTTATGCCCTGTCATGGAATTTCCCCATCTACTTATTTATGTATATATTTTTAAAGATTTATTTATTTATTTGGGAGAGAGCGAGAGCAGGGGAGGGGCAAAGGGACAGGGATAGAGAATTCTTAAGTAGACCTGGAGCCCGACATAGGGCTCAATCCCAGGACCCTGAGATCATGACCTGAGCTGAAATCAAGAGCAGGCTGCCTAACCAACTGAGCCACCCAGGCACCCCTATTTATTTATTTATTTATTAAGATTTTATTTATTTGAGAGAGAGTGAAAGCAGGAGAGATCACAGAGGGAAAGGGAGAAACAGACTCGCCACTGAGCAGGGAGCCCATTATGGGAATTGATCCCAGGACCCCGAGATCGTGACCTGAGCCAAAGGCAGACGCTTAACTGACTGAGCCACCCAGGCGCCCGATTTTTTATATTGCATTATTTGTATTTCTGTACACTGCCTCCCACAACATAAATCACATATTAATAAATCAGTAAATATATTCAGAATATTCAGGGGCACCTTGATCTTAATCAGTAAATTATCTCTAAATCATAATCCAACTGAAGTGGTCCCTACTGGTCGCTAGCCTATGTTTTGCTTCCTATTGTTTTTAATTTTTGATTTTTATTTTGACAGGATCAGGTTCACTCATTTTAAATTTTTATTATTTTTTAAAATTCCAGTGTTAACATACAGTGTTACATTTGTTTCAGGTGTACAATATAGTGATTCAACAACTCTTTACATTATCCAGTGCTCATCATAATAAGAGTACTCTGAATCCCCATCACCTGTTTCCTGCATCTCTACCCCCTCCCCTTTGGTAACCATCAGTTTGTTCTCCTTAGTTAAGAGTCTGCTTTTCTGTTTGTCTTCTTTTTCTTTGTTCATTTGTTTTATTTCTTAAATTCCACATATGAGTGACATCATATGGTAGTTGTATTTCTCTGACTTATTCCATATAGCATAATACTCTCTAGATTCATCTGTGTTGCTGCAAATGGCAAGATTTCATTATTTATTTATTTATTTATTTTTAAATTTTATTTATTTCAGAGAGAGAGAGAGATTGAGCATGAGCAGGGGGGAGGAGCAGAGGGAGAGGAAAAAGCAGACTCCCCACTCAGCAGGAAGCCCACTGTGGGACTTGATCACAGGACCCTGGGGTCATGACCTGAGCTGAAGGCAGACACTTAACCAACTGAGCCACCCAGGTGCCCCTCAGTCTTTGTTTATGGCTGAGTAATATTCCATCGTATCATATCTACCACATTCTCTTTATCTGTTCATCTATACGGATGGACACTTGGGTTGATTCCATATTTTGGCGATTGTAAATAATGCTACTGTAAATGTAGGGGTGCATATATCTTTTCAAATTAGTGTTTTTGCTTTCTTTGGAATACCCAGTGTGGAATTACTGAATCATATGGTAGTTCTGTTTTTACTTTTTTGAAGAACCTCCATACTGTCTTCCACAGTAGCTGCATCAATTTGCATTCCCACCAGCAGCAACGAGGGTTCCTTTTTCTCCACATCCTTGCCAACACTTGTTGTTTCTTGTGTTCTTGATTTCAGCCATTCTGACAGGTGTGAGGTGATATCTCATTGTGGTTTTGATTTGCATTTCCCTAATGATGAGTGATGCTGAGCATCTTGTGTCCATTGGCCATCTGTATGTCTTCTTGGAAGAATGTCTGTTCATGTCTTCTGCCCATTTTTAATTAGAAGATTTGTTTTTTTGCTGTTGACTTGTATAAATGTCATGAGCATGCCATGAAGGCACACACACGAGTTGTGTCATTCCACAGTGTGAGCTTTATTCAGTCATAAAGCAAAGTTAAATCACAATGATAAAGCAGGTTCAGGATTCCAAACTCAATGACAAATCACATATGATTAAACTTGGCTTCTTCCACAGCACACAAAGCAGGACAGAAGACAAGCCACACAACAAGCAAGATAACAGAACAGCGTAGGAAGTTAAGGAACCAAACATGAAGTCAGTCTGTGGGCACGCAGTTGAGATAAGGCCTCAGTCTGGTCCAGGTCAGCACTCGGCACTTACTGCTTCTGATGTTCAAACAATGAAGGATCTCGGTTCTGTTCGGAGATCCATTGGGGAGAGCCTTCGGCCGCAGTTGCCTTTTTTAAGTGGTCAGACAGACAGGGGTCAAGTCTGAAGAGTCTGACAGTTTGCTGCCAAAATTCTTCCTTTTATAAAGGGATTTAATCAGTTTTGGGTCTCTTCCGACCTCCTCTGGTTCTGCTTATCAGTTCCGGGGAGTCAACTGACATTGGTCCCAGTAATACCTCCTAGCTGCAGTACCTTAACTGCTTACATCATTGCTTGTCATGAGAGACTCCATTTTGCTCTCTACAATAGATTATGTATGTGTTCTGGATCTTAATCCCTTACCGGATATATCATTTGGAAATATCTTCTCCCATTCCGTGGGTTGTCTCTTTGTTTTGTTGGTGGTTCCCTTCACTGTGCAAAAGCTTTTCATTTTGGTGTAGTCACAGGAGTTTAATTTTGCTTTTGTTTCCCTTGCCTTTGGAGACCTATCTAGAAAATGTTTCGACCTCTGATGTCAAAGAAATTATGTTTTCATTTTAGGAATTTTATGGTTTCAGATCTCACATTTAGGTCTTTAGTCCACTTTGAGTTTATTTTTGTGTAGGTATAAGAAGGTGGACCAGTTTCATTCTTTTGATTGTAGCTGGCTAGTTTTCCCAACACCATTTGTTGAAGAGACTTTTTCCCATTGCATGTTCTTGCCTCCTTTCTTGAAGATCAATTGACTGTATAATATGGGTTTATTTCTGGGCTCTCTATTCTGTTCCATTGGTCTATGTGTCTATTTTTGTGCCAGTACCATATTGTTTTGATTACTACAGCTTATATCTTGCAATCTGAGATGGTTTTGATGCAATCCAGTTTTGTTCTTTTTTTCAAAATTACTTTGGCTATTTGGGATCCTTCGTGGTTCCATACACATTCTACCGTTATTTTTTCTAGTTCTGTGAAAAATGCTGTTGGTATTTTGATAGGGATTACATGAAATCTGGATAAATTTTTTTAATTTTGGTAGTGTGGACATTTTAATAATATTTATTCTCCCAATCCATGAACATGGAATATCTCTCCATTTGTTTGTGTCATCTTCAATTTCTTTCGTCATTTTTTTATAGTTCTCAGAGCACAGGTCTTTCACCTCACGCTCACTAACTTTTAATACCTTGTACACATCAGAGTACCTCTTACTTTAAGACATTTGATCATTTCTAGTGATGCTAGTCATCATCTCTGTTGTCTAGGGTCTCTCTCTCCTCCTCATGACTTTCCATTTTCCCCTCTGCCTCAGTCAGGCTTCAGTCTCCTCCATTCCACTGTAAAAGGTCTTGTCAGGGTCACCAGGAACCTCCACATTGCCAAATCTGACCATCCCTTCTGTGTCTTCCTCTTCCACTACGCTTGGCAGGCACTGACCCCTCCCTCCTTCCTTTGCCTCTGGACAACATGCTATCTTGTTTTTCCTTTTACTTCAAGGACCAGTCTTTCCTCCTTTCCTTGCTTCCTTAAAGTTTTATTTATTTGAGAGAGAGAGAGAGAACACAAGCAGGGGGAGGGGATGAGGGAGAAGGAGAAGCAGTCTCCTCATTGAGCAGGGAGCCCGATGTGGGGTTTGATTCCAGGACCCTGGGATCATGACCTGCGCCGAAGGCAGAGGCTTAACCGACTGAGCCACCCACGTACCCCAAGGACTGATCTTTCTTTCTTTCTTTTTTTTTTTTTTTTAAGATTTTATTTATTTATTTGACAGAGAGAGATGACAAGTAGGCAGAGAGAGAGGCAGGCAGAGAGAGAGAGGGAAGCAGGCTCCCTGCTGAGCAGAGAGCCCGATGCGGGCTGGATCCCAGGACCCTGAGATCATGACCTGGGCCGAAGGCTGCAGCTTTAACCCACTGAGCCACCCAGGCGCCCCAGGACTGATCTTTCTTGATCATCCTTTCTAGACTCGATTCTGCTCGACCTGTACTACTAGAGAGGCCCAGGCTTGTCCTAGGACCCCTTTTCTTGAAACCACTTTCTCCGTAAGTCATTTCATCCAATACCAGCCACGTGGTGCTGTGTTTTGA
The DNA here is from genome assembly GCA_028534135.1 of Potos flavus. Taxonomy (NCBI): domain Eukaryota; kingdom Metazoa; phylum Chordata; class Mammalia; order Carnivora; family Procyonidae; genus Potos; species Potos flavus. Next base: position 45,963,983 of record CM052885.1, on the reverse strand, counting down.
CTTGACTTCTATTTATGTTTTATAACCAGCTGTCCTTTTGACAACTGCACTTGAGTGTTTAATGGACAAGCTTAACATTTTGAAAAGAGAACTTCTAAATTCCACTTCCCACTGCCCCTGTGGCCCTGATGCCAAATCTGGTAGTTCTCTAGTTTTCCCTGTCTGGGTAAATGACACCACTCTGCACTTGGCTGCTCAGGGGAAAGATTCAGAGTTAACAGTTGATTCTTTTCTTTCCTTACCTCCCACGTATGTCCATCAGCAAGTTCTGTCGCCTTTGCTCCAAAACATGTGCTGAGTCTGCCTGTTTCTTTCCTTTTCAAATCTTTCACCCTCATCTAATATCATATCCACGGGGCTTGCCCCAGATTCTTAACTGGTCTCTGCCTCTCCCTTCAGCAGCCTGAGAGATCTTTTTAACATGTAAATCAGATCACACCCCCTTCCGATTGCACTTAGGACAGACTGTAAACTCCTTACCCCAGTGAGGGCTGCCTTGTTCTGGCCCCAGCCCACCTCTCTGATTTTCTTTCTTCCTTTTTCATTTTTGAAACTTTTATTATGGAAAAGTGTAAACACATAGGAAAGTAGACCGAGTATTAAAAAGAACCCCTGTGTGCCTACCAATAATTATTAACTCATGGTCAGCCTTGTAAGTATGTCCACTTACTTCCCCTGATCTGTGTTATTTTGTAGCAAATTCCAGACACCTTATCCTCTCACCTGTAAACCCTTTCAATCTACATAAGATTAAAATTCTTAAAAATAAAACATTAGCTCAGTACCATTATCATACCTAAAAATGTTAATGCTGATTCCTTAATGTCATCAAATATCAAGTCAGTGTTCAGACTTCCAGTTGTCTCATAACTTATTTTTTTAGTGTTGATTTAGGATCCAAATTGTGATTATTGATATGCCTTTTTAAATCTCTTTTAAGCTATTATTCCCCACCCCCATCTCTCTCTTTTCTTATTCTCTTTGCAATTGATTTGTTGTTGAACTTAGATCACTCATCAAGTAGTGTTTCTCACAGTCTGGATTTTGCTGATTACAACCCTGTGCTGTGGGTTGACATTTCCCTCTCTCTTCTATTTTCTGTAAATTGGTGTTTGGCTCTGGGGGCTTGATTGAATTCAGATTTGATTTGTTTCCCCTTTCTTGGGGGGGTCGGGGGGGCAAGATTACAGCACAGGTGGTAGTGGAACTTAGCTTACCACTGTCCTCCATGCCCACACCAACTTGGGCCGCCCTGGCCTCTGTCCTGGTCCTTGCATACAAGCTAGCTCCATCCTCAGTCCCTTGCCTTGGCTGTTTCCTCTGCCTATGACACCACCACCACCACCACCCTACGCCACAACCCCCTATCTTTTCATGGCCAGCTGCTTCATGTCATTCAGATCTCAGCCTAAATGTCACTGCTCAGAGCAGCCCCTCTGGGACCTCTCTATCTGCTCCTTGCACTTCCCACCGCTGGACACCAGGTATGTATTCATTTGTTGGCTCGTTACGGTTTGCCTCCTCCTGAGCTAGAGCATCATCTCCATGGGAGCAGGAACCTCATCTCTCCTGCTCACTGCTGTATCCCCAGCAGCTGGAACAGTGCCTGGCCCATGGTAGGTGCTCAGCAGATGTGTGCTGAATGCCACTCAGTCACATCTTTCTCTGTGTGCTCAGGCAGCCAAAGGAGGCACCGTCAAAGCTGCTTCGGCATTCAATGCCACCGAAGATGCCCAGACCCTGAGGAAGGCCATGAAGGGGCTTGGTAAGTGTCCCGCTGGAGGGGAACGCGCCCTTCTATGTTGTGCATCACAGAGTCACACAGAGGGTGCTGTGTCCACTGGCAAAAAATGGGTAGGTCTCTAAGACAAGACAGTGGGAACAAGTTGGCTTTTAAGACAGATTAGGTGGGAGGGTATTCATTACTCCCTTTTCTTACAGAATTAACATTTAATTCACTCATTCTGAATTTCCCCCATTTAAATCTGTTTTGCTTGAGACCATTACCAATCCATATGTAAAACTTCAGCAATGTGTCTGTTTTCCAGTTAGTGCTGTATATGTGTGGTACCAGAGGGTTTACAAAGCACTTTCGCAAATATTATTTCAATGGGAGTGTACACGACAGCCCAGCAATGTAGTGAAAGCAGCGATTGCTCTTGTTATTTTCAGCCCATTTCATGGATGTGAAACTGAGACCCAGGGAAGTGAAGTCACATAGTAAGTGGAACTGAGCCATGAGTCACACTGAGCAGGCAAAGGCCTCTGGTGTCCATAGTCACACGGGTGCGCTCTGGCCACTCTTGCCTGGCTGGACGTTTGGCCAGAGAAGTGCCCTTGGTTCGTAGCTGCTATTTATAATCTCCTTGCAATTTGGTTAAAAACATTTGATCATGAAGCCATATTTCTCAGTTTTTCTCCCCCCAAAGATCTCGTTTTAGTTAGGCCCAATGTTACTAGCAGCAAATACGACAAGAACAATAACAGCAGCTTGTTTTACTGCTGTGAAGTTGGGATTTAGGGAGGTTAGCTAACTTGCCCCACATCTCAGAGCTAGTAGGTGTTAGAGTCAGGATTCTGGGCAATTCCAGGCAGTCAGACCCAGGCGGTGTGACTCCAAAGCTAGCGTTTAAGTCCCCGTGCTGTCCTGCTGCCCACCTCTAACGGAACATTGTTCTGAATCGATAGTCCTTCTCCTCATTTTCCCTTTTTCATAAATAAGATAGAAAGTGTGCTTGATCCACTCTTTTTTCATGTTCTCCTACTTCTTTGGTATATAGCAAGAATACCATAATTCAGAATGTGGACCACATGGCATTCAGAAGTCTCAAAATAAAAGTCAGGAGACATTCGACAACCAATTCTTGTCAGTGTCTGCTCTGTGGGGACCAATATAAGGCAGACAGTTGGAGGAGACAAGGATTATAAAATCTAGTCCAACGCGTTCATGGGTGCTAGATGGGTAAGGCCTGCACAGAAAGAACTATAATAGTGTGATAATAGCTATCAGAATATGATAGTGATAGGAGGGGCACAAATGAGATCCCATTAGGTTCAGAGAGGAGATCACATTTAATTTGGGGGCATCAGGCAAAACTTCTCAGAGGATGTAGAATTTGAGAAGGGCTTTTGCAAGATAAGTTGTTTCAATAGAGGTAAGAGAGAATGCGTTTTAGGTGAATGGACTAGCATGAGCAAAGGCATGGGATGAGTGTGAGCATTGTCCAATTTTCCAGTTTAGCTGAGGCTTAGGGGAGTCACAATAAATACATGGAAAGGTGGTTGTGGCAGGAGGTATTTGGAAAGCAGGAGTTGGCTGGTACCAAAGGGAGGTCCTGGGGTTGCTACCGAGAAGGCCACCTGTAGAATCACAGACATAGGGCGATGGCCCAAAGGCATTGGCCAGGAAACCAGTGTCACAAACATGACACTCTATGGGGTGGCTAGAGGGACATACAAACCAATAGATGGGGAATGAAGGAGATCAGGAGAAAGGAATGCAGTACAGTTGGATCAAGTACGATAATTCAAGAGCTAGGTCTGTGAATTTGGCTGCCTGATATCCTTTCCTGTGGATATTTACAACAGTGAATGGGATATTGTAGAAAGTCTCAAGTGCCAGACTGCCATACTTGTAGTAAATCCAGCAGACAGTTGGGGGGGAGGGGCACTGTGTATTCCTGAGCAGGGGAGGGACCCTCTGAGAGTTTTTCTTTTTAGGAAAATGAATCTGGCAAGACTTTGAAAAGACCAATTAGGAGATAGGAATACCAGTTAACAGACGTTACATGTGTCTAAGCCCCTAAAATCCTGAATTGGAGTAGTAGTGGTAGGAATCAAAGAGGGGACCAATGCGAAAAAGATTTTTTAGAATTAGATTTTTACATGCCTTAGCAGGCAAGTTGAATGTGGAGGATGAGAGAGGGTAAAAAAAAAAAATCGAAGCTATTTTGAGGGCTCACACCTGACTGATTGAAAAAAGGATGGTGCCTTTTATAGAAATAGGGGTGAGGGAGAGATAGATTTTCCCCCACTGAGAGTTCGGAAGGAGAACAGGAAGTTTGTATATATATGCCTCTTTTTTTTTTTTTTTTTTTTAAGAGAGCAGAAAGTAGGTCCCTAAGATATGTAAACAAAGTTCTATAGCTTCCTCCCTACAGCTCACACTTTTCTGGCTCTCTAATCTTACAAAGAATAACCATGATAAATCTAGATTTTTTTCATTTCCCCTGAAACATCCCAATAGAATCTCTTCTGTAGTCACCTCACAATTCCCCATACAAGGTAAACAGTGAGGAAGCAGAAAACTCCCCAAACACACACAAACCTCCAGCTGTTAACCATGACAAGGGACGAATTTTCAAAAATCAGAATAAAGCCCCCCTGGTAAAAGTTGCTGCAAGAAACAGGCAAACAAACTTAAGGACGTTTAAAATTTGAAATTCTCATGAAGTTCTGGTAGGCTATTGCCCAGTGGGAATTCCTCAGCAGTTACCAAAAGGGAAAATGAAAAACATTTACGGATCTCCAAGCACAGTGCATGCAGTGAGCAGCTCGTTAAAACTTGGCAAGTGCCAAGTGAAATGGGTGAAGGGGATCGAGTACATTAGTGATGAGTGCTCAGCGAGGTACAGAATTGTCGAATCACTGTATTGTACACCTGAGACTAATACATACTGTTCGCTAATTATACCGAAATTAAGAAAAAAAAACCCTGCAGAGTGTCAAGTGAGTTAAGAGTCTAAATCGTTTCAAAACTCAGAGGAAATGATAACAAGATTAAAAATGAGGAGAGGGGCGCCTGGGTGGCTCAGTCGATTAAGTGTCTGCCTTCAGCTCAGGTCCGTGATCTCAGGGTCCTGGGATCAAGCCCCACTTTGGGCTCTGTGCTCAGCAGGGAGTCTGCTTCTCCCTCTCCCTCCTCTACCGCTCTTGCTCTCTCTCTTTCTCTCTCTTTCTCAAATAGATAAATCTTAAAAAAAAATGAGAGAAAAACAAGAACATAGAAGATACAGGAGAACCAAAAGATGTGGAAAGAATTTCAGAGAAGGGCTAAAGCACAATCCCAATCAGCATTTAGTGAATATTTAGTCACTGCGGGGCATTGTGCTAAGGAATTCACTTCCTCGTTTCATTGAACACTTGCAGCAGCCCTGTGAAGGAAAGCACTATGATCACTCACATTTGTGGATAAGGAAGCTGATGCTCGGGGAAGTTAGTTTTTTTGTTCAGTGGTAAACAGTTGATTAAAGGAGAGGCTAAGACTCAAATCTAGTGTCTGGTTCCTGAAAAAATAGACAAGCCTACTGAACAAGGACCTCTTCTCTTTTCTTTTTTTTTTAAGATCTTATTTATTTATTTGTGGGGGGGGGACCATGAGTGGGGGTGGGAGGGTTGGAGAAGCAGGCTCCCCACTGAGCTAAGAGCCCAATGTAGGACTCGATCCCAAGACTCTGGGATTATCACCTGAGCCGAACACAGACGCCTAACCGACTGAGCCACCCAGGCATCCCAGGACCTCTTTTCTTAAAAACGGTCTCTGCATGGGTTTGGGTAACACTAGTGTCATTGGGGGAACCTGTTTTCTCACTCCTCTCTCAAATCACCCCACTCACTCACTGTCCCCGCTCTCCGCCAGGCACCGACGAAGATGCCATCATCAGCGTCCTCGCCTACCGCAACACAGCCCAGCGCCAGGAAATCAGGACGGCCTACAAGACCACCATCGGCAGGGTAGGCCGCAGCCTCTCCAGCTCTAGAGGCTGACGAAGAACCTGAGCTAGATTACTGAAGTGGCCCTGGGTTTTCAAAAGTGAATCCTTGCCTTGTTGAAAGATGTTCTTGAAAAAAACAAAACAAAAAAAAACGTTTTCAGCCTGTTCCCTCCACTTGGTGGCGCTCTTGGTGTCGTCCCACCCAGCTCCTTGCAGGGACTAGGTCGCTCAGTGGACTCCGCCTCCACCCTTGTGAGCACCCCAGGGGCTGAGCTTCCAGCACTGCCACCCTGATCCTGGTCAGGCTGCCTTTTAGGCCACTGTGGCTGAAGCAGTATTTATATCTAGTTTGTTTTAAACAAGCTCTTCTAGGATTTAGAGTCTATTCCAACTCCTCCACATAAACCCATTTGTCACATATATTCATTCCTTTGATGATCCTCCATTGAGGGACACCTTCTGAAATCCTAGAATGGGGCCAGTGTGTTTGTGCACATGTATATAATTCCTTAGCTTACGCATTCAGAGGGTGTTTGCTTACCCCTTCTGGTCTGAATCGTCCACCCCCGAGGGACCCTCTTTCAAACTCCGTTTTCAATAACCCACTTACCTGAGTCATTCCACTCAACCTTTCCTCCTCGCTGGAAACCTAGCCGTGTGATTAGCAAGAATCTTTTCATTGAGGGAACATTATCAATGAGTGTTTTAGGTCTCAGAGTACAGTCACTGATAAATTGATAAATGTTTCTATCCTCGAGAAACCTTAGTCCGACTGCAGCTGCTTCTCGAAGACTGGCACTAAAGTGCTAACTGGGACAGAGCTGGCTCGGCCATCCCCTAGGGTGTCTGCGTGCCAACTTTGGCTGGGACCCCAGTGGGGAATGGGATTCTTCAAAGCTCAGACTGTCTTTTGGGCATTTGAAACTCTTCTCCATCCCAGGGACATTTAACGAGCACAAAGTGATGTGAACACGCATGTGACGTGTGAACTGGAATATTCAGCCTCAGAATGAAGCTAATCTGATGGCAGTTTGGTAAGATGCCCAGCATTAATGGATTGAGCTCTAATTTGTTTGTTCCTTCATAGAATGTGTGTGGATTTGACACACAAATATGCACAAGAGATTGAAATACAGGGGCTATGCAGTCAGGTTTGTAAGAATCACAGATCTGACTTGAACAGCACCTTAGCTTCTTATTTTGGTTGAACTTAAGTGGGTTCTTAAACTTTCTCACCTGTTCTAGGAGATGTGAATAATCTTTTTTAGAATTTCGTCCTTTGTCCAAAGAATTACATTTCTTTTTAGGAATTGAGTCTTAAGAAATAATCATGAATGATCACAAAGATACAGCTAAATGCATGTATACATAATGGTACAAAAATAGGAACAGGACCGATGAAAAAAACTATATTGCATCTACTTATAGAAATTTTAGCAGCTGTTAAAAATGTCATAGGTGATTATTGACTTGGAAATGTATTCAAAGTACATGGCTAAGTGAGTGAATACATTTAAGTCAGTGTCTACAAACTTTTTGATCTCAAGACCCTTTTACACTCTTAACTTACTGAAGACTTCTTTGTTCTTGTGGATTATATCTATTGAGACTTGCCATATTAGAAATTAAAACTGAGGCATTTAAAGATATATATATCTGTTTACTTATTTAAGAAACAATAAACACATTACATGTTAATATAAATAACACTTCTATGGAAAATAGCTGTCTATTCCAAGACAAAAACATTTAGCGAGAAAATTGGCATTGTTCTCCATTTTGCAAAGTTCTTAAATGCCTGGCTTAATGGAGGACAGTCGGATTCTCTGTCTGCTTCTGCATTGTTTGCAGTGATGCATGGTTTTCGTTGAAGTATAGGAAGAAAATCCAGTCTTGTACAGATATGTAGTTGGAAAGGGGGCATTTAAAAAGCATTTTAACATAATTGTGGAAATGTAGATGTGTCCAGTAGCCGTTGCAAAACTTCACTGTACAACTGTGAGAGAATGGCAGCGAAAAGGCAAATAATGTCTTCACATTATCATGAAGAGAGCTCTGATCTCACAGGCCCCCCGAAGGGGTCTGGAGACCCCAGGCATCCCTAACCCACACTTCTGAGAGCGGCTGGTTTAAGTTAGCATGGCGGTTACACAGAGCCCCCTGCTTGCTTTGCAGGACCTGATAGACGACCTGAAGTCAGAACTGAGTGGCAACTTTGAGCGGGTGATCGTGGGGATGATGACGCCCACCGTGCTGTACGACGTGCAGGAGCTGCGAAGGGCCATGAAGGTGTGTGGCCCTCCTGTCCTGCAGCCGCTGACCAGCTTCCTCAAGAAAGTGACAAAAGCCTTGTGAGAGCGGGGATAGTGAGTCACAGGAGAGAGATCTTCCCTCATTGAGGACAATGAGAAAACGTGACGTTACCTTACAGCAGTTGTCACTTAAGAGCTGTTTTCGACAAAGTGATGCAATCATTTGCTCTTTCCTGGGGCTCCGTAGGGAGTGGTGATAGTTGTGCCTGTAGTGCAGCTCTAAGAACTTTCTTGTGTTAGCTGCTTCTGAGATATGAAACTTTATGGCCAACACAGCGGAGCCTCTGGGTCTGCTGTAGGCTCCGAACTGTCAGAAAAGGTTCTTGGCCTCCCTCAATGCTGGGTCTGCTGTGCCCTAGTCCAGGGTCTGCCAGTTTTGAATGACCAGCTATGAAATTCAAATACAGTTACCCTCCCCAACCACGTCCGTAAACAGCCTCGTGGAAGGTTCCGGGAAAGCAAAGAGGTTAACAGTCTTTGCCAGAAGATTCCGCCCTTCAAAGGAAAAAGTACGAAAGTCAAGGAGAGATTAACCCCCAGAGGGCAGACACTGTCCATAGCCTGGCACAATAACCAATAGAAACAGCCCATAAATGTTTGTTATTACTAAAAGCAGTTACAGTAAACACATTGGAATTTGGGCAGGACAATTAAAATTAGCAAATCCTATTGCTAGAACCCGGTGGGTTGTCTTTATTCTCTGCAGATTCCTGGCTATACATGCCTCTATGTCTGGGATCCAACATCGTGAACTGGCTCCTAACTCCCTCTCCTCTGGGTTTCGTGTGTAGGGAGCTGGCACGGATGAGGGCTGCCTGATTGAGATCCTGGCCTCCCGGACGCCCGAGGAGATCCGGCGCATAAACCAGACCTACCAGCTTCGTATGTAGCGTCCTCAGGGGCCCCATTGAGCTTCACTGTGATTTGAGAAGTAAACTAGCAGTGGGCCGTTACCTACCGATTAAACTCTCCTACAGTGACACTGACCATGGGGGAGCCTCAGTTTCAGGCAGGTCCCTGTCGAAGGAAATGACAGTCTGTTGGCTTCTCCAGGCTTTCCTGGTTAAGATGCCACTCCACGGAAGCCACCCAGTGTAGCGTTTTATGACCCTGGAAGTTGGGAAGGTTGCTCCTTATTATTATTATCAAGCAGAGAATCAAATGTGTTTGTTCAAAAGTGCTGGGACCACTGAATCTTAGCATTCCAGGGAATGGCCTGGAGGGGCTGTCTAGCCTAACTGCTTCCCTCCGGACGGGACTATACCCTCCAGCCATCTCAGAAAGACAGTTACTGCCCTCCTAAAAATCTCCAGAGGGTGGCGCTTATGAAGAGCCATTAAAATACACCTTTTTGCCCTAAGAAGACAATTTTTAAAATGCACAAAGGTTTAGATCCTACAGTCTTATTAGTTAAAAATGTCCAGCAGTAGCAGATTGGCTAAGCAAACTACGGTGCACCCACACTGTGGAGTATTGTGTAGTCACCAAAATGCATATGGAAGGATATTACTAAATTCCATGAAATGGATTATGGTGGAGTTTTGTTGGTGGGTTTTTTTCCCCCTCTCCATTTTATTTATTTGTTTTTCCTTAAGTTTCCCATAGCAAACATGCACTACTCTGGTAGAAAGAAAACAAAACAGTAAGAGTTTTTTAGTAAGTCCTCAGAGCAGGAGCTCCTAGACCTTGGGAGCTTGGTTCAAGCACTCAGATCCCCACGTCTGCCGAATGTAGGTTTTCTAACCCCGAGGGGCTGTGAAGAGTTGGAGCTTCTCCGGGGACACTCTCGAGGGAGCGCCACGGCAGAAAAGGCACATGCTGGAAATTTGGGCCTGACGTTTCCCTGCAGGTCCCCAGACATGGGTTCAGAAACTCTGCTCTGTTTTCCTTTCAACCGTCCCCCTTCTCTGTGTCCCTGGGAACCGCGGTGAGGACAGAGCCCTGGACAGTAGGAACCGCAGAGGGGGGATTACAGCCGCAGCCATCCTCGACCACCCATGTTAAGGAACAGAAACAGCTTTGCCTCCTCCGTAATGACAACCTAAACTTACCTTGGCCATTTTATCAGAGTTCAGTTTTGGAAAAAGAATGTGCGGCGTGAAAACCGTCGTGAGGAGCTGCTTCAGCAAGCTGGCTAATCCTGGGCGGGCAGACGGCCTGGAGCAGGACACAGGGCTGGGTGCGACGCTACTCTCATGCAGCTAATTTTGTTCTCTTGCCAGAATACGGGCGGAGCCTTGAGGATGACATTCGCTCTGACACTTCGTTCATGTTCCAGAGGGTGCTGGTGTCTCTCTCCGCTGTGAGTCACTCCCTCTGTGGGCTGCCTCTGACGGGGGTTGAGTTCTACGGGGGTGCTGACTGTATCCTCTTGTCCAGCCTTTCTCATCCTTTCGTCCTCCCAAATGTGAATGTTCCCCCGGCGTCGTTCTTGGGCCTGTCGTTTGTTTTCATCTTCTTTCTTTTAGAGACTCTGGGTAGTCACGCATACCCAGTTATTCCAATGTATAAATCCAAGTACCTAATACGTGCCAGATACCCTTGCTAGTCTGCATCGAGGCAGCTTCTAGGCTTTATGAGTTTATATCGTCATAAAGGAATATATCAGGTACACAGGTTGCTGTAATAAGGGCAGGAAAAGTACCCAAGGAGAGGAACAGAGTAAAAAGAAGGGTCAAGGAGAGAGTCTGGTTGCAGAAACAGAGAAAAGCCTTAGTAACAGAGCCGCCGGTTCTCAGGGTACCTGGAGGCTTGCTAGGGTGTAGGTGGGGGCATCACAGGCAAGAAGAACAGCCAGAAAGAGGCAAGGAGGCGGGAAACACGGGGTGTGGGGTGTGTTCAGAGAACAACTGACTGAGCAGTTGGCAGGTAATTCTAGGAGCCAGGTGGAAGGATGAACTGGGATCCCTTGTTGGGAGAGCAGTAGGGAGCCACTGAAGGTTTGGGAACGCTGGAGTGAATTGCATTTTCAGAAGAGTAATGTAATAGTGATGTGTAAGACCAGTTGAACTGGAAGCCGGGAGGTCTGGTAGGAAGTTACCTCAATATTCAGATGAGAAATAAAGCAGGACTGGGCTAGTGTGGGAGCAGGGGCGCCAGAAAATAGAAGATGCATACATGAGGTATTTCACATGACTTCCTAATTTTGTCTTTATCTCAACTTTCTTCTTGAGTATAAGACTCATTTCTCACTGCTTTTTAATTTTTTTAATTAACATATAATGTATTATTTGTTTCAGGGGTACAAGTCTGTGAATCATCAGTCTTACACAACTCACAGCACTCACCATAGCACATACCGTCCCCAATGTCCATAACCCAGCCACCCTATCCTTCCCCCCCCCCCCCCAGCCACCCTCAGCTTGTTTCGTGAGATTAAGAGTCTCACTGCTTCTTAAGGTGCTTCCTCAAATCAGGCCTCCTAACCTAAACCTGAACTCATTTCCCTCGTTAGCATTCCTCCAAGGCTTCACCCCGCCCTCCCCAGGAGCTGGTGTTGGTGAGAGATGGGGCATTTTCACGCGCTCCTTAAGCGCCACTGCTGGTCCTAGACTCTTGATTTCTCTTCTGTTCCCAGCCCCTATTTGGCAGAATTGAGCAATGTCAATTCCCCAGTTAGAAAGACTTGGGTCAGCCAGGAAGACAGAGGAGTGGGAGGAGGTGTGCAGGGGAGGAGGTGGCAGGGGAGCGGGCAGTCAGCAGGCGGTGTTCGGTGTCCTTCCCCTTCTAGTGGCAGAGACACCCAGGCAGCATGCAGGAACCGCTGGCTCTCTGGTCGGTAATGTGCTCTGTGCACAGATTAGAGCCACGGGAATAATGGAAGCACATTCAGAGGACATCTCTCCTCCCTCCCTAGGCTGGAAGTGTGACCCCTGTTGGCTTCTGTCTGATTACCATGTCCTTGGGTTCCAGACATTCCGTCTTGAAATGCCCTCTTCCCCCCAATCTTCATGGATACTGTCTCATTCTCTTTGCTTTGTTTTTCTCAGGGTGGCAGGGACGAAGGAAATTATCTGGATGATGCTCTCATGAGACAGGATGCTCAGGTTAGTTGAACTGCAGTTTCTCTCTTTTCTTTTGCCAGTAAGGTCTTAGTTGGCAGACCTCTCTTATATTTCAGTGTATATTGGCCAGGCTGGGATATGTTCTCTAAATATATATATATATACATATGCGTGTATATATATATATATTCCCACAGATGACCTTTATTTATTTATTTTTTACTTTTTTTTTTTTAAGATTTATTTATTTGAGAGAGTGAGAGTGAGAGTGAGAGAGAGCGCGAGCAGGGAGACGGAGAGGGGGAAGCAGGCTCCCTGCTGAGCAAGGAGCCCAATGCGGGGCTCAATCCCAGGATGCCAGGATCATGACCTGAGCCAAAGGCAGACGCCTAACCGACTGAGCCACCCAGGCGCCTCAGATGACTTTTAATAGTAGAAATTTCTTGCAGAAATATACCTGGGGCTTGGGGTGATGCAGGGCATCATTATATAAGATCCCTGGGTTCTTGACATTGGGACCATGGTACGGCCACCCCAGAGAACCATGGAGTGTCTTCTGAATCACTTGGAGGTGAGGGGACCTGCCTGTGCTTTATTTACCTTGCATTTTTACTTTCCCAGAGAGAACGTTTGATAGAACCTGTATAAAACAGCTTGGCATAGTGTGTACCCTATTGGGCAAAGTTAATATCAAACCCCAAGAGGCACTTGTTTCCCTGGTGCCCAGCCCACTGATGGCTGTCCTGGCACCAACCCCCGATTCATTTACTGTGGCCGGATAACACTAATTACAATAGCTAATAAAAAACAGGGCCTTACCAGGTACCAAACACTGTTGAGAGCTCTTGACATGAAGTATGTCGTTGAATCCTTGCAATAACCCTACGACCCAAGTACCACTATCCCTTTTTATAGATGAGGAAATTGAGGCTTACAGAAGTCCAGTCCTTCGCTCAAGTTCACATGGCAGAACTAGGATATGAACCTGGGCAGTTTGGATCTAGACCCTGTACTCTTAACCAATATACAACCATAGGGAAGGATTGGTCCCACTCAGTATATGAGGTACAAACCGTATGGCTTCTGCAGTAAAGAACCTGTTGCTTTCACCAGAAGGGAGAGGGGTAAAAGTGTCATAAGAGTTCTGAGGACACAGGGAGGCCCATCCCACACTGGAGAAATAGGAAATTGCCTTTAATCTAGAAGCTTTGAGGAGGGAGGAGGTATTGAAAACACTGGAACTCCCAGGTGCTTATGTGAATTTCAGCTACCTCAAGGACAGCGTTTTTGGATATGTTGGAGGGAGCCTCCATAACCCAGGCAAATCTCAAATTAAATGAAGAAGTTAGTGAGGAATTTATTCCGGAGACATTATACCCTCTGGCAGTTTCTGGTGGGTCTCCTAGATGCCAGGCATTGCATTAACTACCTCACGCTTTTTCCTTACAACACATCTGTGAAGTAGATATTATTACTTCGTATGCTTTAGAGATTAAGAAACTGATGGAAAGATTTAAATAACTTGTCCCAGATCGCAAAGCTGGTAGAATTGGGCTCTTTGAATCCAGGTCTATCTGATTTTTTAAAACCATGCAATTCCATGAACAAATGTTTTGGGGGTTCTCCAAGGAGCACAGTTGCCCTTGGGAGAGATCAGGGTGAAAAGGGACTGCCAAATAAGTTTGGGCTGGGGAAGTTGGACAAAGGGAGTAGAGCTCAGAGTAGGTTTTTCTGGATCCTTTCAAGTCTTACCAAGAGGTGAGGAATTTAAGAACAACTGCAGCTGAGATTTCAGCTCTTATAGGATAAAACAGGAGGAAAACCTTGTCAGCTTTTGCTCTGTGACTTGTCTCAGCAGCAAGGGGAGTGTTTGCAAACACTGGGTGTTAGAGCTTGATTTTGACGGAGGAAAGTAAATGAGTTTGAGATGAAAAGAATGATCAGGGCAGCTGGAATTAGGTAGTGGTTACTTATGAAAGGAGAAATCTTAAAATATAGAGGCTGTTATCCAACAAATCCAATTATATCTGTTCTTCGGATGAAACATGCACCGAAGGACATAATCAGGAGCCCTCAGAATTCCTATTTTAGAAAGAAACCTGTGATATATTAAAACTACATTAAAAAGGTCCTCGAGTGCTTTGGTTAGATGGCACATTTTGATTCCCTTGTTCTGAAAAACAAACAAACCAGCAAATATAAAAAATAGGGAAAATCTGCAGCAACATTGGAAACAATGGAGGAGGGCCATTAAAATACCAGATAGGCAGCGAACCTGGGCCAATGACTCTGGAAGGACATTTCTGCCCCAGAAAAGAGGCTGATCCCTGCCCCCCCACCCCGAACCCCGAGCTGGAAGCAGGCACAGTGGCTTCATGCAAACAGGAAGACATTCCTCAGGGGACTCCTGTGTCTCAGCTGCCCTCTGTGGACAAGCTACTGGTGCTCCTGCTTGAAATCCATCCAAACAGAAAGTGAGGCACTCCAAGAAGACTCCACTCACCTTGTTCTGGAGGGAAAAACCACATCCAGATAGGCTGCTTATCATTTAAGAATGAAAGAGCATGAAAAGCCACAAATGGCTCAGCCCAAACACCATGTGGCTCATGAATACACAGAAGCAGGAAGGGAGGCAAATGTGGCCACACTGTGCAGGAAGAGGCAGGTTTCAGATTGAGAGAAAAACAGATTTCAATTAAACAAGAGCTTAAAAAAAAAAAAAAAGTGAGAAAATAACAAATGAGCATGGAGCCGAATGAAGAGTGAGACGAGATAAAGGGAGCCAGAGGGGCTCACGAGAAATGGTCTTCGATGGAAATCTAAATTTTACAGTTTATTGCTTGAAGCCTTTATGCCCTCTGAGCTTTGAAATTCCACGGTTCTGTGAACTGACTCTAAAGCAGGGAGGAAATTAGACAAAGAAGCAAAGAATGAGGAGATGGAGGTAAGCCCACAGGGAGTGATAAAATGTGTCAAATAAGGGCATTTTGAGAAATTTAACAAGCCGGCTCCTGATTATCAATAAACAGTAGGGCTTTAAAGACATGTGTTTTAACAGAATGCACGTAACATAAAATTTGCCGTCTTCACCACTTTAAAGCGTACAGGTCCGTAGTGTCAACTCTGTGCACTTTCTCGTGTGGCCCATCTCCAGAACTTTCTCACCTTGCAGAACTGAAACTCTATGCCCATTAAATAGCTCCTCATTTCCCCCTCTCCCCAGCCACTGACAACCATAATTCGACTTCCTGTTTCTAGAAGTTTGACCTCTCTAGACACCTCATGACAAGTTAATCACAGTATTTGTGTTTGCGTAACTGGTTTATTTCGCTTAGCATCCTGTCCTCAAGGTTCACCCATACGTGGTGCAGCGTGTGTCAGAATTCCGGTCCTTTGTAAGGCTGTGTAGTATTCCATTGCATGCATGCACACATTTTGCTTTTCCATCCATGTGTCAGTGGACAGTTGGGGTCGCTTCTACCTTTCAGCTATTGTGAATGCTGCTGTTATGAACATGGTATACAGATATCTCTGTATGATCTGCTCTCAGTTCTTTCGGCTATATACTCAGAAGTAGTGTGTTTCGATCCTATGGTAATTCTATTTTTAACTTTTTCAGAAACAGCCCTGCTGTTTTCTGTAGTAGCTCATCATTCTCCATTCTCATCAACTGCACAGGGTTCCAGTTTCTCTACATCCTCGCCAACACTTGCTGTTTTGTTTTGTTTTGTTTTTTAAATAGCAGTGAAGTGATAAGAATAGTAGTTTTGATTTGTCAATAACATAGTTAAAGCAACCAGAATTTCTTATAATCCTACCCGTTTGGAATATAAGCAATTACAGGAAAAAGGAATATAAGCAATTACTAATGGGTCCTGGTTCTACAGTGAGACCTTCCGTAGCCTTGAGCAAATCACAGATCATTCTAGACCAGTGTTGTCCAATAGAACTTTCCATGATGCTAAAAATGTTTACGTTGGCATTATCTAGTATGGGTAGTCACTAGCTAATTTTAATTAAATAAAATTTAAAATTCAACTCTTCAGTCAGGCATGGCATGTGGCAACTGAGCACTTGAAATATAGCTAATCTGACTGAGGAGTAGAATTTTTAAATTTAATTTTAGTTAGTTAAAATGTAAATAGCCACATTTGGTTGGTGGCTACTATAAAGAATGCCTTAGTCTAGGGCATTCCTTTTAGCTCTTAAGGTAGAACAATGTGGGGCACCTGGCTGGCTTAGTCGGTGGAGCATGTGACTCTTGATCTCAGAGTTGTGAGTTTGAGCCCCACATGGGGTGCAGAGACTACTTAAAAATAAAATCTTAAAAAAAAAAAGTAAAGAAAAAGAACCATGTAGTCTGTATATTGGGAGCCGCTGGTGCTTGCTCTGACTCTCCCATTAGTGTTTTTTGGGGATGCAGGGGGCGGTGGGGGGCCGGAAGGATTGGAGGGAGAGAGAGAATCTTAAGCAGGCTCCACGCCCAGCACAGAGCTGAGGCCGGGCTCAGTATCAAGACCCTGAGATCACGACCTGAGCTGAAATCAGGAATTGGATACTTAACCAACTGGGCCACCCAGGCGCCCCGAGGTCCCATTAGTTTTATACCTAAGGAAAAATCTTGAGTCATTACAACTCACCACAAACAGCACTTCCACACCTATCACCAACAAAATAAAACAAAGCCAGCTTAGCTCTTTGATGTTCTGGAAATATTTGCATGTTTCCTGGGTACCTTCTCTGTGATGATTTAAACTTTTGCTTTGTTTGGCTTCAGGACCTGTATGAGGCTGGAGAGAAGAAATGGGGGACAGATGAGGTGAAATTTCTAACTGTTCTCTGTTCCCGGAACCGAAATCATCTGTTGCATGGTAAGGCACTTGCCTCATCTTCCAAAGAAACTGAAAGACGATGAAAACTGTATTATCCATAGTTAGTTGAGAATTTTCCCCCTTTACTTGTACAAAGAACAGATTGTACTGAATTGTCTTAGATGTTTTACCTTGGAAATGTATGAGTGAAACGATGTGCATGAGGGCCAATTTCTTTCTTTTTTTAAAGATTTCATTTATTTATTTGAGAGAGAGAGGACGAGTGAGGGGGAAGAGCAGAGGGAAAGGCAGAGAGAGAAGCAGACTCTCCACTGAGCAGGGAGCCTGATGCGGGGCTCGATCCCAGGACCTGATCATGACCTGAGCCGAAGGCAGACGTTTAACCGACTGAGCCACCCAGGCGTCTTCTAAAAGATTAATTATGAAAAATTAGTAGATACACAACACATTCATAGGAGTTTGAAATTTCTATTTGTAGGAAACCAACCTTCACGGTCAGTCCTTTTTCTAAAGCAGCCCCATTTAATTTTAGTTATATAAGAAAAAGTCTTCAGTACATCAGTGAGCAATAAAATAAAATTGTTGGTTGACATTTATTCCTAGTTAATATCCAAGTTGTAAAGCTAATAGAAGTGATTTCTTTAGGGAGTATGTTGCATAAGATAAATAGTGGATAATTTCAAATTTTATTTCCTATGTGTAATATTTCTAATTTGCTTCTGATAATGCTTAGTCTTTGTAATGTGCTTTTAACCTCTGTGGGGAAAAAAATTGTAGTCCATTTGTCATCAGGTTTATTTTCTTCTCGTAAACAGCAATAAGTGTTTAATAAGATATTTCATCTTCTATGTAAGCTCTTTAGGGCTTTGTGTTGCATCATAATTTTATAAACCCACCATGCCTTGTAATCACACACAATTTACAAAACCTATGGGAAATTTGAGAAGAATGAGTTTGGTAAATTGAAAACATAAAGTAATTGAAAATTACAACACATTTGGAAGTTGCATCTATTTCAGATATTCCACAGTGACTAAAAATAGGTGATTACACCTGTTAATAAATGTCATGGGCTACCGTCAGATGCACCAACTTCTGACTCAGCTCCCTATTTCTTCGCCTTCCCTTCCTTGCCAGGTGACTCATTACATAAATCTCCCCCTGGTGGTATTTTCCAAGAACTGCAGGTCCTCAAAAAATGCAAATACCTAACCATTTTCACTTCTAGGCACAAGCCAGTTGTTGGGAAGTTATAAAATATCTGCTTGTAAACCGCTGCAAGAAAATCTAAGCATTATTTGGATAAAGAAAACTTCATAATTTTCTTAGCAGCCAACAATAGTAGTGAGGATTTAAATAACTAAGTTTTTATTGGTTATCTTCTAGGAGCAGTGCTAAGCATATTCAAGATTTTTTTTTTTTTTTTGTTTGACAGAGAAAGAGTAAGAGCGAGCACAAGCAGGGGGAGTGGCAGGCAGAGGGAGAAGCAGGCACCCCACTGAGCAGGGAGCCCAAAAGTGGGGCTCAATCCCAGGATCCTGGGATCATGACCTGAGCCGAAGGCAGACGCTTAACAAACTGAGCCACCCAGGCGCCCCCAGTGCTAAGCCTATGATAAGCATTGTTTGTTGCAACATCCCATTGGAGCAGCCAGTATTTCCCCCATTTCACAGTGGAGAAAACTGAGGCTTAGAAAACGTGTCAATTACATCTCTTGATTCTAAGCAATAGACACAGACTCCAACTTAAGTAAGAAGAAGAAATAATACAGAATGGGACAAGAGGGAAAATGGAAAATACTGGTGGCTCATTGAATTGAAGGCAGACCCGAACATTTCCAGGAAGTACAGAAATCAAGGCAGATCTGGGGATCTCAGTGAAAGGGAGTCACATATTTTATTTGTAAGGCAGTTTCCTAAAGTCTGGTCTTCATTGAAAATGCTGATTCTTGAACCCCTACTTCAGACTGGATGACTCCAAATCCCTGAAAGTGACATCCAGGAAGTTTCCCAGGTTTCCCAGGTGATTCTTGTGTTCTTTTGGGTTAGAAATGACTCACTGCTTTTGGCCATCCCCAGGATCTGGTCAATTTAAAAATCCCCTGGAGGGTAAGACTGGTGAATTTTCCACTCACTTGGTAGAACTTATGGTCTATGTTGAAAGACAGGGGTGTCCCTGGGTTGCCAGCCCTGTGAGAATCACCCTGATGGGACCTGGGGCATCACCCCAAAGAAAGCAGTGTTAAGAAGATAAAACAAATAATCCATGCTAAGAAGGCTCCAGAAGAAGGCAGTGAGAGGAAAATAGGTTCATCACATTCAAAAATACTTGGCAAAAAGTAAAAAAAAAAAATTATGTTACAGTCTATTAAAAGATGCAACCATTTGCTACCAAATGTGACTCACTATTGAAGGGGTTGAATTGCTCTAGTTCTGATGAACCAAAAAGAAGATGAACATACAGGTGATTTCCAAGGCCAAAATTACAGAAAGACATGTTCTGCTTATTAAAGGGAACAATGAGAAAAGAAAGCAAATCTCTCCAGGTATTATCTCTGTTTTATGTGTGAGAAAGCAGGGTCCCAAATAAGGGAAAGGGCTTGCCTGATATCCTCCGAGAGGCATAATATTCCTTCGTCCTGCCCTAGCACCCATTCCACTTGCCATATGCCTCCTGGTTCTCACTGACATTGCTAATTAATTTCCTCTTGATGTATGCCAAAGAATAAAGAGTGCTCTAGAAAGATGCTTATTCTCTCCATAAATTTTAGTTTCCTCTATTCTTTTTTTTTATTATTTATAATTCTACTTTGTTACTGTTTGTAGTGTTTGATGAATACAAAAGGATATCACAGAAGGATATTGAGCAGAGTATTAAGTCTGAAACATCTGGTAATTTTGAAGATGCTCTTCTGGCCATAGGTAGGCTGGTAGTGGGGTGGGGAGTGGAAAAACAAACATTTATAGACTTTCCTTCTTACCAGTTTGTTGTCATGGAGATACAGTTTTTTGGTTTCAGGGATTAAAAAAAAAGTTTAAATCACTCATAATAAGATCCGGAATTTTAAACAAGAAGTATAACATATGATCTGATTGTTATTCTATTATGCAGTTGTATATATTTTATATCCTCTGTGCCTTTATATTTCGGTATACTGGAAAGATAATCCTATATTAGCTGCATCTTGCAAGTCTATGAATGGTTAGAACTAATAACAGTTTCAAATAGTACAGATAGTAATCATTTTGAAACTGTATGCTGCCTTTTGCTTTAATCACCTTCATTATTTCTCCTATTAATTACTTTATTAGTTACTTCTCCATGGCTTGTGTTCATAAAACATTGTTTGGCTAAAATTTTTCAAACAAAGCAATCAAGAGATACTATTTCATACCTTGTAGAAACAGAGGGAACAACTGTCATTTTTTTCTCATAGATTTTATCTGTAATTTTGTTATTTCCTTTTTTAATCTCTTAACAGTAAAGTGCATGAGGAACAAATCTGCATATTTTGCTGAAAGGCTTTATAAATCTATGAAGGTAAATGCCTCATTTTTAGCATCTGAATGACTCCAACATGTCTTGTGTCGACCTTCACGTTTTACTTCTTTTTTTTTTTAAAGATTTTATTTTTATTTATTTGTCAGAGAGAGTGAGAGAGAGATCACAAGTAGGCAGAGAGGTAGGCAGAAGCAGAGGGAGAAGCAGGCTCCCCGCCGAGCAAGGAGCCCGATGTGGGACTCGAGCCCAGGACCCTGGGATCATGACCTGAGCCGAAGGCAGCCGCTTAACCAACTGAACCACCCAGGTGTCCCCACGTTTTACTTCTGTTTCCCACACAAATTAACCAAAATCAGCCTGAGATACTCAATTCATCAAATACTTCACTGAGTGCCTGTTAATAAAAATACTAACTTTATTTAGTACTTAATAAATACTCAAGAAATACTCAATAAAAATATAGTTATTGAGTACTTATAACATGTGATCACCATTCCTAGTGCTGTATACACATGGATTTATTTTATCCCTATAACAGCTGTGTGGGGCAGGTACTATTATTAACCCCCATTTTACAGATGAGAAAACAGAGACATAGAGAGGTACGCAGTTTGCCCAAGGTCCTCAGTGAGGACATAAGGGAGCAGGGATGCACACACTGGCAGTCGGGCTTCAGAGCCCAAGCTCCTATCCGTGCCTTATACTCTGTGCAGACACCCTTTCTGGGAACCATGGGAGGTGCAGGAGAGATCAAAAGGTAGGAAGGGGAAGGCAGGTATGGGAGGAACACCAAGCAGAACAAAATAGAATGTAAGACAGTAGTTGAGGACCCAAATATATAGGAACACAGAAAGAGGAGTATTTTTATTTTTTGATATTTGTTGAGGGGGTGAGAATCAGAAAAGACTATATAATGAAGTTGGTATCTGTGAGCAGGACCTTCAAGGAAGTTTTACATGAGGGGATTTTATACGGGAGGAAGGATGGTGAGGCTGGGGAGGGAAGGAGGACATTCAGGGGGAGGGATCACTGCCGGCGAGGCAGCTGGCTGGGAATGCGGAGTATGTATGTCTCTAGTGGCAGGGAGTGGTCTCCTCTGGCCGGAACGCGGAACGTTGGAAAGCCTTGAACGCTGTGGTGAGGAGCAGCATCCACACGCTTTCTCAGGTTGTGGTGCAAAGGACACCATCAGGAGAGCCACACAGAGATTTGCCTTGATAAGCTGAAGAAGAACGCTGTCTGGAAACCAGCATGGATCTTGTTTTCTTCCTTAGGGCTTGGGCACCGATGATGACACCCTCATCAGAGTTATGGTTTCTCGAGCAGAGATTGATATGATGGACATCCGGGGAAACTTCAAGAGGCTCTATGGAAAGTCTCTGTACTCCTTCATCAAGGTAGGTCACGGGAGCCCGGCCTTGGCCCAGGGGAAATCTCTGAGGAAAGAATGGGGTTCTAACCTGGGCATTCAGACACTTCTTAGCCTCTCCCTGGCAGATAGGATCCCCTTTAAAGCTGGTACTGTGGTTCAGGTATTTCCAGTTTCTCTCCGTTTACACAGATGTTTAAATCCCTGCCAGGTTAAAAGCTGGAAGTGTTTGCCTTCTAAATATAGTAATTATTTAATGTTGACCCCAGACAGAGAAAGAGTATATTTTAATGAATACTTTTAACAATGCAATTTCCTTGTCTACTTGCTTACATTGAAAGGGACACAACTAAATCAGTCATCCAGAACCCTATCCCAGGCCAGCTGAGGTCTGCTGAAAACATGGGAAACCATGTTAGTTACCCTGGATTGCTGCCTTTCTTTACCTGGAAGCAGACTTCTAGGAGTCCTGACCTGGCAAAGGGGTCCTAACTTGGCACAGGGGTGACGAGAAATGACTCACATCCCTCAAAACCCCTCATTACTGGGATTTTGCTTCCTGAGGAAGCCAGAAGGGTCTCATGAATATGAAGCCAAGCACACTCCCCTAGAAGCTGGTGTTGCCTGCACAGTAAACTTCCAGTCAGGGTTTGATCCGTGAATTAAATATTCTGAATCCTACACATGGTCTGGAGAGTATAATTATGAGGTGATTTGAGCTGCTGAGTTTGTTACTAGGTATAAAGGCATTTAGGAACTTGTTTCTATTTCTGGACTGTCTGCGAGGTAACTTTAGTTTGT
Source organism: Potos flavus (assembly GCA_028534135.1). Lineage (NCBI taxonomy): Eukaryota > Metazoa > Chordata > Mammalia > Carnivora > Procyonidae > Potos > Potos flavus. Next base: position 45,941,450 of record CM052885.1, on the reverse strand, counting down.
AGAGCTGAAATATAGCTAGCTGTAAGTAAAATAACTTTAAGATTCAAGGATGACCATAAGGGAAGTTATGGGAAAATAATATTTATACTATATAATATAGAGTTAATATCCCTATATGAAGAGCTTCTACAAATCACTAAGAAAAAGGAGAGAAATCCAAAAAGAAAACATGCACTTACTTCATGAAAGATGAAACACTAACGGACAATAAATGTATAGAATGTTTAATACCAATAACGTACAAAGAATTGCAAGTAAAAACAAGTCACCATCTTTCACCTCATACCTTAACAAAGTTTAAAGAGATCATAACCAGCATTGAGAAGGACTTGGGGAAAATTCACCATGTCTTATGGAAGGACTATAAACTGGTCTAACCTTTCTGGGAAGCAAGTTGACAATAAATGTTTGTTGTTGTTGTTTTAAAGATTTATTTATTTATTTGAGAGAGAGAGCACGGGTGCACGAGTCAGGGGAGGGGTAAAAGGAGAGAGAGAGAGAAGCAGACTTCCTGCTGAGCTCAGACCCTGATGCAGGGTTCAATCTCAGGACCCCGAGATCATGACCTGAGCCGAAATCGAGTCACACCCTTAACCGACTGAGCCTCCCAGGTGCCCTGGCAATAAATGTTTAAAAAAAAAAAACTATACCTCTTACTTAGTTAGCTATTATATGTTTAGGAATTTCTTTAGGGAAAATAACAAAATAAAAGTGCACTAATCCACAGGAAGGGAGAAAATATTTGCAAGTCATATTTAGTAAGGGTTTTCTGTCCAGAATATATAAAATGTTCCTACAACTCAACGAAAAGACAAACAACCCAATTTAAAAATGACAAAGGATTTGAATAGATATTTCTCCAAGGAAGATAAACAAATGGCCAATAAGCAAATGAAAAGATGCTCAACATCATTAATCATTAGGGAAATGCAAATCAAAACCACAATGAAATACCACTTCATACCTACTAGGATGACTATAATTTGAAAAAACAAAACCAGAAAATAACAAATGTTGGGGAGGATATGGAGAAACTGTAACCTTTGTGCATTGCTGGTGTGGATGTAAACTGGTGCAGACACTGTGAAAAACAGTCTGGCACTTCCTCAAAGAGTTAAACATAAAAAACGTAGTTAAACATGGAATTTCCCAATGTCCCAGCAGTTCTACTCCCTGCTATATACTCAAAAGAAATGAAAACAGGGACTCTAACAGATACTTACACACCAATGTAAACATTATTCGTAATAGCAAAAGGCAGCAACAACGTAAGTATCCAGCAACGGATGAATGGATAAACAAAATGAGGTATATATACATACATAAAAAGGAATGACGTTTCTGATACATGGATGTACCTTCAGAACATGCTAACTGGAATAAACCAGACACAAAAGGACAAATACTGTATGATTCTGTGTACTTACATGAAATATTTAGAATAGGTAAATTCACAGAGACAGAAAGTAGATTAGAGGTTACCAGGGGCTGGGGAAGATAGAAAATGGAGGGTTATTGGTTAGTGGTAACAGAGTTGGGGAGATGAAAAGATTTTGGAAATAGACAGTGATGACGGTTACACAACAATGTGAATATAATTAGTGCCACTGAATTATACATTTTAAATGATTAAAACGGCAAATTTTGTGATATATATATTTTGCCATAATAAAAAAGACCTGAACAAATTTGAATGAAATCATTTCACAAAATGTGAAAAAAGTCAATAAATATTATATTTTATCATAGTATTATTTATATTTGCATTACTTTATGTTATTTATATTTGTATAAATTATATGGCATATACTTATGGTACATAATTTATTATGTATTATTATTTTTGTTAACCAATAGGGGATGGCTCAAATTAACTATGGAAAATTTATACAGTGTAATACCACACAGGCACTAAAATGATGGGGTACAAAAATATTGACTGGCTCAGGCAACATCACTCTAAGTATATTTACATTATATGTATATATATGTGTACACATACAACACTGGAAAAAATTAAAAACAAAGAATACATTGGGAGCGCCTGGGTGGCTCAGTCAGTTCAGCATCTGCCTTCAGCTCAGGTCATTTCCTGGGGTTGAGTCCCGAGCCCCGTGTCAGGCTCCCTGCTCAGCGGGAAGCCTGCTCTTCCTCTCCCACTCCCCCTGCTTGTGTTCCCTCTCTCCCTGTGTCTCTGTCAGATAAGTAAATAAAATCTTAAAAAAAAAAAAAAAGAATACATTGCCCATTTAATAAAAATTGTCAGAAGGACCAGAACAGATATATGAAATACATCAATAGTAGAAAAAATGACAGAGATGCCTGGGTGGCTCAGTGGGTTAAGCATCTGCTTTCGGCTCGGATCATGATCACAGGGTCCTGGGATCGAGTCCCTCATTGGGCTCCTTGCTCAGCAGGGAGCCTGCTTCTCCCTCTCCCTCTGCCTGTCGCTCCCCCTGCTTGTGCTCTCTTTCTCTTTCTCTCTCTCTCTCCAACAAATAAATAAATAAAATCTTTAAAAAAAAAAACGACAGAAGTAAGACAAAAATGTAAGTTATAAATAAGCCCTCAGGTTATATAAAAATGTAAAATCCTAGTCTGTGCTGTTTATAAGGAACAACTAAACCACAGTGACAAGCAGCTTAAAATAAAGGCAGCTGATATTTGACAATATAGAAAAGAAAGCAGGGATTACACCATCAGGAAAAAGAAGAATTTAAGGAGAAAAAGCATTAAATAGGAAAAAGTGGATCACTTTATATTACGAAAGGCAACTATTCACAACAAAAATTGAATTGTCATGAAACTTTAGATGCCAAACGAGTATTGCATTCAAATCTATAAAGAAGAAATTTGAAGCTCCGAAAGAAGACATTGATGGCAATAGTATGCCAGATAGGTTTAACAAACACATCCTTTTTCTTTGGCAGATTGATGAGGCAAAGCATAAAGAAGGATATATTAAGATTTATTTCAATAGATTTATATATCAAACTTTGAATCCTATAGACGAAGATTCCCTCTTATTTTTATTTATTTATTTTTAAAGATTTTATCTATTTGAAAGGGAGAGAGAACAGGAGCAGGGGGAGGGGCAGAGGGAGAGGGAGAAGCAGGCTGCCCGCTGAGTAGGGAGCCTGACGTGGGACTGGATGCCAGAACCCTGGAATCATGACCTAAGCTGAAGGCAGATGCTGAACTGACTGAGTCACCCAGGTGCCCCTTCCTTTCTTTTTTTAAAGATATATTTACTTATTTTAGAGAGAGAGTGCAAGAGGGAGAGGGAGAAAGAGAATCTCAAGCTAACTCCTGCTGCACACGAAGCTCAGTGCTGGGCTCGGTCTCACAACTGTGAGATCATGATCTGAGGTGAAACCAAGCGTCAGACCCTTAACTATCCCAGCCACCCAGGCGCCCCGAGAGTCCCTCTTTTCTAGTGCCCATGAAGCACAAACAAAAATTGATATACTAATTAGACCATAAAAAATTATATGTAGAAATTGTAGCACCTTTCTGGGAGGCTATTTTGCAACACATATTGAAAGGCTTAAGAAAATACATGATCATTAATCTGGTAATACCAATTTTATGAAAACTTATCTTGACTAAATCATCAAGAAATGCACAAAAATTTAACTATAATTGCTAATTGCAGCAGTGTTTATAATAGTGAAAAACTGGAAACAACAAATATCTAACAATGGGGGAGGTTGCTCAAATAAATTTTACCTGTATACAATGGAATTCCTTTTAACCACTAAAGAATGATGTTGTAGAAGAATATGTAATAAATTAAAATAGGGAAATAGTCTACATTATTTTAAAAAAGCAGAATACAGAACACTATAGGCCCATTACACAGGAACCTATGCACATAGAAAAAGTCTGGAAGGATATGCACACACCAAATTGTTAAGAATAGTAATCTCTGGATGGTGGAATTAGGATATTTATGTCCTTCTTTTAGGTCTTTTTTTTTTTTTTTAAGATTTTATTTATTTATTTGACAGAGAGCGAGCGCAAGTAGGGAGAGCAGCAGGCAGAGGGAGAAGGAGAAGCAGGCTCCCTGCCTAGCAGGGAACCCAATGCAGGGCTCATCCCAGGACCCTGGGATCATGACCTGAGCTAAAAAAGGCAGACGCTTAACCGACTGAGCCACCCAGGCACCCCTTCTTTTAGGTCTTTATTCTCTACATTGAATATGTATTATTTTTGCAATAAAAAAATAACAAATGTTATTTTTAAAAAACACCTCTCTAAGAAAAAGCCAGACAAGATTGAAAAAGTTAACACGGATGACTCTGAGCTGTGTATTCCGTGTTGAAATCCATTTATCTGACTATACCTTTGCTTTGCTTGCCCCCAGGGAGACACATCTGGAGACTACAGGAAGGTACTGCTCATTCTCTGTGGAGGAGATGATTAAAACAAAATCCAAGGATAGGAGGATTCCCAACACTTTGAATTTTTTTTAAGTTCATTTTTTTACGCTGCTATTAGCATTATCTCAGAATGCTTATTTCCAATTAAAACGCCTACAGATGCTTCCTAGGATATAGACTGACTATATTATTATTCATCTATAATTACTCATTATGATGCTTTAAAGCTGTACTTGCATTTCAAAGCTTATAAAACCTAAAAGGAGATTTAAAATGAAAAATAAAAATGTATTCCATGTTTTTAACAGATTTCTTCCTCGTCTGTGTTTCACAGAAATTGGAATGTATTAAATTTATTTCATGGTTTTGGTGAAAAAGTGTTAAAGCAAAAGACTAAAAGATTGTCTTAAAATCACTCTGCTTCCTTAATTCTATTTTCAAAGTGGCTAGTAATTTCTTGATTTGAAGTGAGCATCTAGTTCATAAGAATATCCAATTTGCTATTTTACATGGTCATACTTTGAAGACATCCAATAATCTCCTTTGTTTAGATTTTGTCTATACTGTTAGTTGATCTCTACAAAAGTTTGCATGGGAGACTTCCTTCCTCACATCTTATATTAAGATTATTTACTCTCTCCAGGTTGAAGTATACCAAAATCAGCCACTTGTCTGAACAAATTAAATTCTTAGTGTGGTTATACAGATCATACAAGTGTGGTTAACAAACATAAATGCTGAACATTCCACATATTATGGTTAGTATCTTAATCTAGCTAGAAGATGAATGGAAATAAATTAAGTGTCCAACTAGGTATTATTTTGGTGATGGGTGTAATGTTCTGAATTTAGTTAAAGGAATTTTTTTGTGCTAAAAATAATTTTTAAAATATTTTTCAATTTTGTTGATTTGTAGTAATTTACATTTGCATTGTGCCTTTCAACTCTAGAATTATTCTGAATTTGTACTTGATTTTATTCCAAAGTTCAGTTTGTAGACAACATGGAAAAATAATTTTAATAAAACATGGTATCTTTAAAATAAGGTATATTCTTTCTCTAATTGACTTTTCCACTGTCTTTAAAAAACTTGTGTCACTTGGTTTCTATTAGAAACTACAACATTAAGAAAAAACAATATATTTAATCTTATGTACACTTATTGCTATAAAACTAATGTTCACATATACCAAACACTACTTAATGGTATAAAATAATGTATTAGTTTATTCTCCAGAAATGAGTGATGCTCTCTGTTCTACTAAATAGAACATTTGTATTAGGTAAGAATAATGCCTTCTTTGTTTATTCTATAATACCTATTGTATTTTGATGGATGAAATATAAAGATATTTTTTCAATTTGTTTTTACTTGCCCATTACAAATGCTTGAGTTATTGGTGAAGGCTATTTGTATGACTACTTAGTAATTCTGATTAATTATAGGAAACAATACTGCTGCTTTGAAATCTACCTAGAAAAGTATGGAATCTGCAACTTTATTTGGCTTTGGAAGCATTACAAATTTTTGTAATTACATTACAAATCTTTAAATTATATCTATAACTTAGCCAAAATTTTAATATAGGTTGCATTTGTTGACTGGAAGCAGGTTAAGGCCACCTTGGAGAAATGTTTATTGTTAAAAACAAGCATGACTCTGGAATATAATTTTGAGGCAACTTTGTTTTTCTCTCCCACTATTCATCTACATTTATTCATGGGCCTATCTCTTCTCCTGGCTTTAGATGGAAATTGAGACAGAGGATAGAGCTGGGACTTTCCTGGTCACTCTTAGGTTTTAAAAAGTCCTACTGTGCAGTCCCTTAAGGTCATTTTAGTAATTAATATGTCTAGTAAAAATTCCAAATTTGATTTACAGTTGAGGCTTCTTCCCTTGTTTAGCTCTGGCCTATGGCCGGCAGGAATAAGGAATACAGTGGACTTCTTTCTCCACCTCAGTTTCCTTCCACACGCCCAGCCCAAACTTAGCCAGGGTTGTAGCAGGAGTGAGGAGAGTAAAGGGGAGCAGGGAAGTTATAACTGTTATTGCTGTGGTGGTAGAGGAGGATCAGCACTATTTATTGCTGATTCTTAGGGGCATATTTCCAGTTCCCTTTATCAACCCCATCACCAGGGAACTACTCATTTTCTGTTCCTTTGGCAAGGCAAATGTACTCTCCTTTTCCAGCCCCTAAGAACTGGATGACACTCACAAGTGCTCTTTGCTGAAGTCAGTGTGTCCTTCCACCCAATTCTCTAGGACAGAATCTAAGATGCTCCCATGCCGGCTCTCTTCTGGTGGCCCGCACTTATTCCATGGGAAACACTTGCGCATCTTTTGTACTGACAAATTCTGGGCACAAACACTGATCCCCTTGCTGCTGCCATTCTCTTGTCCCTCTCCTCCCCACCCCCCACCAACTTGCCTCAGCCAGCCTCTCCCATTCAAATTTCTCAGGGATGAGTCAGACACCAGTCCACTGGGGCCCCAACTACATATACTGCTGATGGGAGTATAAATTGGCAAAATCATTTAGAGAACAATTTGACAATAGCTAATAAAGTTGTAAAGTTCCTAGGGAATCCACGTCCAGGAATTTATTTGGTGAATCTTTGCACATGGTATTAATTGCTACTCTATAAGAACATTAAAGTAGAAGCAGCCTAACTCTCTCACGGTAAACAAATTGTGGGAGAGTGGCACCATGGACAGTGAAGATTAACTGGAGATTTGTCAACTGGATAAGTCTTAAAAGTATAATTTTGAGAAAGGAGAAAGGTACAGAATGATAGGTACAGTATGATTCCATTTAATTACATGCCTAAATGTTGTAAAGAACGTATTTACTTATGGGTATAAGAACATGCATGGGAAAAATATACACTATTCTTAGGATAGTGGTTACAGCGGAGGAGAGACAAACTGAGATGGAGGGGGATCTCATTCTATATTGTTCTATTTAAAAGAATGAAAGCAATTTTAATTTTCATACTTGTGGTGGGTCCATAGGTGTTTACCGTGTTACTCTGAGTAATTCATTGCAAATACTTTATTTAAAAAGTAGCAAAAGGGAGTCAGGTAGTGAAAGCTGTCTGTCCAGAGTCCATAGCAACTGCTGTACACTCAAGGCAGACAACTGTAAATTTTGCTCGGGCCTCCCGAAGGCACTGTAAGCCCTGACAGTCCCGGTACCAGACCCTATCCAGAGGTTCCACTGCCGCTAGGAGAGAAGCTAAGGAGTGCAGGGAACATTTGCCATAACCCGTCTAGGGCAGCAGAAGGCTGATGTTTAAGAAACACAACGGCCTAGCAAACTCCACACTGTAGATCCTCCTCCCCGAGGAAGCCATGCCAAATCTCCACAAGGTGCGATCCCAGCAAGTGGTGAGCTCTTCTAAGGAAGAGCCCAAACGGCGCCGTCCTTTTTGCCCCTTGCCTAGCACAGAGCCTACTAGGTATCCGGAACTCAAGGAACCTTTGCAGAATGAATCAATGGGGGTTGGGGGGGGTAGGCTCCCGGTCGGGCCAATACAATGGGGTGTGTGGAATAACGCTAAATTCTAGGTTGGCCCCCAATGTTCCCGGTAGTGTGAGACCCAAAACAACCGCATAACAACAAACACCCTCGCGCCTACGCGATTCCCGGCTCCTGCCCGCCGCGTCCCTTTCGACGCAGGCCCCACCCATCACGTACGCTCATCTTTCCCCGCCCCTTCCGGAGGCTCGCCGCGCGCACGCGCCCTCCGGTCCGTGCTTTGTTGCGAAAGCGAGGGGGCGAGGTCCTGCGGTCCCGGCGCGCCGCGCGGCTAGACGCGGCGGGCGGGGCGGAGGATGGAGGTGGTAGCGTCCGCTGCAACGGTTGGGGCTGCGCGTGAGAAGGTGGCGGTGTAAGCACCCGGGCTGGGTGGAGGCCGGCGGCGGCCGGGCCATGGCGGGAGACAGTCTCTGTTGGGCTCCCTGAGGTGCGCTCCCTGAAGTCCCGGGGAGCCGTGGTCCATGGGCTCGCTGAGCAGCCGAGTGCTGCGCCACCCGGGGCGAGCCCGAGCCCAGCAGGAGCCGGGTTCTGGGGCGGGGGGCTCGACTCGCAGGCCGGAGACTGGCGGCGATGCGGCCGGCCACGGCTTCTGTTACTGCCCCGGCAGCCGCAAGCGCAAGCGGAGCAGCGGGGCCTTCTGCTACTGTCACCCCGACTCCGAGACAGACGAGGATGAGGAGGAAGGGGACGAGCAGCAGCGGCTCCTCAACACCCCGCGCAGGTACGTGGAGCAACGCGCCGGCACCTGTTGGGCGGTTCCAGGGCCGCGCCTGCGGACAAGCCCGGCGCCGGCTGCACCTCGGGGTGCGGTGCTGCCCAGCGGGTGAGGAGCCGACGTGCCCTTGACCGGCAAGCGTGGGAGCCAGCCCGATGCGGGGCGGATGGGGAGCGCCTTGGGAGACGGCTGGCGTTCTGGATCATAAACCACAGACGCTGCCCGAGTGGTATTACAGCCCCAGAATGAGACCGGCAAACGCCAAGCCTCATTAAACCTTAGACTGGAACGGCTGGCTGGCTGGCCGGCCTTCCGTATTACACCTTTGTCCTCTCTGAGTGGGTGGCAGGAGAATGAGTTGTTTTGCATCCGGTTACCTTAAGGGGCCCCCTTACTGTCGTCCACCAGTGTAAAGGGAAGTGATCACATACACGAGGAGTTCTCTTTAACTGTAAAGGTGAAGTTTATCAATACTGTACTTTTGTTCCTTACTAGGAACAAAGCCTTTCAAAGTCTCTAGTACTTGAACGTTGACCGTGGATGTGTGTCAGTCAGTGCTGCAGCTTGCTTAACCTTTTTTTCAAAGAGTTGAAAAACAGGATGTTTTTTTGTGAATTAGAAAAGCAGAATGTAGTTTATGCGTAGAATATTTTCACATAAAGCAATCTGGTTGCCTTTTTTTTTAAAGATCATCAGCGGAGTCACATAAATAATTTATTAAATGAAATTTTAAAGATTTAAAAACTTTGCTACACAAGTGTAACTTATTTATTGTAAAATAAAAGTATTATGGATAACCTGTTAATAGTTTGATCTCTAAAAATCTTTCATACAGTTTTATGTGTGAATGCTTGTATTTATTTACAAAAAAGGACACCACCTCCCACATCCCCCACCCCTACCATCTTTTTGGAGAGTCAGTCTAGTATAAAGAACTCAGATTCTGAGTTCTAGTCTGGATTCTGTGCTTAATAGCTTTAATTCCTCATAAGTAAAATGGAGATGCTAATACTTGCCTTTTAGGGTTTGACAAATACTAGATTGTATATAATGCATAGTGCCTGGTGTTGAAGCACTCAGTAAATTATGTCTCCTTGATAATTTGGCCCCCTTTATCATTACAAAATGTCTCTCTTTATCCCTAGTAATATTTCCACTATTACTTTCTTTTGATAAGTGTTTAAAAGGTACATCTTTTCCATTGTTTCCTTTTTTACCTGTATCTTTATATTTATAATAGGTGTCTTGTAGAGAGCATGTAATTGGGTCTAGCTTTTTTTTTAATCCATTAGGATAATCTCTGCCATTTAATTATTTTTAGACCAGTTATACTTAATGTCATTATTGAAATCTATGTCAAGGTCCATTCAAAAGAGAAATAATGCTGTAATTTGAACAGGGAAAATTTAATATAACCATTATTCGCAAGTAACAGGGAATTAACTACTGAAGGTAAACTACTAAGGTAAAGAGATCTCTAAAAATATACAGGAATAGAGGATAGAAGGGTGCAATCACAACTTCTCAGACTGAGACGGAATACCCAAGGAAGGAACAAATTTGGAATATAGCCATCTTTCCCCAGCTAAGATGCAGATATTGGAGGTGGTGTGGCTGTAGCCCACACTAGATAGTAGAGAAGTTTGCTGAGATGTGGTAGGCTAAGGCAGGCAAGCAGGCATCTGCCCTTTGGGATGCCACCAAACTTGCCTGAAGCCTGTCTGGCCCTCAGAGCCAAAAATATTTACTGTCCAGACCTTTACAGAAAAGCTTTGCCAACCCCTGAACTACGTGAGTGGGCTAGAATGGAAAGTCTTTAAAGCAAACGCTTATTAGAAAATACATGGAGAATTTAGTATGTTTTGTATCAGTGGAAGAGGCCTGGCTCTTCGGCCCAGCATGGATGAGGGGTGTAAGAAAATATTAAGACCTAGAAATTTGTGTATTGGCACCAGTTACGCTCCCTGAGGTTTTCCAATGACTCTCCCATCTCGACCAACTACGCTGTGAAAAGCTTTGGTTTCCAAGCCAACCTTCCACTTCACTCACACCTTTTGACAACTGTATTTTTTACTTTTACATTAACATAACTTAAAACTCAGCTGTTTTGTAACCAGATCTTGGGTGTTTGCTGTGCCTAAACTGTCTTTAAATTTTGAAACCTAGTAAACAGTATTTGTTGTTAGAACTATGTAAATACTGTTCACTGCAAAGTCAAGTAGTGTGCTAGGATTATAAATGATACTTCCTGGGTGCAATGCCACAGCTCCTTGTTTTTCTATTGGAGACATTTTCTAACCTCTCATTTAAGTGCCATCTTTTTTCTACATTCCATCAAGTGCTCAAATTCAGGCCCTGTTTTCATTTGTATCTTATTGCAATAGTTCCCTTTTTTGTTTTGCTTTTTTATTTTCCTAGAGTTTCTAACTGCCTCCCCGTTCCTCACCATTGACAAAAGAATAATATTCCTTCATTATATATTCAGGTTTTCCTATCTTTCCAAACATAGTTTCTTGGTGTTCTCCTCCAAACCCAAGACGCCTGCTCTTGGGTGCCTTCATCTTCCTGTTCCATTCTGGATCCATTGCTCTCCAGGTCTAAGCTTATCCTGGGACTTAATTATACCACATCTCTAGGATTGGGTCTACTGTTTTCTGTAGCCTGCGTCTTTTTCTTTCTCGCCCAGTTTAGAGAACTGCCTCCTCGTGTATTTTCCCCAAAAAGGGTGCAAAAGGAGGTAATTTGAGCTTATCTAAATGTAAATTTAGTCTTTCACTTTATTCATCCTTTGGGTATAGACATCTAAAATAACTTCATGTCCTTGATAATATTACTTCATTGTCTTCTAGCCTACAGTGTTGATGAGAAATAGGATTCTGGTCTAATTCTCTTTTCTTTGTAGGTGACCTTTTTTCCTGTGGAAATTTTGGAATTTTTTTTCTTTGGTATTTTGGAATTTAACTAGAATGTGCTTAAGCGTGGGTTTTTTTAATGCCTCAATACTTGGTTGATCCTTACAATCTGGAGACTAGTTTGGAGAAATTTGTTTCCGTTAATTTCTCCCATGATTTCCTTTTTCCTATTATCTTTGTTTTCTCTTTCTTGGACTCTTCTTAACCAGATTTTGAGTTTCTTGGATTGTACCTCTTTCTCTTTTCTTTTTTTCCTTTTTAGGTCTTTTTTGTTTTATATTCTGGGAAATGTCCTTAAGTTTCTCAGTCAGCCTCTGTTTTGGCTTTGTAATTTCAGTAACCATGTTTTTAGTCTCTAAGAGCTCTTTTTTCCCTTGTTTCCTTTATCACAGTGTCTTGTCATTTTATAAATGTAATAATCTCAGATATTTAGATATACTAATTTTATAGTGTTTTAAGTTCTTTCTTCCCTGAATTAATATATTCCTCTGGGGCCAGTTTCTCTCTTTTTAATAGTGTTTAACGCTCCTAATTCTCTTCATGTTGTGTCATCCCTGCTTGTCTTTTTATATTTAAGAATGAATAACTGGTGTGTGTGTGTGTGTGTGTGTGTGTTTTAATTGAGTAAATCTATTTCTACCAAGCCTTCCCTTTAAGTAGGAGGACTGACTACTAAATTGGGTTCGAGTGAGACATTCTTTGTCATAGTTAGGTAGCATGGTATTTGAAAGATGTTGCTGTGTTGTCGCCTTTGAATATAAAATATTCTGCACGCATCCCTGAGTTTGGTGTGGTGCTCCAGGTGCTTTGACACATAGTTTGGGGACCATGATTCGGGGTGAATGGGTAAAGAGCTCACAGGCTACAGATTCCTCAAATACCAGAATGAAGATTGCTTTGTCGGGTGCCAACACCTACACTAAAGTCTTGGCTTTTCATGATAGATTTGTCCTCTCCTTCCTAGAAGAGCCTTGGAATCTTTATGCCTGAGTTATCTGTACTCTGGCTATCTGTATTCTGTGTTCATACATTGTGGAAGAGGCCATTAGGGGAACATGTTTTCCCATTTCAGCCTCACTTTTGCCCTTTTGTTTCTCCTGAGACCCCTCCCCTCAACCCACACAGGCTTCTGAAGGGCAGATGGGCTTCAGCCTCCATCCTAAACCTTTGTGATACATTCCGGGCTGTGGTTTCTGCTGCTTTTTTCTATTCCATTTTATTTTCTAACCTCTAGATCCATTGATTTCTCTCATCAGGTGATGAGCCCACCCTTACTTTCTGCTGTTGTGGGCTTAATCCTTTCTGTACTTTTAATCTTTTAATGTAATTTGAGGATGGTGCCATCAGGAACGGGAAAGTATATGGTCCCATTTATTTCTCACAGTAACCCAATAAGGTGGTTACTACTAATATCCTCTTTATATCTGGGGTAACTGAGCTATGGTAGAGCCGGGACTCACACCCAAGTCTCTCCACCACCAAAGCATGTGCTGTTTTTACTGTCGAGAAGACATGTCAAACACACTGGTTCAAGACATCATGTGAAACAATTACTTCATTTTCTTAAAGATTAAAAATTTTTAACTACCAAGAAAACTTGTCAGGATTGGCTAGGAATATAAAAAGGTATTTATTGGCCTCTGCCTAGGGCTTTTCTTATTCATTGGACTATCTTGAACAATGATTATCAAACTTAAAATATATATATAATTCATCTTTAAAATGAAATCTTACACAGAAATCCCTAAGTTGTGATGCTGTTCTAGTTGAAGTTAGGTGAAGATCCCCAGGATTTACTCCTCAGCTCTCTCTGGTGGCTTGGAAGACACTTCTCCATTGATCAGAGTTTTAAAAACCTTTGATGTGAGGCTGCAAACCATTTGTCTAATGGGAAAAAAAGTTGTTTAACTAGTTTAAGAATGGTTTGGTACCAAAATAAGATTAAATGTAAATTATTCTAAAAATACTTGGGTAGGTAAAATTTTTACTCTTGTTCTCCATTTTGTAGTTGCATAGAAGTATCATTGCAGTTGTGTCGAGATCCTCCATAGTACTGTTCTCTAAAGGAGGAAGTAAGCAAAAATCACTGTGCTGATCTACAGGTAATTCACGTAGTTCAACAATCACAAATTGCAAAAATGGTGCACAGTGAAAGGTCACATGTACATGCTATCCCATCTAGCCACTATTAACCCTCTTGGGAATAGAGTACCCTAGAGATAACTACTGTTACTAGTTTCTTATGTACTAAAGCAAATTTGAATATAATATCCTTCTATCCTTTTACACAATGGATAAGTTGGCTCTGTTTCATAGAAAGTGAACAAAAGGAGTATTTTGAGTTTTATGCAAAATCAGTAAAACATTCAGTTTTACACATATATAATATTTGCTTTTCTTTTAACAGGAAAAAATTAAAGAGTACATCCAAATATATTTATCAAACATTATTTTTGAATGGTGAAAATAGTGACATTAAGATTTGTGCTCTAGGAGAAGAGTGGAACTTACACAAAATATATTTATGTCAGGTAAGTATTTTATTTTTCTGTATGAGTAAACAAGGTAGTTACTTACAAATAGCTCAAACTCTTTCAAGTCATGTTCTTTCTAATTGCATTTCACAGCAATCTCTTTGCATGGATAGTAGTTATTTAAGTCCTATCATCTGATTCCAAAGTCTCATTTTATCAGAAATTCAGCACACACTTAGTTTAGTCTAGAAAACAGATTTTGAATTTTCCTTGTCATACCAGACCAGCAAATACCTTTTTGTCATTACTTCAGTAGGATTCTTATTTTGGTGACTTTTGTTGACAAAAGGGAAAAAAGTTAGGGGAAAAATGTCTAAAGTTAAGATTGCTGAATTTGTTTTTTTGTATATAATTATTTAAACTAAATGAATTTAGCCAAAATGTTATTTTGTAGATACGGTTGAAAGTGAATGGAAAGTCGTTGACACTTAATCTTCTTTCCTTCTGGAAAATGCAGTTAAATTAAAGACAAGACCTAGCAAATACAGAATAATTCATTTAGCTGATATACCTATTTGGTTTGTGTGCTGAAAATATTGCCATCTGTCACCCCAATTTAAAGATTCAGAACTCTCAAAATGAAAGAAAATGTTGCTCTAATGGCTCAAATAGTTTACTCATTTATTCTTTCATCAAATCTATCTATTCTTTCTTCAAATCATTGTTCTAGGCACTGGGAATAGAACAGTGAACAATTCAGTTTTTATCCTATGGAGTTTATATTTTCTCTCTTCTTCACCGTTTGACAGTAATTACTGGTAAGACAGTATAGTATAAGATTTTCAGTAGAAATATTTTAAAAGAACTTTTTCTATAACATTTTAATCATAATGGTTTTTATTTAATTTTTTTGAACAAGTTTACTTTGGCTTAAAATATACAGCTCAGGAAATATATCAGAATATTGGTCTCAACTTGAGGATAGGGTCCATAACTTTTTTTTAATCACTGAAAGCAGTTTTGTGGATTTAAGGATGAGAATGCCTCACTGAAGGCTTTCCCTCTCAAGAGCAACTGTATTGATTATAGTATAAGCCACATGCTAAACTATAGTAAGCCCCCTAAGAACAGAAACAGTGTCTGTTTTGTTTACTGCTGTATTCACAGTGCCTTATACATGCTAAGGATTCAGTAAAATTAGTTACTATTTGATCTATTCCAAAGTAATTCTGAGAGGTGCTATCTAGAACGTAACTAAAGACTTCACCCATTCTGGTACCTTTCCAAGAATTTAGGTCCATTCTGGAATTTTCTGATTAGATAAAACTAAACTTTAGATTTATCCTAATTTCTGGGGATCATCCCATTTACAGCCACTAAGAGTAAGGATTCAACAGTAGGAAGGTTCTTAGTCTTCAGTCCTTCTCAGTACATGATTATGTATTTACCTTGTGTGTTGTCATATGTTTATGAGAATCTTAAATATATGATATATTTTCTAAGCTTAAATTTAGAATGCCATCGAGAAGGAAAACATATACGTGTAATAGACTCAGAAATTGTTTTAACTAAGTAAAAAACTAATGTAGGGTTCAAATAGTAATAATAGGAATTCAGTTCAGATAGTAATATGAGAATTTGGTTTAATTTTCATTAAATTGATACTAAACAAAGTATTTTGACATACCTAAAGTGTCCTTAATTTCATTTTCCTATAGACATATTTAGCTATTCTTTTTCTCCTAAAATAATATGGATTCATTTTGATAGAAGAGTTGCTTGGAATTAGAAATGGGAAAGTAATTTGGAAGACACAGAAAGTACTGGATAATTGTTTTTTTTGTTTTATTTTTTAAGTCTGGCTACTTCTCTAGTATGTTCAGTGGTTCTTGGAAAGAATCCAGCATGAATATTATTGAACTGGAGATTCCGGACCAGAATATTGATATAGAAGGTAACCATCACCATACTTACTATTATTTAAAAATTATAACATAACCTTTTTATTCTTTTGGTAGAAAATAAATATTTTCTTCCAACCTTATAGGCTAGAAAAAAGCTTCATTTAACACCCCAGGCTGTCAACTTTGTATTGATTTGCTCCATAGTTTTTACCAATTCTGTTCTATCTGTCCCTAATCTACTTGTAGGCCTTATCAATCTGTTTACTTAATGTTTATAATTATATCTGCCTGGGAAATGGAGGATGTAGGGTGAAGGAGGGAAGAGTATGACTGTTTTTAAAAATCACATAGAAAAGCTGGCAAAAAAAAGAAAGAAAAGAAAAGCTGGTATATAGTGTTTATTGATTATTCCCCATGTATGAAGACTTTCTCTGGGAACAAGAGAATATGAATCGTGTAATTGTGTTTTAGAGCTCTGAGTTCTTAGATGAGGAAGCTGAGAGGCCCAGAGGATTTAAGGACTTATTTTAGGCCTCAGCAGTTTAGTGAGCCTTGGTCAACCAGTAATTCTCCTAATTCCTGTTCCACTTCTCATCCTCTGCTCCCCTCTTTGATTGCCCAAGTGTAAAGTACCCAGTACTCACAACATAGGCAAAGGGAAAAGTTAAGGATGTTTATAAAACCCACACAAGAGTGGCGGTGGAGAGAAGGAAGGACAGGCCTAGATAGCTGTTGTGGCTGGGGGAGAGTGTGGCATGGAGAGGACCAGACGCTATTCCCCACTCCCCAGAAAGGAAGCACTGAAAGCATCAGGGTTAAGATCATCATGGGGTCTGTGGACTTAATGATTGGTCTACTCAGGGTGTCTTTATAAAACTTTTTCTGAGGATATCTTAATTTTGACCAGCAACTAATGTCAAGATTAGATGTAGAAGAATTCAGCTTTGTTAGGTAGAATTAATGGAAATTTGTAACATTGTTATTAAATTAGCACCATTAATCAGTAACCATTACTAGCATTTTAATTAGTGATACTTCTCTTATCCTTTTATGTACATCCTACATTTAGACATATGTCTTAGAGTATAAAGATGGTCAGTGTTGTTATTTTTGTAATAATTTTATAGATATCACTGTTATTTCATTCCCTGAGTCTGCTTTTGCTTTCAGCACTGCAGGTTGCTTTTGGGTCACTGTATCGAGATGACGTCTTAATAAAGCCCAGTCGAGTTATTGCCATTTTGGCAGCAGCTTGTATGTTGCAGTTGGTGAGTATGCACATTATTCAAAGAAAGGATCACAGTTGGATCTTTGTTTCAAAGTATCTATTCTAAAAACAAAAGCTTAGCTTTTTACAATTTTTAAAAATAAAAATGAAATGTGTAAATATGTCATTTGCATTAAGTCATTTAAAATGCTTAACCAAAAAAATACTACTGATAAAGTAAAATGCTTAATGAAAACCAATTTATTGTAACTGAGGGGATCATCACGTCTGTGTAAGATGAATGCAAGCTATTTCAATGTAGATACCTTAGAATTACTATAAGGTGGTAAGAATTTACTTGTCTAAGTCCATTTACAGATCTCTATTCATTAATGATTTATCTTGACTGTTATTAAGCAGATCACTTACGATTACTAATTCATTTAGGTCATGGGTTTGAAAAACATTGAGTGTTTATTTTGTCAACTTTTTCTTAATTATGAATTAATTGTGGTAAACCACATCAGTATATATAATCCATTGGTAGAATGACAGATTTGTTCTTTCAACAGAGGTATATTCAAAAATGGTATATTGAGGTGTATTGAGCAATGTGTCAAGCTAGGCATAGGAATTTAAAGGGAAATTAAGACATAGTCCCAACCTTCAGGGAACTCAAATATAATGTGTGTGTGGAATGGGGGAGGGAGGGAGGGTTGATAAATAGACCCAGAGATAAAGTAAGAAGTGTCCAGTATTATAGGTATGATAATAAACATTCTGTAGGATTTAGCAGATGAACAGAGGGAGTGGTTAGTTCATCTTGGTGGTGCAAAGAAGGTTGAGTCTTGAAAACTGAAAATGTATTTATCTTGCAAAGAAGAGGGGAAGGAAGCATCTTATGCAGAGTAAATTAATACTCAGAGATGTGAAACAGCGGAGGATCAGAGAATCTGAGTGGAACATGGCTCGAGCACAGAGATAAGAAGCACATATAAGGAGCTCTAGCACAATAAAAGAAGGGTTGTAGAGAGGGCGGCAGAGGACTGTGAAGATCCCTCTATACCTTTTAAGAAGTTTAGACTTTATATGTAGGTACTTTTGGAAGATTTTTTTTTAATTTATTTATTTGAGAGAGCTTGCACGCAAGTGGGGGATGGGGCAGAGGGAGACAATCCTCAAGCAGACTCCCTTCTGAGCTTGGGGCCCACATGGGGCTAGATCCCATGACCCATGAGACCATGACCTGAACTGAAACCAAGAGTTGGACACCCAACCAACTGAGCCACCCATGTTCCCCTTTTGGAAGCTTTTAATCAAAAAGTTTTAGAAAGTTTACTTCAAAAGTTTTAGAAAGAATACTTCAGAAATAATGTGAAGGATGTATTGAAGAGAAGATGAGTACATTAGAGACAAAATCTTATTGCAGTAGTCCAAGTGAGAGTCTAAAGTAGGGCACTAGCAATAACATGGAGAGGAAAAACTGGATCACAGAAAGATTAATCAAGGACTTGGTGACAAGATGTTAAGAGGAAAGCGGAAGGGGCTGGGGGTGGGGCTAGTCTCAAATGACTTTCAGGTAAGTTAAAATCCTAATGGAAGGTCAGTATTTTATTTTGATCTTTAGAAAAAGTTAATTAAGTTTCCTTTTCTGTGACATTTATATACTTATTTATTTGAAGTATTAGTAAATAGCTTACTCAATATACTTAGCTGAGATCATTTGATTTTTTAAATGTTGTCATCCTTTCAGTACTTATTTTCAACAAGTACACTTTATTTTCTAACTTTCGTCCTTTTGGTTTTGTCCTAAATCCATTTTCTGCATTATCTTTTTGACTTAACTCACTAACTTAATAATATACTTGCATGATGAATATATTTCAGAAATTTAGGTAAAAAGTCACATTCTTTCCATATATTAAATAAAATTAGTTCATTTGAAATCTACATAAATATCTTAGATTAATATTTCAATGTAAATAATAATGTATTTGTTTTAGGTGCATCTCTTAGAAATTGATAAGGGTTTTATACTTTAATAAACACTTTCTGATGATTCATACTGTTTACTTGCCTAGCTCTATCACATGGTCAACTGATATGTTAAAATGTCTTAATTTAAAAAGAACAGGCAAACCAGACATAATGCTGCTTAAATTTGCAAAGTTCCCAGAGAGGGGAAGAATAAAAAAGAAAGAGAATAGCAATATTCATCTCTACTTTACTGCCTTACTGCTTTTACCCCCTCCATTCTGTTTTTCAATTCCAAGTATTTAGTTGAATACTTGCTGGATTTTTTTTCAGTATTTTTACTGGACTTAAAAATTTAGGCTTGCTGCACTTAATGAGTTTTCTTTCTTTCCTTCCTCCTTTTTTTTTTTTTTTTTTTACTTTTTAATATGTAAAAGCACATATTCAGAGCTAATTTTTCCCACATGAAATGGGCCTTTCCAGTGCTTATTTATATTTACAGGATGGTTTAATACAGCAGTGTGGTGAGACAATGAAGGAAACAATTAATGTGAAAACTGTATGTGGCTATTACACATCAGCAGGGACCTATGGATTAGATTCTGTAAAGAAAAAGTGAGTTACCTTTTTTATTTTTCCTCCCATCCCACTTGTGGGAATTTGGCTGCTTTGGTTTCTTAAGAGAATGTATAGCTATAAGAAAGAAAAAAAAAAAAAAAATAGGGGACTAGAATTTTGTTATAAAAAGTCCTTTTTTACATTTGGATGAATTAGTAAATTCCTTGAAAGTGTTGTCTTTGTAAGTGACCATGGGTGGGTTATACATGCTTATAGGTGGCTTATAAAAACTCTGGTCACTCTTTGCGTTTCTGTTAATATTTTTTAAGTAGTAGGCATCATAGACATTGTATCAGTACACCTACTGGCAATGTTTTTAACTCCTGAGAATTACAGTACCCATTTTCAAATTAGAAAGAAGGTAATAGAAGTGTGAAGGCCCTTTCAGAAATGATGTAACACCAACTTGAAATGAGGTTTTCTTAATTAGAAATGCTCTTATTAATATAAAGGGAATATTTCCTTAATAACTGCTGACAAAAACAATACTAAATTTTTGGTTGTTAAATTTAAAAATTTGAGCATGTTCTGGCAAGACTAATTGTTTTTATTTTAACTATAAGTCCTACTACATAAGTCATAAATACAGGATATATTTTTTTATGTATCATGTAATAAATAATGCCATGTTTTAATTTCAGGTGCCTTGAATGGCTTCTGAACAATTTGATGACTCACCAGAATGTTGAACTTTTTAAGGAACTCAGGTATTTTAATTTTAAATAACTATATAATTAATTACCCTAAAATAATGGTTATTTGTTAAAGTATGCATTTGCTTCATACAAAAATATATTACTTATGAAAAGTGAATAATTTAATGAAAGGTATTTGACATCTATGAACTAAAGAAATTCTTCACAAATTTCTTTGTCATAATATGTGTATTATGCTACTATTTTAACCAATTTTAATAGAATAATTCATTGTTACTATAAAACTATAGAAAAATATCAAGTGTTACCTTACTTTTGCTGGGCTCTGAGAGAATCTAAAAGTTTGTTTTTTTGTGTTTTCTTGTTTTGTTTTTTAAAGATTTTATTTATTTGACAGAGAGAGAGAGACAGCCAGAGAGGGAACACAAGCAGGGGGAGTGGGAGAGGGAGGAGCAGGCTTTCCGCTGAGCAGGGAGCCCGATGCAGGGCTCAATCCCAAGACCCTGGGATCATAACCTGAGCCAAAGGCAGATGCTTAACAACTGAGCCACCCAGATGCCCCGAGAATCTAAAAGTTTACTTAAAAACCATTTTTACCATTGCAAAATTAAGTTTTAAAAATTTTATTTTAAGTAATCACACCCAGCATGGGGCTTGAAATCAGAACCCTGAGATCAAGAGTCGCATGCTCCAACTGAGCCAGCCAGGCACCCCTGCAAAATTAAGTTTGAGAAAGTTTTTTTAAACTTTTTGCTAGGCCTGATGAAGTTAAATTCACAATCAGATTGGCCTTTTGAATAGCATCTGCTGATTATGCCTTCCTGCCTTCCTTCAACAAACACTTCTTGAATGTCCACTATATATGAAGGTACTCTGTTAGGTGCTGTGAAGAATGCAGAGGTGATTATGTCATGGGTTCTGCCCTCAAAGAGATCATTCCTGTGATGTCAATTTTACTGTTGTTGTTGTTGTTTTTCCAAGGGTGGGTGGGGAAGTGGTGAGGAAAAAGATAAACATTTTTATGTTTAAATACAATATGGAATAGGGGCCCTTGGGTCGCTCAGTGGGTTAAAGCCTCTGTCTTCAGCTCGGGTCCTGATTTCAGGGTCCTGGGATCGAGCCCCGAATCAGGCTCTCTGTCAGATAAATAAATAAAATTTTTAAGGAAAAAAGAAAAAAAAAATTTAAATACAATATGGAATAGAGAGAATTCAAGTTTCTTTGAGCTTTAAAGATGAAATACAAAAAGTAGTAGAAATGTTATTTTTATGGCTAGACCATCTCCTGGATTCCTCGGTCCTGTCCTTTCCTCTGCCCTTAAGAGGTAACTTTGGTAGAAAAGCTTGAGAAGTATTTTTCTGGCAAAAAAATCATTACCTAATGATGTCAAGGTATAAACAAAGCTCTGCATTATGTTTGGTTTGAAAATCATCAGGATGCCTGGGTGGCTCAGTTGGTTAAGTGTCTGCTTTCAGCTCAGGTCATGATCCCAGAGTCCTAGAATCAAGCCCCACATCTGGCTCCCTGCTCAGCAGGGAGCCTGCTCTTCCCTCTCCCTCTGCCTGCCGCTCCCCCCTCCCTCTACCTGCTGCTCCCCCAGGTTGTTCTCTCCATCTCTCTCTGTGTCAAATCAATAAATAATCCCTAAAAAGAAAAGAAAATCATTAGAAACGGTTTAATTTTTTTCTTTTTTATAATTTCTCATTGAGTTCTTTCAAAAAGAAGATAAATTGTAGTGGTTGTCTTAAAAACCTAGATGTTGTTCTGGCTTTTTATGGCTTAAAGGAAGGGGGAAAAAACAGCTGGTGATATAATTTCCCCTCTAAACTAATACATATTTCTTGATCTTACTCTTTAATAGTGACAAAAATATGTTTTAAGACTAAGCAATTCTCTTAAGCCTCAGTGTTAAAGGTTACTTTAAACATGTAGATGTTTCAGTGAATTTTGACAAGTGTCTTTTTTTTTTTTTTAAACAATGAATGGGCAGGAAAGGCAAAATAGGCACACTGCCGCTTTATCAGAGCATACCAAAAGTTATCTCATTGAGACCTTGTTTTAACTTGATTAATCAGCAGATCAAAGTTCTTTGTTTTCCTGTCAGTTCAAAGAAAGACCTTTCATAGTATACTATCTGAATTAAAAGTATCCTTGTGTTCAGATAGGTTATTTCTGTCTAAGATTCTTTGTACTGGGCAAAAAGACTGATGTCATTTTCTTTTCATAAGAAAGACTTAAGTTTTTTAGTTCCACCCGGATGTTTTAGTCTGTGGATGAGCATAAAATCACTATCTCTATTTTATCTTTTCTAGTATAAATGTCATGAAGCAGCTCATTGGTTCATCTAACTTATTTGTGATGCAAGTGGAGATGGATGTATACACAGCTCTTAAAAAGGTATTGACATAATATGTATGTAAGGGCGTCACCTCAGCATTACTTATAATAGTGAAAAACTGGAAATAACTGGTGTCCAGTGATAAAGGAATGGTGTAAATGTAAGAAATGTTAAAGGAAATATGCCAAAATGTTAAAAAAAATCTTTGCTTGCTATCATGAGTGATTTTAATTTCATTCTTTATACTTTCACCTTAAAAGTACAATAGCCAGTAATTTTACCAGCAAAATGGATTTATTTGGGAATAGCAGAGCAATTGGAATTTGGGACATGTAAGCTATGACAAACCATAAGCAAGTCCAGACCTCAAGGGAGAGGGACATTACTTTATCGAGAAAAAGAGGAAGTTGGGAGGGGCTGCTTTGAACGAAGCGAACTCCCTTGGAGGAAAGCTAGAGTTCCATGTTGTCTGTATCTTCTTATTGGCTGAACTTGTTGCTGGGCAAGAAGAAATTCTTCTTGAAACATATGCCTGAAGTGCAAATAAGGTCTTTAAAGAATTTCACCATTTTCTAGAAAAAGTGAAAATTTCATCATAAAGTCATTAATTCAACTTTGAAACATTTCTGAAAACCATATAAAATATTTAACATTTCTGATTATGTAAATAACATAACAATAGTATGCCTGTTGTTGAAAAAAATCTGGGAAAAAACTGAAACATATTGCTAGGATAGAAAAGTATGTAAACCAAACAAAGGAAATAGGATGAGAGGGAGGGAGGGGCAAAGGGAGAGCAAGGGACTCCACGCAGTGTGGAGCCCAATGCAGGGCTCAATCTCATAACCCTGAGATCATGACCTGAACCGAAGTCAAGAGTCGGATGCTTAACCGACTGAGCCACCCAGTTGCCCCAAAGCTATGATGAATTTAAAGTTTGTAAGCATGTCATATAATAGTTCTACTTCTTTCACTTGCATGTACCAGAAATTACATTTTTTAGATATTATGTTTTAAGGTGGAAGCAATATGAATGTAAAATTGTAACATGAAATCTTATAATTTTTTTCTTAAATTTACTTTTTTAACCTAGTGGATGTTCCTTCAACTTGTGCCTTCATGGAATGGATCTTTAAAACAACTTTTGACTGAAACAGATGTCTGGTTTTCCAAGAGGAGAAAAGGTATGCCTGAAATTTTTATTGAGAACTTGTTTTGGGGGCCTTTTTAATTGAAATTTATTAAAATCAGGTCCTAACTTATTTGTAGACCTAGAGAATTTTAGATCTGATGAAGACCTTAAGCAGTTATCTAATTCAGCCCCTAATTTCAGTTGAGAAAAGTAAAGCTGGATAAGAAAAATGCCTTGCCAAGTAATAACTGAATTATTGCTTCTTGAACTAACACCATAGTTTGACCCCCAAACTGTTACCTTTCCTATTTTATCACCAGCAGGTCTTGGTAATTACATTTGTCTTTTGTTTGACCACACTTCATTTCCTGTAACACATTAACCTTGTCTATCAGGCAACAATTCTTAACAAGGGGGGTCCCATCTACAGGCTTCGGTATGTCACTAACCCCCAAAAGTGTATGCAGAACTTTATATGTATGCTTGTGTTGCATGCATTTTGCGAGGTGAGAACTTCCATACCTTTTGTCAGATTCTCAAAGAAGACTGATCTAAAATTCATTAAGATCTACTGCCATTAAATTCTTATTGGGATAGAGGTGGAACATGCAATGTACTTATTTTTTACTTTGCTAGAACAGATAATAGGGGAAAAATTTTAGGTGCAAAGAAGTGGATAAATCATAATCCTTAGTTCATGATTTTCTTAGTTCACAGTCATTTTTACCATGCATGGCCACCTCTTTTGATTATTTTTAATAATATATTGAACCCCCACAAACTAATCTTCTAGTGCTAAAACATTAGCAACTTCGATCTACTCCTGTGCTTCTCTCCTGTTGTGTCTCTCTGACTTTCCCAACCACTATCTTGAATTTTGTGTTTATTATTCCTTTAAAAATATAATGTTATTGCTTTATGCATGTATGTCTTAAGATACTGGTCTCTGAAAAAAATAATCCCTGATTTGCAGCATTTTTAAAATTTCTATGATACAAATTCTCCCAGTATGGCCAGTTCCAAGCTACCAATATGACATCATTGACACTGAATGCAGAGTTGAGAAGAAATGCACACCATCAGCTCCTGTAAGCCAGTGCAAGCCATCTCCAGCACACCACTAGATAATATACCATTCGATTCTAGTTGGTATTGAACTATTTCAATACATGTGTTGCAAATCAGTGGCTACA
The DNA here is from genome assembly GCA_028534135.1 of Potos flavus. Classification (NCBI taxonomy): domain Eukaryota; kingdom Metazoa; phylum Chordata; class Mammalia; order Carnivora; family Procyonidae; genus Potos; species Potos flavus. The sequence continues at coordinate 45,916,406 of CM052885.1, read as the reverse complement.
GTGTCTTTGTATCTTATTTTGTATTTTAATAGAGAATTAATATATTAACTACTAGTGTTCATCACACCTAGCTAAAGCATAAATTAGATGAACCTCAAGAGACAAATCCATGTCTTGTGTATCTTATGAAGACCCTTAAGTTTGGCATTTGAGCCCTGGAGTTCCACTGGAGTGTTCAGTCCCTGGGAAAAGGGTTTCTGGAGAGATACTGTAACCCTAACTACCGTTCTCAAGCCTTCCTTTCCCAAACCTTGCTGCATTGGAAGCTCCAAACCCCAGAAACTAGGTGTACAACTGAATTCCCAGCCCAAAGGCCTCTTGGGACCAAAATTAATTTCCTGGGGCTTCTTCCTAAATCTCTCCAAGTTTTTATCCATACACCACAGGTTTATATAATCTTTGAAAACTAGTTTATTTGTGTTCTAATTGACATACATGTGTGTCTATCTGTGTGTGTGTGTGTGTGTATGTGCGTGTGCGCGCGTGTGTGTGTTTATCTCCCTGCCCATAAAAACATTTAGGAATAAAATAGATTTGAAAAGAATGCCTATTGAATTTGAACTGTTTTTTACAGATTTTGAAGGTATGACCTTCCTTGAAACTGAACAAGGAAAACCATTTGTGTCAGTATTCAGACATTTAAGGTTACAGTATATTATCAGTGATTTGGCCTCTGCAAGAATTATTGAACAAGATTCTCTAGTACCTTCAGGTAAGAGAATATGACTTAATTATGACTTTAAGTAATATCTTTCTGATTATAATAGTAATATATGTCATGGAAAAGAGTAAAAAGAGAATAGAAATTACCCTTAATCCCAATAAGATACCCATTTTTGTACCGAAGTGAAATCATACTACATAGGTAATTTTCTGTGTTTACATTCTATATTGAGTATTTTCCCTTATCTTTAAGTAAATGACTCTAGTTTTCTGTGATACAGTTTTAAGTATGAGGAAAGAGAAACTAATCCCATCATCTAGAATGAATATCTTGATGAATTTCTTCTAGTCCTCTTTATTAATATGTATACATTAAAATAAAAACGAAAGTATACTATGTACCAAGTTTATGTATTAACATAGATGTTCTTTAATTTGATTAACTAGTACACTATTTTAGACCAGACTTTTTTTATTTTTGAATGGGCTGTATGTAGTTTATTAATATGCAAAATGAGTCTGATTCATTTTCTGAGATGCTTGACTAGGATTGTTTTGGATCCAACTTGACTTTCCCTTCTATTATTTTTTCTGGATTTTTACCTCTAGACCACTTTTTAAAAATGAGTGAAGTATTTGAAGTGTACTTTTACTTCATTGGTTGGGAATAAATAAAAGCAGAAAAATATATATGGTATGAGGCCAGTTCTACCTATATTATTAATAAATTTCTTTAACTAAAATTTCAGTTTACATAGACTTGTGGAAAAATATGCTTATTAAGGGAAAAAATATAATTACAACTTTTATTCCATTTAGACTAAAAATCTCTTTTTAATATGTTGCCTAAATCTAATATGCCAAAATTATTATTTTTTTTTAAGATTTATTTATTTTAGAGAGAGAGCGAGCTAACAGGCGGGAGGGGCAGAGGGGGAGGCCCAGAGAATCTCAGGCAGACTTCGCACCGAGTGCCAAGGCGGGGCTCTGTCTCACCTGAGATTACAACCCTGAGATTACAGCCTGAGCTGGAACCAAGAGTTGGACGCTTAGGGACGCCTGGGTGGCTCAGTGGGTTAAAGCCTCTCCATTTGGCTCAGGTCATGATCTCAGGGTCCTGGGATCAAGCCCCGCATCGGGCTCTCTGCTCAGCAGGGAGCCTGCTTTCCCCTCTCTCTCTGCCTGCCTCTCTGCCTACTTGTGATCTCTCTCTCTGTCAAATAAATAAATAAATAAATAAAAATCTAAAAAAAAAAAAAAAAAGTTGGACGCTTAAGCAACTGTGCCATGCAGGCGCCCCCCCAAAAATTATTTTTTGAGTATGCATAATTTATCTGATAATTTATCTCCCATTAATTAGTTGTTATATTTAGATAATTTAATAAAACAATTTATTCCGTTTTCTATAAAAGTTACATAATGGAAAATATTACTTAGGTATGTTTCTTACAAAAATTAACATGAGCTATGAAAAGGAAACTGTTAAATGCAAGAATGTACTTTTAACTAAAGATTTTTTTTTTTCCTAAAGATTTTATTTATTTATTTGACAGAGAGGAGAGAGATCACAAGTAGGCAGAGAGTCAGGCAGAGAGAGAGGGGGAAGCAGGCTCCCCGCTGAGCAGAGAGAGCCCGACGCGGGGCTCGATCCCAGGACCCCGAGACCATGACCCGAGCCGAAGGCAGAGGCTTTAACCCACTGAGCCACCCGGGCACCCCTTAACTAAAGATTTAAATCCTAGTTTAAATGCATGTAATCTGGAGCACCTGGGTGGCTGAGTGGGTTAAGCATCTGCCTTTAGCTTAGGTCATGGTCCTGGGGTCCTGGGATCAAGCCCACATTGGGCTCCCTGCTCAGTGAGGAGCCTGCTTCTCCCTCACCCTCTGTTGCTCTCCCTGCTTGTACTCTCTCTCTCTGTCAGATAAATAAATAAAATCTTTTAAAAATAATAAATGCATCTAATGTAAGTAGAGTCTATCCTAAAGGGAAGCAAAATAGCTTTTACCACACTAAAAATCATTAAGCCATATTTTATAGCATTTTTGTAAAATATAAACTACCAGCTTTCTTTATTGCTATTTTAAACTTGAGTTTAGAAATGGTAACAGTTGGGCACCTGGTTGGCTCAGTTGTTAAGTGGCTCCCTTCGGGTTCTGGGATCCACCCCCGAGTAGGGCTCCCAGCTCGGCGGGAAGCCTGCTTCTCCCTCTCCCACTCCCCCTGCTGGACTCCCTCTCTCGCTGTGTCTCTCTGTCAAATAAATAAATTAAAATCTTTAAAAAAAAAGAAATAGTAACAATTTTATCAAGTTCTTAAAATTTTTAAATGCTTTATGTACTTCAATATGTATTATTATTCTTTTATGTTCATTTATTTTTATATTTTAGAATGGCTATCTTCAGTGTACAAACAGCAGTGGCTTGCTATGCTCCGGGCAGAACAAGACAGTGAGGTGGGGTAAGTATGTTAGATCATAGCATTATTCATAAAAAACAAACCAAAAACAGTGTAACTTCTGCTGTGAATTTTTAAAGTAGAGAAAAGATCATTAATCAACTTTTATTCTTTTTTTTTTTTTAAAGATTTTATTTATTTATTTGTCAGAGAGAGAGAATGAGAGCACAAGCAGGCAGAGTGGCAGGCAGAGGCAGAGGGAGAAGCAGGCTCCCTGCCGAGCAAGGAGCCCGATGTGGGACTCGATCCCAGGACCCTGGGATCATGACCTGAGCCGAAGGCAGCCGCTTAACCAACTGAGCCACCCAGGCGTCCCTAATCAACTTTTATTCTTATGTTTCTGTAACATTATCAATATTATTAATAATCGGGGCACCTGGGTGGCTCAGTGGGTTAAAGCCTCTGCATTCAGCTCAGGTCATGATCTCAGAGTCCTGGGATCAAGCCCCACATCGGGCTCTCTGCCCGGTGGGGAGCGTGCTTCCCCCTCTCTCTCTGTCTGCCTCTCTGCCTACTTGTGATCTCTCTCTCTCTGTCAAATAAATAAAATCTTTAAAAAAAATAATCTTTCTGGTCAACTAATGGAATGTTTGAATAGTCATTTGCTATATTTGTAAAAATTGAGTAATTCATAAACCGTGTTTCACCTAGTGCTATATAATGATTTTCTTTCAACTTACTGAAATATAACTTGGAATAATGCTTTCACAAAGCCTGATTTTCAACTTACATATAGGTAAAGCTAATTTTCTTACTTGTGGTAATATTATAAAATTCTAATTCTTATTAATTAGCTAATAAGTGTTTTGAAGACCTTTGAGTCTGAAATGAATTAACATAATCCAGTTATAGGTGCCCCCCTGAAAAAATATTTCTGTGCTTTTTTCATCTGAAGGGACAGCAGATTATCTATTCTTTTGGTGTGCTTTGCAGTGCACAGAAGTGCTTTCACATTTATTATTTGATCTATATACTGGCTCCTATGAAAGAGGCCTTAAGTTTGACTTTTTTTTTGCTCCTGATCTCTTTTAACCCATTTTTATACACAAAAAAAACTTCTAAAATATATGACCTAGTTGTGTTTATATCCAAACAGTGACTGTATGAAAGTGTTATATAAACTCATGGTAATGATTATGAGGTTATTATCCAGGATTCTTGGTTTCTACTTAATTGATAATTTATGTTCCATCTTTTTCCAAATTTATTCACAACACATTTATCCTACACAAGTATAGTAAGATTGTTGAAATAGAAATAATAACAAATCAAAAACCAAAAAAAAAAAGAAAGTTAATTACTTAATGGAATTCAGATTTGAAGCATTTTGTAATATATGAAATATTTTCAAAATCATCCTCATTCTTTTGTATATTCAGTTTTTAGATGCTAGGTGTTCTTATTTTTCAACATTTTCCTCATCTGTATCTTTACTGGATTGAACATAGAATCTGACCTAAGAAACTGAGCTGGCCTTAGCGGGTTTCCTCCCCTCCGAAGTGTATGTATGATTATAGCACCCCAACAAAGTGCTCTATTTCATAGACACTGAGCCCCTCCTCATCGCGCAGAGCTGCTAAAGCGAGAAAGTGTATTTCCGGGATGTTAGGTTATAATGTAGTGAAGTCTACCTCTAGGGGTCTCCTCTTCCATGCTCTTCCACTTGCTGACAGGGTTATCTTTCTGAAGCAGAAATAGAATTGTTTCACTTCCCTGCTTAACTATGTCCAAGGATTTGATGATTGGAACAGTCGTTACTCTTTTTGTGTGATATAAACATTTTTTAAAATTCTCATCCTTAAGAAATTCTTACTGAACTATTTACAGATTAGATATGTCTGGAGAATTAGCCTCAAAACAATCAGTCAGGAGGGATATGGGGAGAAGTGGGCTTGGAATAAAACTAAAACAAGATTAATGAAGCTAGATGGTGAGAACATTAATCTCACTATACTGTTTATCTACTTTTAGGTTTGACATTTTTCATAATAAAAAATGTGAAAGTAACAGAACTAATGCCTGAGAACTCTCTAATATCTACAGGAAAAGTTGAAACTCTCATTAGCATAGCCTGGGGGACCCGTCCATAGTCCATCCCAAATGTCTTTCACTTCCTCCCCTCTCATGCTAATCTTAGGCTCTAGCCATACTAAATTCTTCATACATTTGATATTCTTTTATGCTCCAGATTCCTTTTACCTACTATACCTTCTACCTGGAATGCCCTTCACCTGCATAGTATCCATCCCTGACCTCTACCCCAACAAACTCCCTTTCAGGCACAAATAATACCTCCTCTGTGATGATCCCCCTCTAATCCCAGGCAGTAAATCTGCCTTCTTCATGCTCCTAACATCAAAACTCTCCCCACATTATTGTAATTATTACTTTTATGTCTAATTCTCTACTAGACTGAACTCTTAGGTATCAGGGACATGTTTTATTAGTTTTATATACATTTACATATTTTTTATATACTTCAGTATTCTAATTTTTATTTTAATTTTTTATTTTATTTTAATGATGATGTCCCCAGTATCTAGGCACTTAATAAATGTTGTATATGATGAATATATTGTATTACTTTTATCATTTGTAATTCCAAGCTAATAATAATGCATTTTTTGTTATCATAACTTGAAGTAACAGTGTTTTTCTTTGTTGATTAAGGTTTTTAAAGTAGGGAACCCAATAAAGATCAATTGATAAAATTCTACAGCTGTTTCTATCAAATATTGAGTTTGCATGGTTATACTACATAAAAGATGGCTTGGGTGTGAAACAGTAATGTCCAATGGTAGATGATACTATCACATCTTAAATAATAGATTTTAACTACTTAGTAGACTTTTAAGTGTTTTATTTTCTTGATCAATTTCTCATAGACATTTTTTCCCTCTTCTCTGGTTTGGCTGAGCCCTAATAAAAAGTATTCTAGAAGTCAGAGCAATAAGTGAAACATTAATTTTTTTTTTTAAGCAAAGGCAATGGGCTAGATCTAATCAATGCATTCTTATTTTATCTATAACACAAAAAGGTATTTCTAAATCTATTAACAAATTTTTCTATTGTTTTAAACTTAACAATTCTCTTTTAAACTAGTAGTTGCCTATTTTCTATGAGATTTCACATCTTACGTGTATTTCTAGGCCTCAAGAAATTAATAAAGAAGAACTAGAGGGAAATAGCATGAGGTGTGGTAGAAAGCTTGCCAAAGATGGGGAAGTAAGTATGGGTTATGACTCTTCACATTCTCATGCAAATTGTTATACTATTAGTGCAAAATACACTTTCAGTAACAATCATGACATCTGCCATACCTCAGAAGAACTTTTTTGGTAGTTTCTATAGCATGATCTCCTAGACAGGAAGTTAGGTGCTCAGTTGTGTTGCATGAGGCTGTTGAACTTTTTGTGTCCCACTAAGAGATATAAGAAGAAGATCCTTCAGCCATCCAGAAATTAAGATAAATAAGAAATTATATGGGAGCTATTACATAGTCTTAAAAATGATTCTTTCTATTTTACAATTACCTTAAATCATAGACGTTCAAACCCTTTGACTGCTACCCACATTTAGACTTCTGTTTTTCATTACCACCATATATAAACATATATAAGTGAAACAAAAGTATTATGAAATAGTACTTAACTGTTGCTGTGTCCAAAGGTTCTATTTCCTATTTAATTTTTTTAAAAAGCTTATTGTCTCATTAAATTGATTTTAATGGGACATGAACTACATTTTTTAAAATCCCACTCTAATTGTAATTTTCATCTTAAAAAATAATTCAGCCTGGGGTGCCTGAGTGGCTCAGTCAGTTAAGTGTCCGACTCTTGATTTCAGTTTAGGTCACAGTCTTAGGATTGTGAGATCGAGCCCCACATCAGACTCATGCACTGGGCATAGAAACTGCTTAAGGTTCTCTCTCTCTTCTCCTTCTGCCCCTCCCCCTTTAAAAAAGAATAATACTTTAGCCTAATTTAGATAACCATTCAGTTATTTTTCTCCTAAATTTTCCCTCATTTTAACTTTTTTGTTTTTAGAAGTTAATTATGTTTGCATTCATAATTGTGATAAATGTTAGCAGCATATGAAAGGGGAATAGGTAGGTGTCTTCTTTATTTCTTAGTCTTCCTTGTTGCTGCTTCCACAACTTGTTCCTCCCTCATTCCTCATTGAACCATAGCTCCTTTGAAGCACATGCTTCTGCTACACCAGTCACGACCCTTACTGTAGCCATCATTCACTGGGCTATCTGTATTTATCACTGTTCTTATTACCAATCTTGGTGATTTCAGCGTCTCTATTCCTGACCTTCCTCCCCACGGTGATCTTATGCTCTACCCTACCTCCAGCACCCACTTCCTGGAGACATATCCTCAGTTTTTGCTTTACTAAATAATACACCCCCTTCAGAATTGCCATTGCAAGCATGTCATTTTCAGACTCCACTTCTGTTATCTTTCTAGCCCTCTCTTTCTAGAACCTGGACATCCAGCAATTTTAACTCCAGTGGGGAGTACAATACATTGTCCTTATTACCTTTTTCCCTCTACCCTCTCACCACGTTGCTACTTTGTTCTTTACTTGACTTATATTTTATGTTCCATCTTAAACTTGGTCTTAACTTCCCTTTTTACTCTTAACTTCCCTTTTTACTCTTGTCAAGCTCAGCTAGCTAAACTCCAATTCTTACTAAATCCTGACTTGCTGTATGCTCCACGCCTGCTTCCAAACAGATGGATATGACTAAAGAAAACCAGTGTACCCCCACCAGCTGTCACTTGAATGTTTGTAACTGTAAACTTCAGACAGGTGCTACATGGGGATCCTCCTATATTTCCCTAGTGAATTCATCTGCCACTCTTCGAGTACCTCTCAGACCTTCTTTAAAAGGGGCAGTGCTACCACCCTCATTCTTATCTAATGACCTTGTTTTTTTCATCACTCAGAAAATAAAAGCAATAGGAAGAGAATCTATACATCCTCCTACCAAACAAGTCTGCCAGTCTAACTGTAGCTATAGCTGTGTGTTGTGCTCTTCCTCTTACTAGAATGGATGAGCCATCTGCTTCTGTCCTAGTCCATCCCCTCCCCTCATAAAAAACTCCGTCCCATGTCACCTATTCAGAAGCTTTGCTCCTACAGTTATCACCTCCCTGTCCTGCATCAGCAGTTTTTCTCTTCTACTGGGTCATTCTCATTGAGCATATAACATACCATACCACCACCCATCTGGAACCACACCCCAACTCCACATTCTCCTCTAGCTACCGCTCCCATTTCTATGCATCTCTTTTAAGCAAAAAACTCATTGAAAAAGTTACCCATATTTGTCTATACTTCCTGTTTTCTGATGCTCTCTTGAATTCACTCCAGTTCATTTATCCCAGTAAACTCCAGTGAAACTTCCATGCTGTTGTCACCAGTGATTTCCACATTGCCAGGTCAGGTAGTTAGCTTTTAGTCTTCCAAAAGTTCTTGGCAACATGACACATCTGCACTCACTCTCTCTTAGAGATTTTCTCCGTTTGACTTCCAGGACAGCATATCCTGCTGGTTTTCTTCCCAATTCATTGGCTGTTCCTTCTAAGTCTTTGCCTAGGTCCTTTTCTTTCTCAACAAATGTTGGTATGACTAGAAGCTCAGTGCTTGGACTTCTTTCTTCCCTGTTGAAGCTCACTCCAACGTGATATTGTCTAGTTACCATGACTTCACACTGATGACTTTTAAGTCCAGATTCATATATCCAGCTACTCACTTGACATCTTTCTTAGAATCCTAGTAGCATCTTGAATAAAATAGTCCCAAGCTGAACTCTTTGATTTTTATCCCCAAACTTTCTCCTTTCCAAGTAATTCTCTAACCCATAAATGGCCCCTCTGTCAATACATTGAATAAGCTCCAAACTTTGGATATTTCTTTCTTAAATACCACACCAGGGTTCATAAAAAATTCCAGGCTCTACTTGTGAAATCTATTCTTAGCATGTCTGCCACTACCATTCAAGTCCAAGCCAGCATTATCTCTTACCTGGGCTATGGTAATAGCCTCGTAACTGCTCTCCCTGTTTGCATTCTTGCTTTTCTACATGTTATTTTCCATATAGCAGCCAAAGTCATCATTTTAAAATTCAAGTTAGATCATGTTACTTCCTTCCCTGAAACTTTCCATCAGCCTCTTTCTGCAGTTAGAAGAAATGCATGCTCTTCCTTACTTTGGACTCTTAGGCCCTACATTTCCTGACCCCTGACTGATTCTCTGAACTTATCCCCATCTTCTGTCCACCCACATGACTGCCTAGCCACATAGCCCTTCTTGTTGTTCTCTTTGACTAAGTCACTCTTTTCCCAGATAGTTACTGGTCTGCCCCTTAGTTGACTCAGCACCCGGCTCACCTAGTATCTCCTTGGAGAGACTTTCCCTGACCACCTCTCTGAACCAGCAGGCTCCCCAACTAGGCCCTCCTTCTCTATCCTGACATTTTATTCTGTTCTGTTCTCTTCCATTCCATTCCATCTATTCCTTCCACACAAACATATACACATATTAAAATACACATTCTACCAGGGCAGAAACCTGCTGTTCTTCAGTGCCTAGAGCAGTACTTGGCACATGTTGTAATTCAGAATGTCAACCAAACACTTGAAGCCCTAACTTTCCTTTACCATACCAGCTTGCTTAATAGTCCATTAACTATCGGGTGATAGATGAAACAAACTTGTGAACCCCATGTTGGTATTTAAAATAATTCAGTTGCGAGGTGCCTCGCTGACTCTTGAAGAGCATGCAACTCTTGATCTCGGAGTCCTGAGACCCACATTGGGTGTAGGGATTACTAAATAAACTTTAAAAAATAAAGTACCAATGTGTATCTGTCGGTTAGTTATTTAAGGAATTTAGAGTATTTTTAAAGCAAGGTGGATTTTAATGGGATCTTACTACCTCCTTATAGCCTCCTAGCCCCCTAAGCTATACCTCCTTAGAGTTGCAGTGAAAAGCCATATTAAGATAGAATTATGGTGTGGAGACATAACAAAACAGATCATGAAGAGGTGATATTAGGAAAGTACCTTAAAGAATGATGATCATAAAGGCTGCTTTTCTGGCTTTGAAATATACTGTACCCATGTGATAAACCTTTATATATATTCACAGATACATTCTGTGAGCCTTAAGGGAAAGGTGCCCATGAGAGAAAAATATTTGGAATGAGTTTAAGAAAGAAAAGACATTTTGAACTTTTTATTTTTGACTTACGAGTATGATAAACTGAAGTAAATCTTTCTCTTTTGTATTTCTTAGTACTGCTGGAGGTGGACAGGTTTTAACTTCGGCTTTGACCTGCTTGTAACTTACACCAATCGATACATCATTTTCAAACGCAATACGCTGAATCAACCATGTAGTGGGTCTGTCAGTTTACAGCCTCGAAGGAGCATAGCATTTAGGTAGGATGAAATTTCCCTGCCCCACTCCTCCTCACTCCAGAAAAAATACAAGAAATAAAATAAAACCTGATAATTTGCGCCAGCAGCAATAGAGTTTTGGTAAGATACAGTATATATGAAAGTGCAAGGAAATATTAAGGTTCTATTCCTGTGAAATGTTAGTAATCAAAATCAAAAAGTCTGGATCTAGTGTGTCAGAAAGAATAGGCTGGAATATGAATGATATAGGATTGTTAATAGGCTTGAAGCTGATGCCTTGCTGCGGTTCTTGCAAATTAAAGGTCCAGAATGGAAAGACAGCAAGATATGTTTCTAGGAAAACATGTCTGGTATTGTCCTTCACTTTCTGTGGGATTTCATATGTACAACTTTGCCTGGTGGTTGAGCTGGCTATCTTTCTGGAGAGGATGCTTGACAAGTTGGAAAATAGCTTAATGAGCAGATTTTTTTAAGTCATATATTTATACTTTACCTTACACCATATGCAAAAATTAGCTCAAAATGGATCGAAGACCTAACCATAAGAGCTGAAACTATAAAACAACTCTTGGAAGAAAACACAGGGGAAAAGCTTCTTTTTTTTTTTAAGATTTTATTTATTTATTTGACACAGAGACAGCGAGAGAGGGAACACAAGCAGGGAAAGTGGGACGGGGAGAAGAAGGCTTCCTGCTGAGCAGGGAGCCCGAGGCACCCCTGAACCGAAGGCAGATGCTTAATGACTGAGCCACCCTGGAGGAAAATGTGACGTTGGATTTGGCAATGATTTCTTCAACATGACGCCAAAGCATAGGCAACAAAAGAAAAAAATAAATTGGACTTCATCAAAATTAAAAACTCTTGTGTATCAAAGGACGCTATCACAAGAGTAAAAAGGCAACCCAGAGAATGGGAGAAATTATTTGCATAGCTCCTAAATATCCAGAATATCTAGAGAACTCCTAAAACTTCACAACAAAAAGGCAAACAGCCTCATTCAAACATAGGCAGCAGACTTAAACATTTCTCCAAAGAAGATATGCAGATGGCCAATACACATCCATTCAAGCATGAAAGGATCTTGCTTGAAAAGATGCTCAACATCACTAATCATTAGAGAAATGCAAATCAAAGTCATAGTGAGATACCATCTCAAACCCATTAGAATGGTAATTATCAAAAACAAAAAGTGTTGATGAGGATGTGGAGAGATTGGACCTTTGTGCATTGGTCGTAGGAATGTAAAATGGTGTATCTTTTGTGGAAAATGAAATGGCGTTTCCTCAAAAAATTAAACAGAATTACCATATGATCCAGCAATTCCTCTTCTGGATATTTACCCAAAAGAATTATAAGGAGGGGGGCGCCTGTGTGGCTCAGTCGGTTAAGTGTCTGCCTTCAGCTCAGGTCATGATCCTGGGACCCTGGAGTCCCAGGATCTAGCTCCGTGTCAGGCTCCCCGCTCAGCAGGGAGTCTGCTTCTCTGTCTCCTTCTGCCCTTCCCTGTTGTGTTCTCTCTTTCTCTTGCTCACTGTCTCAAATAAATAATAAAACCTTTAAATAAATAAATAAATAAATAAGGAAGGAAGGAAAGGGAAGGGAAGGAAAGGGAAGAAAGAGAGAAAAGAAAGAAAAGAAAAGGGAAGAAAGAAAGAAAGGAAGAAAAAAAAAGGAAAGAAAAGAAAAGGGAAGAAAGAAAGAAAGAAAGAATTGTAAGGAGGGACTGGCACAGATATTGTTAGTACATTCATTTTCACAGCAACCTTATTTAATGACCAGAAAGTGGAAGCAACCCAATTGTCCCATCAAGGATGTCCATGTAGATATTATCTGTACCTACAATGGAATTTTATTCAGCCTTGAAATGGAAGGAAATTCTTACACATGCACCAACATAAACCTTGATGGCATTACGTTAAGTGAAATAAGCCGGTCACAAAAGAATATATACTACATGATTCCACTCATATGAGGTACCTCGAGTAGACAAGTTCATAGAGAAAGTAGAATGGTGGTTGTCAGGGACCAAGGTAGGGGAAGTGGGGATTTCGCGTTCACTGGGTACAGAGTTTCAGATGGAAAGATAAAAAATTCTGGAGATGGATGGCAGTGATGATTGCAGAACACTGTGAATGTATTTAATGCTGAGAACTATACACTTAGAAATGGTTAAAATGGTAAATTTATGTATATTCTACCACAATAAAAAAGACATTTATGAATTATTTTATATCCCAGATATGTATAATAGCACACCTTATAAATCTCTAAAGGGATCAGTTTAGAATTTGAAAAGACTTCTTAAAATCTTTTATCGAATAAAAGAATATGGAAGAGAAAAGTAAATATTAAAGTGAGGGAGGGCTTGTTTAAAATAATCTGTGGTTAAAAAATCATGTTTAGGAGCATGCGACTCTTGATCTTGGGGTTATGGGTTTGAGCCCCACGTTGGGTGTAGAAATTACTTAAAAATCAAATCTTTTAAAAAATCATATGTTTGTTTTTTAATTTGTATTTTTTTTAATCCTAGATTACGTTTGGCCTCTTTTGATAGTAGTGGAAAATTAATATGTAGTAGAACAACTGGCTATCAAATCCTTACACTTGAAAAGGATCAGGTATGTTTGATTACTTTTCTATTGTTTGGTTATAGTATTTGTCTTTTGAATCCTCTTTTGAAAATTAAGTAGAATTAACATTTGATTTAAAGATTGATTGAAAAGGTTTTTGAAGGTAGAGATGGAAATACCATGTTCACGTATGCATAATTTACCCCCATTTTATTAGAAGTAGAACTAAGACAAAAAAAGAAAAAATTTGATTTGAGGGGTAGGGAAAAGTTGATAATAGGGAAATAATTGTTTATCCTGAATAACTTCTTTATTTTTTTAATAACTTCTTTAAAAAGTTATGAATCTTAATTGCTCTATCCATAGTGTTCATAAGTGCATTTATTTATAGATTAATAGCAAACACCTTGAAGATAATCCAGTATGTCTGCACAGCTCCTGAGTATTAAGAGAACATTGTCCTCGAGCACAATAGATTTCTAAAGTAGCAAGCATCTGTAATGTTTCCAAAACTCTCTCTAAAGCTATGTTTCTTCGTATCTCACATGCATGCTGAAGTTCCAAAATGTCATGATGAGAAAGTAAACCATTTTCAAAAAGTAATATGAGAGCTGTTAAAATATTAATGAAGTTTAAGGACGCTTGGCTGGCTCAGTCTATTAAGCACCTTCAGCTCAGGTCATGATCCCTGCTCCTGGGATCAATCCCCGCATGGGCTCCCTGCTCAGCGGGCAGTCTGCTTCTCCCTCTCCACGCTGCTCGTGCTCGTTGGAACGCATGCTCTGTCTTGGCGCGCGCACATGCTCTCATGCTCTCTCTCTCTCTCAAATAAATAAATAATCTTAAAAATATATTAAGGAAGTTTACTGCTATTAAAACTAACCACCTGGGGCGCCTGGGTGGCTCAGTGAGTTAAAGCCTCTGCCTTCGGCTCAGGTCATGATCTCAGGGTCCTGGGATCGAGCCCCGCATCGGGCTCTCTGCTCAGTGGGGAGCCTGCTTCCCCTTCTCTCTCTGCCTGCCTCTCTCCCTACTTGTGATCTCTCTGTCTGTCAAATAAATAAATAAAATC
>CM052885.1:45876034-45901713 GCA_028534135.1 Potos flavus | reverse complement strand
TACTTTCTACCTGGAACTTCATAAAAGTTCTGTCACGGCTCAAAGCAGCCACAGACTTAAAAACACCAGGCCAAGATAATAGTTGTATTTCAAGTGTTTCTTGAGTTGTTCATTCACCAAACATTTGAGTCCCTGCTGGATGCTAGGTTCTGTGCCACCCAGACGCCCCTGATTTTTGAATATTTTATGGCTATCTATCTTACAGAACTATGCAGACTAGATTTGCATTAGATGTAGGATCTCAGCAATGTGTATGAAGGATTAGAGACATGGTAATAGGTGAAAGATGATTTAGAAGCTATTGCTATAATCCTGATAAAGGATGAAAACCTTAACTTAAGGAAGGTAGCAATGGGGATGAAGAAATACTGATGGGCTCTAGAAATAAAGTAGTGCAGTTGATAGAATTTGGTGCCTAATTGTGTGAAGGTAAGAGAGCAGTTGAAGATAGTTCCTAGGGACGCCTGAGTGCTTGATTGGTTAAGGGTCTGACTTCGGCTTGGGTCGTGATCCCAAGGTCCTGGGATCGAGTCCCACATCGGGCTCTCTGCTCAGCTGGGTGTCTTCTCCCTCTGCTGCTCCCACTGCTTGTGCTCTCTCTCTGACAAATAAATAAAATCTTTTTTAAAAAGTTCCTACTATCTCGATTTATAGTAGTTTTTCCTTTGATTTGAATTATAGGAAGGAAAATGAACATGACCAAGTGTGAGTGAAAAGATGATGAATTCAATGTAAGCCATATTTAATTTGAGGGCATTGAGATGAAAGTGTGTTGGGTGGTAGATAAATGGGTCTGGGATTTACAAGCATTGCCTGGGGAAAAATAATGACTGGACGAGATAGCCTCCAGGAAATATGTAGGAATCTAACAGGTCAGAAACGTAGGGGACACTGGTACTTGAGGGGTGGGCAAAAAAAGTAACCTGGTGAGACATTCAAGAGCTGGGATGGGAAGTCAAAGTCAAACTGCAAGAGCGAAAGTAGAGATGAGCCATAAAGAAGAGGTAATAGCCAGTAGCTGATGGTTTGAATTGGAGTTGCTGTATAGCTAAGTGAAGACTTCTAGTAGAGAGTTAGATGTATAGATCCTGGATTTTAGACCTAGAGCAAGCAAGCGGGGCAGTAATAGAGCTCTAGCACAGAATAGGTGGTGAGCCTCAGAGAAGCAGGGATTTGTGAAGATGGAGAAATAATTAGTCTGGAAGTAGAAATGGAAACCCAGGAAGATGCTGCCACTCTGTCTGATGCTGTGATCTATGGGCTTCTCAGCTTCCACTCTGTAGTGGAGGAAAGAAAATGGAATCAGGGCAAACAATAGATGTAAATTGAGCTCTCAAGTGGAGTTAAAGGTTTAGTAAAGCTAAGATTAAATCTATCTAGTTTGGGGATAGGGACTGGGAATTAGTACAACCTAATACTCAGAAATCAGTTTGTCCTTTCAGCTCTCAAGTAATGTCCACATGGCTCCCCTCTTATCCAAAAGTTGGCACTTAAACCTACCCCTACCCCCAGCCCTAACTATATTGAAATACTAGAATCTTCCTTGGAGTTTTTGTTTTGTTGTAGCGTTGAATCTTGGTTTTTATCATCAAATACACATATTGACAAAGCAAATGTCCTCAACAAATTTAGTAAGAGTGCCTTCACCTGGGTTGTAGCTACAGACTTTGTCTAGGCCAGGGTGACTCGAGCTTCTAAAGACCAACTATGTTTGACATCATTCCTCTCTGCTAACCCTGTTAATACCATCAGCCCAGGTGATTGCCTCACTTGACCCATCATCTCACCCATTTTGTTCACTAACATTTTTTTTAAAACACCACTTTCCCTGTTTTGGGGTATATAGAGATATCATGTGTGTGTGTGTGTGTGTTCCTTACCTTCTTAATCCAATTTATCTTGCTTTTCCCCCAATATAGAAGCCATGTCCAGTTAAGCCTACATCAGTCATTCAAATGTTCCAGTGTGTTAGTCTCTCTTCATTACAGGAGCATCTTCCTTAGTAAAAAATAAAAAACTTTAGGCTTAAACAATGTTTAATATTTAATAGTGTGTTCTTCAAAATACATAAAATAAGGCAAAACTAATGTAAATTACTGCAGAGAATGTATCTAAGTATTTAAAAAATAGAAGTTCCAGTGCTGCTCCTTTTCCTCTGAAGACTCACTGTTTTCACCAAATGTTGTTCATACAGCGTTCCAAATGGAGATCTTTAGAATGAGAGATGATTACATTTGTGGCTCTCAGGTATAGGATCAACTCCTGTTGCTGTGAGATTTCAGGGCATTCTCTTGTGCACTGATGTAACTGAGCCTGAAATTGATTTTACATGTTAATATATTTTACATTCCAAGAGACAAATAATATGTTCGCATTTGAGACCGTGGAAAATCTTAGACAAGAGTGGGAACATGGGAACCATGCTTGTTGGTGCTAATAATGGCTTCCCACCTTCTTCCCGTTTATTTGCTGTACCTAAAGGCCATCAGGAAGTGAAGCCAAATTGCCATATATTTCTTGACTATATCTGTTCATAAAATACGTAGGTACTTGATAGAAATTTTTCAATAATGAAAATAATTACCATTATTGAGTATTTCATAAATGGCTGGCTTTGCTGAGTCCTCTGTGTGCAATGTCTCATTTAATTCTCACTATAATCGTATGAGGTGGGTAGTTTTATTTATTTTACAGTAAGGAAGCTGCAGTTGACAAGTCATTGACTTGTCCAACGTCACATCTAGTAGATGGGAGTTTCAAGATTAGGACGGTGACTTTGAGACTTGAGATGCAAGCTCTTAACCACCGTATGATCTCCTACAGTTTACTTAATTCAACAGTTTGGTTTTCTGTTTTCTGTTTGTCTTGTCATTAAAGCTACAAATTTGTTTTATAGGAACAAGTAGTGATGAACTTGGACAGCAGACTTCTGATCTTCCCTTTATACATCTGCTGTAACTTCCTGTATATATCACCAGAAAAAAGAACTGAAAATAATCGTCATCCAGAAAATCCAGAAAACTGAGGATCTCATCAGTTGGAAATAGTAGCACTTTGAAAACTTTTTCGGCCAGCTTTAATTTAATGGCCCTCTGATATTCACATCTAAGGTGACTAACAATGACAAAGGCCTTATGAACTGTACAGATAATACAGAAGACTATTCTTATGCTCATTACATTTCTATGCATACATGAAAAAAACATTTTAAAGCCAAGAAAATATCTGTCAAACCATTTCTGTTATAAATACGTTGACTCATGCTTTTCATTTTTAAGCATCAGTAGAAAATCACTGTAGGTAAATTTCACATTGCAGCCTAATATAGGTTTAATTTTTAGTTTATACCTTGATCCTACCTAATGTTAGTGAACGTCCGTTATCTATCTGTAAATTTATTTTTATTTCGCTGAAAGAACGCTAAAGGAACAATTTGAATGGCTAATTATAAATACTCTTTCAGTTGGTGCATTTAAAGCTGTCCTTTAATTTTTTCAACTGCTCTTTATGATTCCTCCTCATATTCTGATATCCCTCCAAGCTGTGCTTGTTTTTAATCATTAAACACTTTTTCGTGGTTTTGGAGACTAAGCTGGGGAACTTCTTATTTAACATAAGCATTTTCCTGCTATTTTATTTTGCTTTTAATTTAGCTTTCTTAGGATTTTTAACAAAATCAGCTTTAGACTTTCAAATGAACTTGAATGGGGGACAAAATCAGTTTGAACCTGAGGATATTTCTTTGCCTTACATGGTCTTTTCTTTGACATTCTGTACTTTATTCTTAGGTAATGGATTATTTATGTACCAAATATTACACTTTAAACATTTCATATTCTCTAATCTTCAGAATTATTTATGTTCAAATTTTGGTTGGGAATCCTATTTCCTACTTAAGCTCAGGACCTTATAACCTCTGAATTGAGTGCCTTTGAGTTATACATGCTAATAGAAATTTCATAGTATATGTAAATAAGGTCGGAGGATCTCATATAGAAGCTTCCAGTAAAGCATTAATGTAAAAATAGAACTTATTTTTGTCAAAAATGGGATGTACACTTGTCATGATTTATATGTTTGCTTCCTGTGTTCACTGCTATTTTGCAAATAGCCATGCTCCTCTTCTTTCCAGTCAGAGTAAATGCTTTTTGTGGTTAATGTATATTTGTAGTATGTTTTAAAAATTGGGAATCATTTTTATGTATCTGTAAAAATAATAAATACCCATTTGGAAAAAGAATAAATAAGCTCTTATATAAAATGGACAAAAAAAAAAAAAAAACTTCTGTTGAAAACAGAATTTTTTTCTTTCTAGTTAGATTTTTTTCCAATTAGATTTAACTTCTAGAATTGGATAGTTTTTCTTCCCCAGTAATATGTCCATAGGTTCATAAATTGCTTTTCTCCTTTCAAAATGCATCCTCTTTGACTTAAAGGAACCTTTTAAATGCTTCCCCCTCCCCCACCCCCCAAGCCGTAGTTTAAATGTTTTGTTTTATTTTTTTTAAAGATTTTATTTATTTACTTGACAGAGACACAGCAAGACAGGGAACACAAGCAGGGGGAGTGGGACAGGGAGAAGCAGGCTCCTCGCTGAGCAGGGAGCCTGATGCGGGGCTCGATCCCAGGACCCTGGGATCATGACCTGAGCCGAAGGCAGATGCTTAACAACTGAGCCACCCAGGTGCCCCTTAGTTTAAATGTTTTAAATACAATAATTCAGCTATATCAAGAGGCTGCTTTTCTTATTTTTATATTTGGCTATAATTACATCTCTTTCATGAGATGCTTTTTTTCTGTCTTATTCTAGTATCAGAGGTTCCTCCCTAAAAAATATAGAGAACCTTAATTTGAATTATGTGATTAATTGAATTTTTAGACATACTGGGAGTAAAAAAGTTTGAGTGTATTAGTGAGTAAAAATAACTATTTCATTTCATTATATAAATTAACCAAATTTGAATTATATATGGTTCCTGTCCTTTGGTTCTTTCCTAGCCAAATTTCTTATGTCGTCCACAAATAAGAGCTACTTCTTCAATCACAAGCAGGTTGTATTCTCATCTGAGAAACTCTGGTAATTGTCAGCTATTGATAATAGAGATCTGCTTTTGTTTTTCTTTCCTTAGCAGCAACTTTTCATTCTTTTCATTAGGAATATTTTTCGTAAAGTATTAATAGTATCAGCTGAAGTATCATATAAACCATTATATGAAAGCTTTTGTGTTTGTCTGCCTTTTGCATCATAGCCATTGCCAAGTCTTTTTTTTAAGTTACTAAGGCTAGAAAATGATATTTACCCATTAATAATTATTATCAGTAACTTGGGTTTTAGCATCAATATACTCGGTTCTCAGTAAAGTAGTGATCCTTAAGAGAAAATATTCTAGAATTTCATGCTAGATTATTAAAGAGAAATATGAACATACCTTTTTTTAAATGGATATGCCTTGAAACTTAGCAAGGTACAGGCAAAATTAAATGAACAGTGATAGTCACTAGCTTTTTAGTAACTGTTCAGTGGCTCACATTTTATCACATTTTAAGTCTTTCAGTGGAATTACCATTATATGTTTTTTTGTGTGTTTTTTTGTTTTTTTTTACCATTATATGTTAATAATATTCAATATCAAGTGCAAAAGTGAGGTTACCAAGGATCACTATGGCTATTTTTTAAAAATTTTTATTTAAATTCAAGTTAGCTAACATACAGTATAGTACTGGTTTCAGGGGTAGAACGTAGTGATTCATCACTTACATATAACACCCAGTGCTCATCCCATTTTTAAGGGCTTGAACTCAAGATCCTGAGATCAAGACCTGAGCTGAGATCAAGAGTCAGATGCTTGACTGACTGAGCCACCCAGGAGCCCTCGTGGCTATTTAAATTTAAGTTAATTAAGATTAAATAAAAGTTCACATTTACTTCCTCAGTCATACTAGATACATTGTGCTTAGTAACCACATGTCACTAGTGGCTACAGTATTGGAGGGTGTAGATATGGAATATTTCCATCGTTGCAGAAAGTTCGGTTGAGTAGTTGGTCCAGAATATTGAACTATTAATGTTGAAACTATGTCAAAAGTTATATTCCCTTAAAGATGAACCCATGTTAATAATAGATATTAGAGCCAGGGGTGCCAATGGTAGATCAAATACTTGAAATGATAATGTTGATTCATAATTTCAAGCAATGTGAACCTAAAAAACAAAAGACATAGTACAATTCCTCCTCGGCCAGAGAGTTTGACATTTTTCCCAGGGTCCAGGTGCAAAAAAAGCAAAAAGTCTCAAACATCAATCACTGTTAACTAGAGGTCAGACTGCATCTAATTTAGGGGGGAGACTTGGCTCAACGGCATGCACCCACATGTAATGATAAAGTACGATATTTTTGTAAAAACTGGTGATTTTTTAAAAATAGGACTAGCAAAGTAAAACAAAATTTAACCAAGCCTAGAGAATAGTACATTTGCGGACAATCACAGATTGTTAATGTTGGTTCTTATGTAAGGTATATACATACTTTAAATACAGTTTGCCTTTATTGAAAAACTACTGTGTGGTTGGGGAGGGAACTTAAAAGCAAGTGTGATCACAAGTGTTGATCTTACCCCACTTGAATCTCATTAAAATGGAATGAGGCTACCTCAAACTATTTATCAGAAATATAAAGGACTTTCTTCCAGATACAGTGCTGAAAGATATACAGTGCTGGATAACCTACATCCTGGGAGAAGACAATTTAATCAGTAAGTAAGGATGCCCTAGCAGAACCCATTTCTGTCCCACATTTTAAAGGGGAAGGAGACTTTTGGAGACACACCATTTCTTTTCCCAGATAAGGTTTAATCTCCTTTAGGGAACTTACTCCTTTGGTTTTTCCCTTTCTCTTCTGTATCTTTACTTTTTTTCTCTATCCTGACTCATTCACACCAGTATTTAAATGTGCTTAAGTTTCTCACATGTTTGAAAAACCTTCAAACATTTACCTCCTCCCACTGCCATATTTTGCCCTGCATCAGTTAAACTTCTCATAAGGGTTCTCCAAATTCTGTCTCCACTTCAAAACCCATGCACAGCTCAACTCCACTAAAGCTTCTGAGTCAACAAAGACTTTGTTGCTAAATTCTATAGGTTAGATGTGGTTTTTTTTCATTCTTTTTAACTAACACTTAAAATTTACTACTTTGTCCTCCTTAAAAAGCAGCCTTCTCTTAAACTTCTCTGACTTCACACTCGGTTCATTCTGTTTCTCTGCCCACTCCTTAGTCTCCTTTTGGTGACTCATCTTAGTCTCTTCTGGCTGTCTCCAGGCCCTTTTCTGTCTTGAGCCTGCACCAGGTGATTTCATGTACTCCGATGGCTTCAAATGAACATCTGTATTCTGACTTTCTTTGCCTTTCTTTCTTTCTCTCTCTCTTTCTTTCTTTCTTTCTTTTTCTTTTTCTTTCTTTCTTTCAAGATTTTATTTATTTGAGAGAAAGAGAGCACAAGACAGAGGGAGAAGCAAACTTATGCGCTGAGCGGGGAGCCCAACATGGGGCTCGATCCCAGGACCCTGAGATCATGACCTGACCTCAAGGCAGACACTTAACCAGCTGAGCCACCCAGGTGCCCCTCTGATGATTTATTTTTCTGTAGTTCCAGCCTGGATCTCTCTAATGAGCTTCAGATACACATCTAGTTGGCATCTCCTCCTGCGTGTTCAAAGTGGCACCTCAAATTAGCATGTCCAGATCTGAACATCATCTTTCTCCTGAATTTTTCATATATGCCTTATCTTAGCAAGTGATGCTACCATCTAGCTATCCAGTTTTAACCAGCCAGAAACCTGGATGTCATTCTTGAATCTTCTAATTCCCCCATCATCTGTATCCAAAATCAAGTTTTTCCCATTTTAGCAACTATTTCTCAAATCCAGCCACTTCCCACCTTACCTACAGATACCATTTTAGTACATGCCATTATAATTTCCAATCTAGATTATTTTACCAGCCTCCTATTATATCCCCCCCCTCTAGTCAAGTATCCACATCAATTATTCTCTGAATAAACTCAAAATCTGATTCCCTCCCATCCTTAAAAGCCCTCAAAGACTCCCTAGTGCCTTTGCCTCAGGATAACTCTTTACCACAGTTTACAAACCTATTCCAGGGGTGCCTGGGTGGCTCAGTGGGTTAAAGCCTCTGCCTTCGGCTCGGGTCATGATCTCAGGGTCCTGGGATCAAGCCCCTCATCAGGCTCTCTGCTCAGCGGGGAGCCTGCTTCCCCTCTCTCTGCCTGCCTCTCTGCCTACTTGTGATCTCTCTGTCAAATAAATAAATAAAATCTTTAAAAAAAAAACAAAAAACCTATTCCAGCCTTTACATTTCCTCTCCCTTGCCTCTTGCCCTCACACATTCGGTCTCCTCTACTTGTACAATCTCTTCCATCTCTCCCCACAAATGTCACCCCATTCTCCTGGCTAATTTCTACTCCTTCTTAAGGTCTTGTTTGGACATTATTTCCCCTTAGAAACTTCTTGGCAATCCTCCCCCATTAGGGACCTGTCCTGCACCCTCACAGTATCTAATTCTTCCCCTATTGATGCACTTGCACGCTATTTACTTGTGTGTATCCCTCACTGGACTGCAAACCACTCAGGAGCAGACTTGTGTTTTTTTCACTGATTAATCCTCTGGTATATAGGTGTGCAATAAATGTTTGTGTGGAAACTATTAATGATGCCTTGTTATTTATTTTTTGATGTTTTGTCATCTGGGGCCTTGCTGAGACTGCCTTTCCCAGGGCTAACTGTTCCTAGAGATAGCAAATGTCTCTCCTTCTAGCCAATAAAAGCCCAAACCCTCCAACCACCTTCTTTATCAAACTTTCACAAGCCAAGGCAATACTGCTCTGCTCTAATGACCCCAGGGTCAGGTACCAAACAACTCGGGATAGCCCCTACGTCCCAAAGCCCACTAAAATTTTACTAGCCAGTCTTAAATCTCTTAATCAGCTCGGGGCGCCTGGGTGGCTCAGTCAGTTAAGCATCCAACTCTATTTTGGCTCAGGTCATAATCTCAGTGTCATGAGATGCAGCCCTGCATCAGGCTCAGCTGGCTGTTGGGCACAGAGCCTGCTTGAGATTCTCTCCCCCTCTTCCTCTGCTCCACTCCTCCCTCTCCCACTCTAACAAACAAAACCTCTTATGCTTACCCTGCCTCTGCTATGCCTGCCTGCAAAAAACACAATAAAGGCTCTAACCCATGCTTTCACCTTGCTCCTTCTGACTCCTGACACACCCTAGCACTTCCCTGTATGGACGTAAACTTTGTGTATGCTATGTCTAGAATTGGTTTGGTATAAAATATTTTATGTGTGTGGGCAAGAAATGGAAAGAAAAATGGGAAAATGAGAACTGTATTGGGGTGGAGGGTATACAGCTTTTACCAGGCCTTTATATAATATCGAGTAGCACATTTTTTTTTTAGAGAGAGAGAGAACAAGAGAGCACAAGGAGACAGAGCAGCGGGGCGCCTGGGTGGCTCAGTGGATTAAGCCTCTGCCTTTGGCTCAGGTCATGATCTCAGGGTCCGGGGATCGAGCCCCGCATCGGGCTCTCTGCTCCTGCTTCCCCCTCTCTCTCTGCCTGCCTCTCTCTGCCTACTTGTGATCTCTCTCTTTCTGTCAAATAAATAAATAAAATCTTAAAAAAAAAAAAAAAAAAAGGCAGAACAGCAGGCAGAGGCAGAAGCAAGCTCCCTGTTGAGCAAGGAGCCTGATGTGGGACTTGAATCTAGGAACCTGGGATCATGACCTGAGCCGAAGGCGAACGCTTAACGGACTGAGCCACCTAGGCCTCCCTAAGTAGCACATTGTAAAGCCCATGGTGGACGCAGAAGATGGGGAAGCCACTGGGAAAGTGGGGCTGGAGGAGCAGAGATGATAACTCTGTTCTCACCAGAATCTTGTTACCAAAGTGGCGGGTTTTGTTTTGTTTTTCCTACTCAATACCGTTTGCCAAATAACGAAACAGTATTTGAGGGAAGCAGGTAATTTATTCATTAGCTAGAAATAGAGAAGGGGAGCTCATGCTCTAAAGGCACCTTTTCCTATTAGGTCTCGTGATCAAGGTTTTATGGGGTTAAGGTAATTAAGGGGCTGGTAAGCAAGCGGACATGGGGGCTTTTGTGGGGGGAGAGGAGACTTTTCAGAATGAGAGTGGCAATTCTTTCCTTCCCTTAAATGGGTGCGGTCAGATCTATCATGGCACTGATAGCTGTGTTTTTTAATACAATTAGATGTCAATGACCCAGAGGCTGTGTGGAGGGTTAGCACGGCGGGCTGAACTGGACCAAACTGGTGGAAAACTGGGTCATGGGGGTTTATTTGGAGTCTATGGCTTCTGGTATCTGGCTTTGGTTTCTGGTGCCAAGCAGCATCTGCAAGTAGGACTCGAAAATTGGGCTATGTGGCTTGTATGGAGCTTGTTAAAGAGTCTCAGGTGACAACGTCCGGGCTCAGAAATGGTGGCAACCAGGCAGGCTGCCCGATTCTAGGCAGGCTCAGCTCAGCCTTCCTCCTTTAGAAGCCGGAACCCTCTAGAGTCCTTTCTACGTTTTCCAGTCGGCGGTGAAAGCTCAGTTCCCCGCCTTCCCGGAAGTTGTTGCGCAGTCGCTTCCGGGGCAGGGTGAGGTGGAGGAAGATTCCGAATGGGTCGCAGTCGCAGCCGCTCCCCACGGAGGGGTGAGTCCAGAGGGAATTTGCCAGGTCTGGGGCTTGGTGGGAGGCGTGCCCTCCTCCCTTTTTCTCACCCCAAGTACGAGCGCAGCGGAGAGAAGAGCCCTTTTCTCCTGAGTAGGAGAAGAGTGGGGTTGAATGGAGGGGAGAGGGGGGAACGAAGACTTGAGCCCTGTACTCTTCAGCCCTCCGGTTTGAAGACAGTTTTCCCTTCTCTAAGTTAGAGTTTCGCGGACTCTTTGTCAGACTCATACAATAACTTGTTATACTTGTGACTGAGAGGTTTAGAATCAGACCACAGTTCCCTCACTTAATTTCTGGGTGGCTTTGTGCAAGTCATCCACCTCTTCTGAGTCCGAAATACCGTAATTGGACATTGGAGGTAGTACTACCTATTTTAAAAACTAATGTGAGAATTAATGTCACATTTCATAACACTCAGCATGTGGTAATGGCAAGTTCTTGAATGCTCATTGTTAGTTTCCTTCCCAGTTTATATAATAGGAAAATCGATATTTAGAATTTTGCGTCCAGGGAGCTCACCTCGTAATATCTTCTGGCACCCATCCCTATAAATGAGGTAGTGGGATGTAAAGAACAGGACTTCGATCAGGAGATCGAACTTAGACCCTCCGTTCTCCCTCCTCTGGTTAGTTTTTATCACCTTCAACTAGTCAGGACCAAAAAGTTGAATGAGGCCACGATCCACATATGGCTATTGAGCACTTAAAATGTGCTCAGTCCGAATTAGGAACTGCTGTTTAAATGTAGAATACACTCCAGATTTCCTATTAAATACCAAAAAAAAGTAATCATCTCAGTAATTTTTATATCGAGTACATGGCGAAATGATAATGGTTGGGATATATTGGGTCAAATAACAATATTAAAATTAATTCTGTGTCTTTTTACTTTTTTAATATGACTACTAGAAATGGCTGGCATTATATTTCCATCGGACGGCGCAGCTCTAGAAATTTGAAGTAATATTTTGCCTCTGCAAAAAGATTTTGTGTGTTTGTATTAGAGCGCAGGCGGTCCCGGTCCACATCCCGTGAGCGAGAACGCAGGCGCCGAGAAAGGTCCCGGTCCCGGGAGAGAGATCGGCGAAGGAGCCGCTCTCGATCCCCACACAGAAGACGCTCCAGGTGAGTGCAGAAAAAAAACCCGAAGTTTTACCACAAGTCGGAAAGAAACTAGTCGCTGCCCTTAGTTCTGTTTTTATCACTTACAAGGGATTTACAGTTTCATGAAATGAAGGGAACTTCAGCCCACCTTATTTTAAACCGAACGTTTCCATTGGTAAAACGAGATTAATCACACTCTATGCCATAGAGTTGCCTTGAGGATGAAATGAGAAATAATACATGAAAAACACTAGCGCAGTGCTTGGCAGGAGTAGGAAATAAAGGTTTTGTATTTTGGGGTTTTTGGTTTTAGGATTTGTTTGTTTGTTTAAGATTTCATTTTTATAAGTAATCTCTATACCCATCGTGGGCTCCAACTCACACTCCTGAGATCAAGAGTTGCATGCTCCATGGACTGAGCCAACCAGGTGTCCCTGTTTTGTTTTTACTAACTTGTGGTCATGAGGGTTTACTCAAATATATAAACAAGAATGTGAGATCTTGAAAGAACCTTAGAAATTGACTCTTGATTCTTAAGTATCAATTGCTGTTTAAGTCAACTTTTTGTGTATTTGTAATTGTTAGAAACTTTTATTTTTCTGCCTTACAAAAAATTTTTTTAGCCCTAGCTGTACTGAGACTGATGATTAAAGCAATAAATTATATTTTTGGCTTTTTGTTAACAGTCAGGGCCTAGGCAGAACCTTCTTCCTTGTTCTGCTATGGGGTATGGACTCCTCGTTCTCTGGAACTTGGCTTTTGTTCAGCCTTTACCTTTTAGGAACTCATGTATATCTTTGCCAGTCAACAAAAGTCACCAGTTACATCTCTGCTTCTGATATCTTTACTTATTGAATATTAGATCCCCAAGACGACATAGATCCACATCTCCTTCCCCTTCTCGACTGAAAGAAAGAAGAGATGAGGAAAAGAAAGAAACAAAAGAAACAAAGAGCAAAGAACGCCAGATTACTGGTAATGTTATTAGATAAATAACTGTAGGAAAAATACAGCCATGTTCATATAACTTTAGTCATGATAAAATTGTAAAAGTATAATTTGGGGATATTTAAGTATTAGTTTTTTTATAGTGTTCATTGCATATGGTTTTGAGATTTTGTTATCATTGTACCTTAGTGAGTTGCTGGTTATCTGTGGTGCTCTTGATATAAGAAGGACAGTTAAAAATATGGGAATATTCTATTTTGAAAGTACCTTCAAAACTAGTGTCGTATTTGACATTAAAAGTGGTCCTGCCCAAAGGCTCCAAGCAGTCTCTTCCGATGGAGGATGGAGAGCATATTCCCCCTGTGCATCTTAAGTTACATCGTGTCCAAACTGAGGAGGAATTTTTTCCAATTTCCAAGTTTTTAGCTAATTGTTTTGTGTGTTCTCTGCTGCTGAGGTGGAATAACTTTTTTTTTTTTTTTAAGATTTTATGTATTTTTTTGAGAGAGAGAGCAAGCAAGAATACGAGCAGAGAGGAGAGACAGGGGAGAGTCAGAAGCAGACTCCCTGCCGATCAGGGAGCCCAAAGCGGGGCTCTATCCCAGGATCCTGGGACCGTGACCTGAGCCGAAGGCAGATGCTTAACTAACTAAGCCACCCAGAAGCCCCAGAATAACTGTTGATCTGTTGCCACCTCTCTTTTCATACAGGTCATGTCCCATGTGGTTGTCCCCCGCCGCTAGGTACAAAAGTAGAGCCTTCCTGTGAAACCTTTCCTAAGCTGAAATGGCATAAAGCAAAGAGTATCCCATGCTTTCTAAGAGTTTGTGGTACACCACTCTGCTTTTACAGAAGACCTACATTAGGGGGCTCCTGGGTGGCTCAATCGTTAAGCGTCTGTCTTCGGCTCAGGTCATGATCCCAGGGTCCTGGGATTGAGCCCTGCATCAGGCTGCCTGCTCAGCAGGAAGCCTGCTTCTCCCTCTCCCACTCCCCCTGCTTGTGTTCCCTCTCTCGCTGTGTCTCTCTCTGTCAAATCAATAAAATCTTTAAAAAAAAAAAGCAAAAGACCTACATTAGAACATTAATTGCTTTTTTCTTAAAAGTAAAAATCCTCTTCACATTTCTTTTGGTTAGCAAAAAATGTACTAATGTAGGTCTTTTTTTTTTCTTTTAAAGTATTTATTTTAGAGGGAGAGTGTGTGTGAGCAAGCACAAGCAGGGAGGGGAAAGGGAGAAAGAATCTGAAGCAGACTCAGCACTGATCGCGGAGCTCAACGTGGGGCTTGATCCCAAAACTGCAAGATCATGACCTGAGCCAAAACCAAGAATTGGATGCTTAGCTGAGAAAGCCACACAGGTGCCCCTAAAGTAGATCTTTCTAAAAGCAAAGTGGTGTACCACAAACTTTGGGAAGGTGGGATGCCTATATATAAAATGATAGAGTTAAAAAAAAATTTTTTTTATTTTTGTGGGTTTTTTTGCAGAGGAAGACTTAGAGGGCAAAACAGAGGAAGAAATAGAAATGATGAAATTAATGGGATTTGCCTCTTTTGACTCCACAAAAGTAAGTAAAATGTGTAGCCAGTTAAACATTCTGAGTTGAATTAATCCATTATTACCGTCACATTTTTCCATATTCTTTTACTCTTTTTTATAATTGTACTGTTATACTGTTTACTTTTACAGTTGTTTATAATTTCTTCCATTCATACAAGTTTTTTCCTTTAGAAGACATGAAGTATCTGTGTGAAGGGCATTGAGAGCACAGAGAAGGAAGCACTGAGCGGCCATTAGAATTCAGGGAGTGTTTGCCTGATGTTTAAGTTTGATCTTCAAGGTGATCGATCAGATGAAGAGGAGGAAGATCATTTGAATAGAGGGAAGAGCTCATGAGAATGCTATGTAGGCATGAAGGAGCATAGTGTATTGTGGGAATTTCAAATTCAGTGACTGGAAAAAGGTACTGATGGGCTAGTGGCTAGGAATGAGGCTGGAAAGCGGGATAGGGATCAAATTGTGAAAGCTTTTGATACTCTTAGCCATGCTAAGGAATTTAGAGTTGATTCTTTAGGTGTTGAGGAGAGGAAGCAATGATATGTGCATTTAGAACAATGAGCCAGGACAACATGGAGGACAGATGGGAGACAGGTTAGATTGGAGGCAGGGAGAACTGCTGGGTCATGAAATGAAAGATGATGAACTGAGGCCAGAATATTGAGTCTACTTAGGAACCAGAGTGGATTGTGGTGGTGGTGGTGGGAATGGGAGTGAGTAGTCAGTGATGACTCCAAAGTGACAGACTGAAAGACTGGGGAATAGGGTTAGCCAAGAAAGGATTCTGGGAAAGGGAAGTGCTGTTAAACAAGAATGAAATTCAGCTGCAGAGAAAGATGACATTGGGTAGCCATATATATATCTCATAGCTCAGAAGAGGGGAGGATCGGAAAGTGAATGTTGTCTAGCCTTGATCATAATACTGAAGAGAATAAGGAAGTGGGGGAAGAAAAAGAGGGAGGATTTTTGGAGAGGAAGATGAAGAGAAGGGATTATAGTTGGGGGGGGAAAGAAATAGGGAGATAGGAAAGAAAGACAAACGGGAGGGGAGATAGAGGATGTGGAAAGAGGAGAAAAGAGATAGAAGGAACTAGTAAGAATAGAAAGAATGTGTGGAAGGAATATATATTTTCTTTGAGAATATGGTTTAAAAAAAGAGAATATGGTTTAAAAACATTCTCTAGAATTTTAAGTCCATTTAGTTTTGTAAATGGAAATTGAGACTTTTAAGAAAAAAATGTCAAAAATAATCCAAGTCTTGTGAATGGAATGGGGTAATCTCAGAATCTGTAAAAGTTTCTTACTAATGGCTGTGATTGTGTAGGGCTCACATGTTTTTAAAATGACGGTGTATAACCTAAGAGGAATACTGAGGCATGACTGTTTTGAGGTAAGAAAATTATGAGCTCTTGTTCTCGCAAATGGTTATTCCCCATTTTGGAATTTAATGCAGTTTATGTATCAGGTTTTTTTTTCCTTGAGTACACTAAATCCTTACTTGTTTTTCCAAGGAGTATTTTATAAGTGAAATGGTTTATTAATATGTACACTGGGTGAACAAAAATATCTCCAAAGTAAAGCAACTGTAGTTTGCTGTTGTTAGAAGAATGGGGGGGGGGGGGCGTTCATGATCTCAGGGTCCTGGGATCGAGCCCCACATCGGGCTCTCTGCTCAGCAGGGAGCCTGCTTCCCCCTCTCCCTCTGCCTGCCTCTCTGCCTACTTGTGATCTCTTTCTCTCTGTCAAACAAATAAATAAAATCTTTAAAAGAAAAAAAAGAATAGGGAGGGACCTATCAGAATTATTTTTGGGGGGTGGGCCTGGGGCAGCAGGTTTACTATTACCTGATGTTAAGTTTGAAATTCTGAGAATCAGATGTAAAAATGGATCTGTACGTTTTTTTAAGATTTTATTTATTTATTTGAGAGGGAGAGAGCATGAGCAGTGGGGAGGAGCAGAGGGAGAAGCAGGCTCCCAGCTGAGCAGGGAGCCCAACGCGGGGCTCGATCCCAGGACCCTGAGATCATGACCCTGGAGCCATACTTTTAACTGTAGTCTATGCCGAAGGTGTTTGTTTATAAAGGAAGAAAATAGGTGAGAATTCATAGATCCCATAAAAATTAAGGAGAAAAATTAAGAACAAATGATGGCAGTTGTTTCCTTAAGGACATCTACAGGGATGTTAATCTAGTTTGTATGCAGTTAGCTTCATGGCCATCAGTTGTAAAGCCTCTCAGTTCATTTGCTTTTCAGTAATGTATCTTGTGATATTTCATCATAGATCTATGGTGGTACTTTTTCATGTGCCAATGTGGTCACTTATTTTCCCTCCCATTTTCACATTCTAGAATGTTTCAAAGTTTGGTTATGTTTATTAATGGATAATTTTCTATTTTAGCATGTAAATCAAAACAGGCTAATAATATATAACCCTTCAAATAGTTTTCAAAAATCAGCAATCCTTTAGGAATTGAACTTAATGAAATAGTTAGCATCATTTACTTTTTTTCTAAGCCAGTCTTTCCAAATCATGCCTACTTCCTGTTTTTGGGAGGACAAAATTATACACCTCAAGTAATTTACCCAGTATTCTGCTCTTCACACCCCCCCCCCACAATGTGTAGTGAAGACAGGAATAGAAAAGTAAGACCAAATACATGTTGTTGTTGTTTTTTAAGATTTATTTATTCATTTTCGGAGAGAGTGCAAGCAGGGAGAGGGGCAAAGGGAGAGAGAGAATCTCCAGCAGAACCTCCGCTGAGTGCAAAAGCCCAACACAGGACTCAATCCCACAACCCCCAGATCATGACCTGAGGCAAAATCAAGAGTCAGACACTTGACCAACTGAGCCAGCCAGGTGCCCCCAAATACATTTATTCTAGCTCCACCTCAAATATGTACCTGACCTTTACGTGCCTTTAGGGCAGTGGATGAGAATCCTTTTTTTATCCTAACACAGATACCTGGTTAAGTGTGCTATGCAGATAGGGTATACTCCCATGAGTAATGATGGGGAAGGGAGGGAGGGAGGGAATTGGAGGTCACATGTGTGTATGAAAGAGAAGGCATTGATCGGTGGTGGTCATATATTTAACAGTCATTTTCTGAGCACCTGCAAGTTCAGTGGCCTCGGGTGTGAGAATGCAAAAGTGACTCACATCCATATCCCTCCATGAAGAAGCTTTCAGTCTCAGGGAGAGTAACATCATGTATATACATCATGATAATGCAAGGTAGAAGATGAAAGGTATTATGAGGGAAGCACAGTTAACATTCTGTGGAAGGGTAGAGGGTGCTTTCTGGCACTTTCTGGCACTTGAAGTGGCCCTTGAATAACGGATAAGAACCAGATGGTTGGGGTTCTTGGATAAGGGTTAAGAAGGCAATTTAGACATGAGAAACAGCAAATGATGAGTTAACTTGGCCAAATCAAAAGACCCATAAAGGAATTAGTGAAAAAGAAGGTAGATGCCACATAAGAAAGGCCAAGATAAAAGTGACACTTAGCACCTGTTATTCTGTATTCTGGGGGGTTTTTTAATTTATTTATTTATTTTAAAGAGGGGAGGTAGGGGGAGAGGCACAGGGCAAGGGAGAGAATCCCAAGTAGACCCCCAGCTGAGCGTGGCTATCTCACAACCCTGAGATCATGATCTGAGCCGAAACCAAGAGTTGTACATAAAGTCAATTGACTGAGCCACTCAGGCACCCCTGTATTCTGATTCTTGATTTAAAAATCAAAATTTCAAGGCCTGTGCAAGAAATGAGATCTGAATGAATGGTGACTGTTCCAGCTATGATTTGAGAATGCTATGAGCTAAGGTCATAAGTTAAATTTTTCTAGAGAAAATATCTGTCAGTGGTATTTGGTTTCAAAGAATTCTTGGGCCAAAAAAGGTTAGGAACTGCTACCCTATTTCTCTGCATGCCTTGCGCATAAATATATATACCATGAATGTTTGTTGGCTTGGATATTTGAATATGTTAGATTATGTGTGACTGTAAAAATGGGAACAGAGTTGTAATACATGGGAGTTCATGGAATATCATCAGTATATGAAAATTCTCTCATTGGGCTTCCTCATTCTTAAATGAATTTTGCCATTTAAGTATGTCTATAGGATCTAGCTCTTTTTTTTTTTTTTTTTAGGATCCAGCTCTTTGAGGCATTTAATATATCCTTCCCATTTTTTATATTTGTTTATTACTTTTCTCTAGGGGAAAAAGGTGGATGGTTCTGTAAATGCCTATGCCATAAATGTGTCTCAGAAGAGGAAGTACAGGTATGCTTAGCTCCCATTATTATGTTTGAACTTATGATAAAAATTAGGTGCTTGGGAAAGAATTTATTCATGAGATAGCTGTGTTTGTAGGAAATGCAGCAGTTTCCATATAGTCCCTTCTTTTGATCTTCTTTGCTTATATTCTGGTGTGTTAATTTCCAGTTTACATGTGAACTAATAACTGTTACAGAGAATGCTGTTGGCTTACATCTTTTAAAGCTCAACATTGTTCTTTCTTCAAAATAGCATAATCTCAAGTCTTTAGGTTTTAATTTCATTACAGTTATAGGTTTAAATTAGATCCATCCTGAATTATTTACCTAGAATGATTGTGTAAGGATTTTAGCTATAAATATATATGTTAAATATATTAAGTACAAGTATATTAAGGCATATTTTATTAATACCACAGAAAAAAACAATCCATACCTGAAATCTCACTGAATTCCTGATGACATCTTCAAACATGCCTTTCTCTCAACCTTTACCACTGATAAAAGACTAGTATTCCAGTTAACTTAGAATATGTATAATGCGATCTGAGAATGCTGTGAGTTAAGGTGAGGACCAGAATCATCATTAACGGCCCTTTGTAAAATTATTTTCAAAGAAAGTCTTATTGAGGAGAACTAGTACAATATGCAGTCGGATTTACTTAATAGGTACCTATTTTAGAGCTCTTCTCTATTTCCTTATTGTTACCTATAGATAGGGATTTTCAACTTTTTTTTAAGTCTGTAGAATCTTTCTAAATAATTTTGAAAGTATATTTCCATACTTCTATTTGGATTTTAAAGAAATCTGAAAGGCTTTAGGTTATTTTGAAAGTGAAATAATATCCTAATGTGCATTAAATAGCCATGAATACTTTTTACCCTAGACTTTGCCAATTTAAAGATGATTTATATTATTATTTTTTTATAAGCAGAGTCCAGAATTTTTTTTAATAAACAATGAGTTTTCTCTTTTCATCATAGGCAGTACATGAATCGAAAAGGCGGATTCAACAGACCTTTGGATTTCATTGCATGAAAATTGAAATGATAAAGAATGATTTTTTTTTCCCTTGTTCAGAAGAGTGGATTTGTATTTCATATTTAATATGCATAAAAAACAGGATCACAGTCCTTCCTCCTTGTAAAGTAAGAAAATTTTATTTATGATATGTGCAGTTTACTCACCCTGACTCACAAAAAAGAAAGTTAAATACTGCATTTTTTTCTTTTAGAAAATATCATTTGGGGCAATCAACCCCATTTTTTTGTTCTTATTGTTGTGGAAGCTGTGTATTCTTCTTGGATGCTCGTTAGGACTTTTTAAAACACATAAAAGTAATTTGGATGTAAGTTTCTCAAATAAAGCAATATTTCTACCCTTTTGTATTTGATAAATATTTGTATTACTATATAAAATTGTCCCCCTACACAGTTTTTTTTTTCCCCTACATAGATTTAGATTTCATTAGTAATTTACAAATAACTGGATTTTTTTTATCTTCTGTGGTTTTTTTCCCTCAATTATTTCCTCCATTTATTGTTTTTCCCCATTTTTAAAAGCCACATATGCTTATTATATAAAAATTTGGGAGAAACTAAAAAACAAAAAGAGAAGCCAAAAATCACCTATAATCTATCCCCAGAAACAATATTTTGGTATGTGGCTTTCCAGCCTCCTATGGTGTATATTTATTGTCCCTACCCATTATATCCGAATTTATATGCTCTTCTCTTTTGCTAATCTTTTTTCTCCCATGTACTGTGAACAGTTTTTAATACTCTTACATATTATTTAGAAACTTAACTTTTGTTAAGTTTAGCTACTTGGTTGTACCATAATTTATTAACTAATCCTTTATGAGCAAACATTGGCTTCCCTCCCATGACTTGCTCTTTTAATTAAAACTGTGAGTAGTATTCCTGTTACATATATCTTTTTGTACTTGTTGCATTATTTCCTCAGGTTCCATTCTTAGATGTGGCATTGCTGGGTGAGATAAAGGGGTGTGTGTAAGGCTTTTGATATATGTATGTCTAGAAAGGTAACAACCATCTCTCACCAGTAAAGTATGAGTATTCCGATTTCATATATGTACACCAATGTCAGGTGTAATACTTTTTTAATTTCTAATCTGGTGGATAAAATAGTATTTGATTTTAATTTGTTCAGTTTCTAAGGAGGATGAACATTTAAAAAATGTGTTAGCCATATATATATGTGTGTGTATATGTATATATATATATATATATATATATATATATACACATTCTTGTGAAATGCTAATTCCAAGTCTTGGAGCCACTTGATCTTTTGGCAAGCTTTTCTTTCTCTTAGTTGAGGGAAACCCTTTTTATACTGAAGATAACAACCACTACCCATTCTGTTTCATATCTTGCTGATAGTTGAGGTTCTGTGGTTAGATTTTATTTTACTTTATTTTTCTAAGATTTATTTGTTTATTTGACAGAGAGCGAGCGAGCACAAGTAGGCAGAGAGGCAGGCAGAGAGAGGGGGGAGAAGCAGGCTCCCCGCTGAGCAGAGACCCCGATGCGGGGCTCAATCCCAGGACCCTGAGATCATGACCTGAGCCGAAGGCAGAGGCTTTAACCCACTGAGCCACCCAGGCGCCCCATATTTTACTTTTTTTTGAGTAGGTAATACAAACACATGGAACACAATTCAGATAGAACAAAGGGTATATAGTGAAGAGCTAATTGTGCATCCTTTTAGAGATATTTCATATATACACAAACATATATGTGTACATATCTTACTTTATTATTCAAATATAAGCAGACTCTACACACTATTCTGCACCTATCCTATTTTTTAATTTACTAGTACACCCTAAGATTATTTCTTCTTTTTTATCGTTTTTTTTTATTTAAGTAGGCTTCACATCTAGCATAGAGCCCAATGCAGGCTTGAACTCACAGCCCTGAGATCAAGACCTGAACTGAGATCAAGAATCAGACACTTAACCAGCTGATCCACCCAGGCGCCCCAAGATTGTTTCTTATCAATACATGTAATACTGCCTCTATTTATTTAAAGGGCAGTTCATTATAGGATAGACTGTAATAGTCCTTATTGGTGGACATGCACATTGTTTTTTTGTTGTCGTTGTTGTTTTAAGTCTTTCACTATTTTTAAAAATTTTGGGGTGCCTGGCTGACTCATTCAGTGGAGCATGTGACTCTTGATCTTGGGGTTATGAGTTAGAGCCCCACATTGGGTATAGAGATGACGTTAACAAAAATCTTTAAAAAAAGAATTCTGTAAAAAAAAAAAAAAAGAATTCTGTAATCAGTGTCCTTATATGTAAATGATTTTACAAGCATTTTTGGCTGGATCGTAAATCCTTATTGCATCTGAAATTTGACCACCTATTGTAGTTCTTTAAAAATTTTCCTGGCAAAAAAAAAAAAAAAAAAAAAAAATTTTCCTGGCAAATTCATTTCTTGTAAAGAAAATAATAGTAGTGTGACTGCATTGCATAATACAGTGCACAGAGCACCTTGGTTTATTTAAACCTTATGAGATAAAGCAGGTACTATTATCTCCATTTCCCAGATGAGAAAGCTGAGGCTATTCAGACTATAAAAGCAGAAAATTTTGGGATTTATGCTACATCAGTTGCACAATTTGTAATACCCATTGCCCAGGTGTCCCTTGCCCCCAAGGTGGCTAGATTATTTTGCTTGGAGTTATCATTTTGCCAACTGAGCTGTGTGTCTCTAAATTATCCACAATTAAGGACTATTTCTGACCACATTTATGCACACTTAAGGAAGGCCGATCCAACTGTGGTTTTAATAAGGAAGCTAAAACTTCTGGGATAAATAATATACCCAAGACCAAATTACAGATTTTTGGGTTGTCATCTTAGTGTGGTGTTAATAGAGATTTGACTCGAGATACCCAAAGCAGCATACTTTGTAAAGAAATAACATGAGAATACCTCATTGGTCAATAGATTTGCACTCCATGAGCTAACACCAAGAAATGGAAGAGGAAGACATCTGAAAAGCCAGAGATAAGACATTACGAGGGGCACCTGGGTGGCTCAGTGGGTTGAGCCTCTGCCTTTGGCTCAGGTCATGATCTCAGGGTCCTGGGATCAAGCCCCACATCAGGCTCTCTGCTCAATGGGGAGCCTGCTTCTCCCTCTCTCTCTGCCTGCCTTTCTGCCTACTTGTGATCTCTTTCTCTCTGTCAAGTAAATAAATGAAAATCTTAGGAAAAAAAAAAGAAGGTATGGGAAATGGAAATGCATTAAAAAAAAAAAAGACACCTACGATCCTAAAGGAAGTCCTGTTTTTGTTTGTTTTTTAAAAATTTTTTTTATTTTAAGAGATAGAGCATGAGTAGCAGGGAGAAGCAGAGGGAGAGGGACAAGCAGACTCCGTTCTGAGTGCGGAGCCCAACGCAGGGCTCAATCCCACGACCCTGAGATCATGACATGAGCAGAAATCAAGAGTTGGTTGCTGAACGTACTGAGCCACTCAGGCCCCCTCAGAAGTCCTGGTTTAAAGGAAGTTTCCATCAGATCATCTGATCCTGTAAGAACAAATACAGAGCATCTTTGTCTTCCTCTAGCAAGCTGCTGCTTCTCAGACATAAATTGTACTGTATCTTCTCTAAGTATCTAAATGTTAGAGCACTTTGGGTTAATTCCTGGACTCTCCATTGTCTTCCTTAGTGAGTCTTCAATGCGGCTTCCAGCTTATACTTCCAGCCTGGCCGTTTTATTGAATTGTAGCCTTGTGCAGTTGTGCAATTTATGTGCCTACATTATTAGGCACCTCAAAGTTAAGGTTGGCTGAATTCTCATTTCCTTGCCCAGCCTTCTCTGAGGCTTCCCCATCTCAGTAAATGGCCCATCCTTTCACTCCTTTGCTCAGACCAAAATCCTTAGGGTCATCCTTGACTCCTCTTTCTCATACCCCACATTCATCAGCAAATTTTTTGGCTCTAATCTCAGTATATTTTGAATCCAGCTGCTGCTTTTCCCCCCCAGATTTACTGAGGTATAATTGACATAAAATTTTAAGATATTTAAAGTATACGTCATGGTAATTTGATAGACATTGAATCTGACCATCTACCACCTAGGCTAACCTAAGTTATCTCTCTTGCTTGGATTACTGCAATAGCCTCTCTTGCTGCCTTAGTTTATTCTCTACACAGCAGCAGAGGTCAACCTTTTAAAATGTGCATCAGGTCATGATTTCAACTCAGGTCATGATCTCAATATCATGAGATCAAGCCCAGTGTCAGGCTCCACACTGCAGGAGTCTGCTTGGGATTCTCTCTTCTCCCTCTCATCCCACCCCACCCCCCACCACCATGCACTCACTCTCGCTTGCTCTTGCTCTTTTTTTAATTGATACCATAGTGTCTCTGTCTCCACTAAAATAAATAAATAAATCTTTAAAAAAAATAGAATAAAGTCCAGTCCTTACTGTACTGTACAACCCTGTATAGTCTAAACCCTGGCTTCCCACCGTCTCACCCCCCTTGCTGCTTTAGCTGTGCTCCTGACCTTGCTGTTCCTTGAGAACATGTGTGAATCTACCTCAGAGTCTTTCCACTTGCTCTTCCTCCTGGAATATTCCTTTCTGCTTCCAACTTCCACCCTGACCAAAATAAGGTCATTCCTGACCATCCTATCCAAAATAGCAACCCTGCTTCCCTCTCTTTCCCTTTACCCTGCTCTACTTATTTTAACATTTAAAAAATTGAGAAAAAATCCACACACCAAAAAATTCACCCTTTTATAGTGGTACCATTTCAGTGGGTTTTAGTATATTCAGTGTTTTTGTTTTTTGTTTATGTTTTTTTAAGATTTTATTTACTTGAGAGACAGGGAGCACAAGCAGGGGGAGGGGCTGAGGGAGAGGGAGAAGCAGGCTCCCCAATGAGCAGGGAGCCCAACATGGGCCTCAATCCCAGGACCCTAGGACCATGACCTGAGCCACCTGGGCGCCCTAGTATATTCAGTTATGTATCATCACTGTCTAATTACAGAATATTTTCATCACCCCAAAGGTTCCCCATATCCAATTAACAGTCACTCTTCATCCCTCCCTGCCACTCTCATTCCCACCCCTGAAACCACTAATGTACATTTTGTCTCTAAAGATGTGCCTATTCTGGACATTTCATATAAATAGAATCATATAGTATGTGGCCTTTTATATCTGGCTTCTTTCACTTAACATACTGTTTTCAAGGTTTGTTCCTATTGTAGCATGTGTCAGTACTTCATTCCTTTTTTATGGTCAATTAATATTCTCCGACTCTACCACATTTTTTTAATTCATCAGTTGATGGGCATTTGTACTTCACCTTCTGGCTTTTATAAACAGTGATGCTGTGAACTTTAGTATACAGATTTTTGTATGAACTTATTTTCAGTTCTCTTGAGTATATAACTAGGAGTGGAATTGCTGGCTCATATATTAATGTTTGACTTTTTGAGGCACTGTCAAACTTTTCAAAAGCAGCTGCACTATTTTACATTCCCACCAGCATATGAAGCTTCCAGTTTCTTCATATGCTCTGCAAAGTTTCCTTTTCCTGGTAGCAATTATCCCTGCCTGACATACTGTATTCATTTATTACAGTCTGGTTCTTACACCAGACGTCCAGCTCTGAGAATTGGGGCTTCTGTCTTGTTTGCTGCTGTAGCCCCAGCACCACACAGTGCCTGGCACAGAGTAAAGCACCCAAAAATATCTGCTTAATCCATGAAAATAGTTCAGTAACGTTTTTTTCACTTAACTACTTCCTTTGATCTTTATGTTAACCTTTAGTTACCCAGGTAATAAATGGATACATTTTTTTCCTGTAAAATTTTTAAAACATTATGACAAAGCTAAACCCCTTTTGAACAGTACCCACAGTCCTAGTCCTATTGCTTCTTCTTCAAGGTGAATCCTCTGCATTGTATCCTTCCAGGCCTTTGCCTATGTACCTATGTATGTAACAAAGTTGCAAAGGAGGAAAGTACATAGTTTGGGCTTTTTTTTTTTTTTT
>CM052885.1:45729923-45875534 GCA_028534135.1 Potos flavus | reverse complement strand
TATGGCAAAGCAAGCTGTAATGAATAACGACACAGGTCATCCACATGTGTAAATGCTCCATACAGCAGTGCTCTGGTTCTAGTGGTCCATGAATGGGAAAAGAGGAAGTGTGGGTTGAAAGGATTCAAACCCTGGTATGTTCTGTCAGGTCACATCCAAACCCAGAAACCTGGAGCTAACCTGACAGATATGCCTAATAAGAGTAGATCTTAGTCCGTGCCCTAACACCTGTATTATAGAGAGACTTGAGAAAACCCCGGTTTTGGCTTCTCCAGGGCTTTCACCAGAGTTGTCCAATTTCCAAAGATGTGTGTTTGGCCAGGGGTCATTGGTGGCGGTGGCCCTTACTGGGTCTGGGCAACTCCCTACTCTTTCAGAACTTGTTCTTCCAGAGCTCCTTCTGGCCCACTGTGAAATTCTCAATGCTACTGTGACCTTGTTTTTGTAGGCGGGCCCATCTTCGCTTGTGCCTGGAGAAGTTGAAGGGGCTAGTTCCGCTTGGGCCCGAATCGAACCGACACACTACATTGAGTTTATTGACAAAAGCCAAATTGCACATAAAGGTAAGTATATCTTTGCAATGCCTTTTTAGCTTTACTTGTCCACTAAGGGTTTGTCTGTTGAGGGATAGCAAATGTGTATCTATCCTCTAGCCTGCCTCTTAGATGATCTCCGGCATCCCAATCCCAACTTGTCCAGAACCCAACTCAGTATTTCTCCCCCCTGTGTAGCAGTAGTTAATCAAATGGACAACTGGAGGCCCTTTAAGACAG
Source organism: Potos flavus (assembly GCA_028534135.1). Classification (NCBI taxonomy): domain Eukaryota; kingdom Metazoa; phylum Chordata; class Mammalia; order Carnivora; family Procyonidae; genus Potos; species Potos flavus. The sequence continues at coordinate 45,874,761 of CM052885.1, read as the reverse complement.
AAACTCAGGGTCCTCCTTGCTACCCATTGCTCTGTAGGCATATCTGAGTCCTCTCCAAGACCTAAATATTTCACAGGCTAACTCCCATTTCACCCTACCACCACCTACTGCAATGAACTCCTCGGAGGCCTCCCTGTAGTCCTCTAGCTGCCGCTGAGCTAAGCTCTGTGCTTCCCAAGAATAATCCTTCCAAAGCCTAAGTCAGCATGTTACCCTGTTTAAAATTCTTCAGTGGCTCAGGACAGACTGTCAGCAGGCCTGCCCCAGGCAGCGTGACCTGGCCCTCACCTGCCTGTGCAGCGGCATCTTGTGCCCTGTGCCCTTTCAGCCCCTCACACTTGTCATGCTCTTAACCACAGGGCCTTTGTACGTGCTGTTCCGTCTGTTTGGTATGCTTTCTCTTCCCTTCTTCACCTAGTTAATTTCTTGTCATCCTTTAGATCTCAACACCAGGTATCACTAGCTCAGGGAAGCCTTTCTTGACCTGCTTACGTCCTTCCTGCCACAGATGAGTTATTATTGGATCTCTCTCTCTTAGCACTTATCACAGTTGTCATCTGAGCAGGGTTTGTGTGACTGTTTGGTTGTCTCCATTGTCGGAGGAGGGGACGAGGTCTTTATGCTCACCTTGTATCCCTAGCACCTCCTGGAGGGTCTGAAACAGTCCGCGTGTAGCACGGAGCTTGAATAGCAAAAGGTGAGGGAGTGGAGCGGTAGTCAGACTGCCGCAAGCCACAGCCGGAACTCACTGTTTAGCAATAATCCTTTAGTCATTGTTGGACAAGTGTCTCCTTAATTATGGTTAGCGGCCTGCATACATGATAGTTCTGGAGGGAAAAAGAACCTCTGTTTAGGGCAACATAACCATAGGTAAACAGCTTCATAAAAACGAGTGGTCTTTGGAAATGCCTGTAAGCTCTTATGTTGGACAGTTTGGAATCGGGACTTGCAGAGACCGTTTCCTGCTACCGAACAGAAGTTAATGGAGCCGTGGAGGAACTCGGGCGTTGGTATCATTAGAACACGGAGCTGACGAGCCCTCCTCCTGCAGGCCGTGTGTCACAGCTCCCGGCCGACGGCAGGCTCTAGTTCAGAGAGCAGGGTGCAGGGGTTCCCCACGGACCAGGCGGGTGCTGCTGGCTCTTCCCCGGCGTCCGAGGGGCCTAGCTCCGCCCCAGGACCCCTACCTGGGCCCGCGCGTAGCCGCAGCGAGGTCGGTGCTGTGGCGCGTCGCCGGAGGCAGGAGGCCCCGGTCCCGCCGGGGGACACCACAGGGCTTCGGAGGGAAGCTGGCCTATGTGGCGGCTCAAGGGCAAGACGCAGAGCCCTTGCCTGTTTTGAAACCGGCCTGCGGGCTCCAACAGCTCCCCCCTTTGACTTGCAGAAACTTGAAGATTGTGACAGAAAAGCCATTCACCAAATAGACCAGCTTCAGCGAGAGCAGCGGCACCTGAAGCGGCAGCTGGAGAAGCTGGGCATCGAGAGGATACGGATGGACAGCATCGGCTCCACCGTCTCCTCGGAGCGCTCGGACTCCGACAGGGGTGAGCGCGTGTGTGTGTGCGTGTGCACGCGTGTGTGTCCCCCCAGAGGCCGCGCGGGGGAGGAAAGGAGACCCGGCCCGAGCTGTCGCGACATCGAGTCACACGACCTCCAGTAAGGAGTCCCTCTTACCTCCTCGCACTCCGGCACCGGGTCCAACGCAGGGCCTGGCGGGGCTGGCTTGGCTGGGGGGCCCGCGCGTCCCGCAGCCCGCCTCCACCGTGTCTCTTGTCCTCCCCACAGAAGAGATCGACGTGGACGTTGAAAGCACAGACTATCTCACGGGCGACCTGGACTGGAGCAGCAGCAGCGTGAGCGACTCGGACGAGCGGGGCAGCATGCAGAGCCTGGGCAGTGACGAGGGCTACTCCAGCTCCAGCATGAAGAGAATAAAGCTCCAGGACAATCACAAGACGTGTCTGGGCCTCTGAGAGCGCGGGGTCGCCGCGGCTGCCTCCCGGAGGGCTCTGCCGGCCGAGCGGATTAGGTAGTGTATCGGACCCAACCACAGTCCCCTTGCACGTAAGCTTCCGTGTACCACCTGAACCAGCTCTGTAAACGTTTTCCAGGAAGTGCGTAGGATTGTGGGTTTCTGATTGCATCCACTAGCTTCTCTTTCTCTCCATAAAACTCCGTCTGCCAGACTGTACATTCCAATCAATCTGAAGCACCCAAGAATTCTTAGACCGAATAAGCAACTTTCACCGCCAAGCACTCTTGCCCCTCTTATTTACTGTCCCCGAGTAGTCTAGCAAACCTTTCTTAAAGTTTTCTGGCTATGTCACTCACCTAGCAGAAATGTCCGAATGTGTCCTGTGCTTAGGAAACGGAAGGAAACAAACTTTTAAAGTGGAGATCCTGATCTCAGAACTCCAAAGTAAGCTTTGAAAGCGGCATTTAAGAGCACTTCACCGTGGCCCTCACCCCCAGTGAGGGGTCAGGAATACCTCCAGAAACCACGCCCTTCACCCGCCCCCGTGCTAACCCCCCCCAGCCGCGCGGGGGCCGGAGCCGTTCTCACCTGAAAGCGGACACCGTGCTAATAGCCCGTCTTTGGGGTCGCACAGCTCATGCAAGTTCCAGCAGCGTTTGTCATCACAGACGAGACGGTACAATCTCTGTGTGTGCGATGTTCTTGGGACCGCGCTGTGTACCGCTATCCCAGGGCACGTTTTTCCCTCAAAGTTTGTTATGCTACTTGTCTCTGGAACCTTTTTTTTTCCTACCTCAGAGAGAAACAAGATCTCCATTTCCCACTTAACACAAAGTGATTATGCCTTTTTTTCACCCCCAAATAAGTGACATTTGGTCCAACTCTAATCTATTTTCCTATTTAACTTTCAGCAATAACTGAGCTTTGGCGCTAGCTGAGCTAGCGGCCGTCATCAGTGAAAGGAAAAGTCCGCATTTCTACCCTGTGCTGCAGGTGAACAGGAGGGGATGGCACAGTTATTAAAATTCCTCTCCTTATTTTTGGATACACTCAGAAACTTCTTTATGGAGGCTTCTGGGGTTGCTAGTTTAAAAGGCCGATCTTTCTTTCTGGTTATGATTTCTCCCTCAAGTGGTCTCCCACTTTGTAGCATTTTTATTTAAGCTAAAACAGAGCACATGTATATGTACATAAGACACATTAAATCTATAAATACTATTTATTCATTTTATATAAACTAATGTAATGGAAAACAAATTCTTATGACTTTGTGCTTTTATAGATGTTCTAGAAACTTTGTATGTAGGTATCTACAAAATTGGTTCATTCCCCTTAATATTTTTGCATTCATATTTTTGAGGTCGAGGTTTTCAGCCTCTGGCAAATCTTTTTCATTGAATTTGAACCATTTGTAAAACCTGTGACGCTGAAACAGTGTGTGTGTCACAAAGTGACGAGAACATTCCTAAAATTCACAGACGCACTGCAACCTAAGGGCTCCAAGGCTGAAGCAGCGGCGGGGGGCAGCCGCCCTGAGCCCCCACCGCCTGCGGTCTCTGGCCCCCCAGCCTCGCCTCACCTCCAGCGCCTCCACCTTCCACACGACTCAAAGTTCAAATGCGCTCCACGCGGAAGCTCATTCTATACCCGGAGAGCGGTCTAAACAAAGCAAGATTGCTTTTGTTCTTTCATTTTAATGATTCTCTAATGTATTAAAATTTTTAATTGGAAATAGTCGAGTCTTTAAATGATTCCAAAGTCATCTGTACTTCTGTTTTTGTTTTGTTCTGGTTTTTTTTTTCCTGCATTTCAGCTTTGGGGGGGCGGGGAGGGAGGGGCTGGTGACACAAAGGATTTTTTTTTTTTTTGAAATCTTTTCCAATGACCAGCTGAAGATTTGCACTGAAATACAACTTGTATGCCTTTTGCATTTTTAAAGCCTGCTTCCTGAATTTAAGCAGTGATAGTGTTCAAAGAGCCAGCTCAGCCTGTAACATGTTTGAAAAGATATTCTGCACTTTGAGGTCCCTTTCGAATGCCATTCGCTAGACCTCTCAAGCGTTTTCATTGCTACATTTAAGCGCCTCACAAGTCCAAGATGCTGGATGCCAAATGGCATCGAAAACTCAAGACTTTGGGCAAAGCTTGTGGGCTTGCATTGGGGGAGGGAAGGGAACAAATTTGTGTATTTGTTCGATTTAGAAATAAGGCATCTGAAAGATGCCGTTATTATTTTCTGTGTTTAAGTTAAACTGCATTTTTGTCTTTTGGTTGAAATCTGAAATGTACTGTCCCAATATAAAACAGTAATTATTTGACCTTTGCACTGTTTGTCTGGTCCTTTTCAATCTGACTGCATATATAAATGTGGAAATGGATATATTTTTAATGCACTTGTGATAAACTGACACCAGGGTTAGACCTTACTTTGCAAAAGCTCGAGGTGGACCGAATCGGCATGCCAGCTAGGCCTCTCTCTAACCAAAACTGTAACCTTCAGGACCAGCAAACTCAGCCCGAGGCAGCTACTCTCCTTCCCCACACGGCTATCAGCAGCCCTGATTTGCCAACCTGTCTTCTCATTCACTGATCCACCAGCGTGACTGTTCAGACCTATAAAGTCTTTTTGGTTGTTTTCGGGTTTTTTTAAGCAAAATGAAAAACCTTTCTACGAGGGTTGTTGGGCGGGGAGGGGAGGGGCAAAGATAGAAACCCCAGCCTTTAAGACTTTGACAATTGTACGTAACTGTAGATGTGTGTAAATATAGGCACATGCGTATTTTTATGTAAAACTGATTTTAAAAGACAAAAGTCTATACTCTCACCAATACCATTGCAATGCAGATGGGATAAGAAGAGTATGTAGTCCAGTTTCGTGCAGTGAGAAAACTATACCTGTGTGCCTCTGTGAACAGCCTAGAAAGCCTAGCTTTCTCTGCCCGTTGGCTGAGAACGGCGGGCAAAGCACCCAGGGGATTTGTGTGGGTTTTCTGCTGCTGAGCAAAGATCTTGAATTCTTCAAGGTGCTGCTAGTGACCGCTGACTCCTGTGTCTAGTCAAAGACCTAATGCTAGTTTGTGATGCCTTTTGAATTACTATTTGAGCAGGACCTAAATTCCTCTCCCAGTCTACCCCAGACTCAATTTCAGGGTCAATTCAGAATTGAGCACTGCGGTAGGGCCCTGACCCGGCATTCGGCCCCTGGAGCAGGTTTCTTCTAAAGAAAGCGTTTTCCTTTAACCTCTACTTGTTTTCAAAAGAAACAAAAGGTCCTTACCTGGGTTTCCTGTGGGCCTCTCTGATCCGTCCCCTAAGTGGCCAAGGGCAGATCCTGGGCTGTGGGGTGGAAGAAAAAAAAAGTGTCAACTTGGTAGGACAGTGATGCTCAAAATAACTGTCTAGTGGGGTCGCAAATGGGTATTATGGGCTTTTTTCTTCTTGCCTCTGCCCCGTCCTTTAAAGAGAAAACTTATTTTTGAAAAGTATATACATACACATTTAGGTTTTTATACCACACTGTATCGGTGAGAATACCACTTTCATTGTGCTTTATAATCTATTCCTGAATCTGTCTGCTCTTCCTTCTCTGCTTGTTTCCCAAGCTTCTTTGCCTTCCTCCTCTACCTGCCCTGTGCGTTGAACCCCAGGGAGTCAACGGCCGCAAGGCGATTTCCTGCAGGTCAATCTGGGGTTTTAGTTTTTTTTTTTTTCCTGTGTCTAACTCTTGGATGCGGCATGCTTAGGTAGCTGGCTACTGAATTTTCAAATCCTTTCTGGGAGAAGATGACCCAAAGACCCTTGCAGATGGGGTGGTTTTTCTCATTCAGATCTCTGTGACTATGGGATGTTTTGTTTTCAAAGCTAACTGGGGACGGGGAGGGGTGTGTGTGCAATACACGATTTATCATGATTTCCTCAATATTTGTTCCATGGATGCTTTTCTTATATTCTTCTGAAAGAAGAAATAACCGTCTGGCACTGCTAGAGTCAGCTCTTGACTGGCTAAAGAAATCGAGTATCTTTGTCTTCTCTCAAAATCATAAAGCGAGATTTAGTAAGGCACCCGATTCTAAGGTTTATCCAAATTTTTAATTTTGATTTCTTACTCTGGAGGGGGCGTGAGTTGATGGGGCATTCTACATTTTAGCTTTTACCTGAGAACCAAACTTGCCTTTAGCCCTCGTCCCTAGAATTGGTGCTCCAGGAATATTGCTGTTAACCATCAATGTTGGGGCCATCTTCCTAGCAAATACAGCCTAAGTGGGGGAGCAGCTGATGAGAGAGTATGGAATTCTGTTTCCAGATGTTTATTTCTTGATGTAAATATGAAGCCAATGTAAATCCTGTGTCAAGATCTAGAGAATGGTGCTTTTTACTACAGTTAGCACATGCATTTTTAGAACTACTACATGTTTTAGAGACTCTTTGCCGTGTATATGTAAACTTCCGTATTGTCCCACCGTTAACAAATAAATTATTTCATTATGAAAGAAATTCCGGTCTTTCTGAGGTTTTGTACCCTCTCATGCTTTTTACTTACAGAACTGAGGTAATCAATCAGACTTCTTAGTTCCATGGAAAGTTCACTGGCCAGAAGTTCTCAGCTCTCGGGCTCTGTGATCAGAGTTTGGACGGCGTGGCTCGGGCAGAGCTCGAGTGGCCGCTGCTCTCACCCGTTCCCTGCTCCGCACTCGCCCTGGGCTCACCGGTCACGGGGCCGGCGCCCCTGCTGACGCGCACGCTCTGCTGGGAAAGAGAGATGTAGTCACAATTTAACGCCACGCGGCCAGTTGTGGACTAAAGTTGGGCAGGGACGTGCCATGAGCCATCACAGCAGTGACGGCTTTCCAGGCGGGCCCTGGAGAACTCGGATGTCTGCTAGGACAGGAGCGAGCCTGCAGGGAAAGGGGGCAGCCCCGCAGGGCTGGGGTGTGGCGGGGTGGGGGTTAGGGGACAGAGCACGTGGTGTGTGACGGGACCCATGCAGGGACACAGCCGACTGTGAAGGACGCATGCGATCGAGTGGGAGAAGGCACCTGCTTTAGGGGGTTAGTTGTTTTACATGGGAACCCATTTGGTTACTTTACGTTCGTTCACTCACTTAACAAACAGGGATCGAGCCTGGCTCTGTCGTAGGGCAGAGGGACACACGTAGGGACCGAACACAGAACCCTGCCCTTTGATGCCACTTTCTAGGGTCACCCACTGGCTCTGGCCCTCGGCCCCCCCCCTTCTTGCTCCCTCGAAGCACTTGTTCAGAGTCAAGAAGAGAGAAAAGGGGGGGGCTCTCTCCTTCTTGACTAGTGACCTCTTATTCTTAAAACCACCTAAGAAGTGGTTTAAGTTAGGATGGTCTGCAGCCTGCAGGGCTTAGTAAAAAAGGATCTTTCTGGTCCTTCTACTTGGGAAAAGTAGCCTCACCCTTCTGCTGTCTCTCAAAAGCAGGGGCCACGTGCCGGGCCAGTGGAGGACGTGTGAGTCTAGAACCCACGTCCGTGGACCGGCTCCAGAGCAAACCCACCAGAGAGCGAAAGGTCCGCAGCAGGGGTGGATGGCGTGATGGGCCGCAGCGCCGGCCCCCCGTTTGCTGGGCCCACGACAGGAAGCCCCGGGCCACAGATAATCACCCAGGCAGCTCACGCAGCCAACCAGCCTCCCCCGCACGGTGACAAATCTTATTCCCAAGGTTTCCTGACTTTGCTTGTTCACAGGAGCCCGAGGAAGTGGCCTCGCTTCTGCCTGCCGGGTCCACGGCACCCTGATGGTCAACTCACGCCCCCTGGGGGCTCTGCCTCGGCGCCTCCGGGAGCCCGACGTCAGCCCTAGGGGTGACTGCGGTCATTAGCCCCATCTCCGGGGGTGGGGGGACACCGCAGAGGAAGGCGAGGTGTTTGGCCCCCGAGTCTGCAGTGCTGGGGGACTCGGACTCCAGAGCCCACACTCCTTCGCCTCCATTTTTGTAAGACCTGTGTCCACCTCTAATCCGTTTTCCATATTTGGCATCTTTCCTTTTTAAAGCCTTTGGATGCAGCAATCTAATTTCTGTGAAGGGGCCTTAGGTTCCTGTTGATGAGGCAGAAACCGGAACACAACACAACTGTGGATCGCCATTGCTGAGTCGTCGTCCTCACTTCCATCTTCACTCTCCTGTCCATTCTGAGGGTGAGCCCCCGACTCTTGACCCTCATGAGGCTCTCGCGACAATAACCCAGCACGCTCCTGAGGAAGACATCCTTACAGGAATTGAAGACATTCTTTCTAGACCACGTCTTCTGGGTTGTGGATCCTGTGACATTTTAGCCAACCAGTACTTACTTAACACACTTCCACGTAGCCTTGGCATTCCCTTTAATCCAGTGCCACTTGGATCCACCCCTTTGATGTCACCAAGACCTCGACGAGGAGGGACACAGCAAGGCTCTCTGCCAAGAGTCTCTGGAATAGCAGCCTCTCGTTCCCGTTGCCCCCTTGGACCTTCACGTCCATTAAGGGCGTTCGGCTTCCAACGGCCGAGGGCCCCAGAGGCAGGGGCTCTGCAGGAAGCACTGTTCAGGGCTTGGCACTGACTGGGTGGCCACTCTGTCCCACGTGGAACTCATGGCATATTCTTGACCACACGAAGGGACCACACAAAGCAGATGGGACCGCTCGCTGCTGACTTGGGGTGAACATTTGCCCAGAAGAAAAAGCAGCTGCGTGTTGGAGGCAAGTGACGAACACGCTTTCGGCAGACGGGAGGGCAGGCTCTGCCGGGCTGCGGCCTCTGGGGTCTGCCCTCCCTGTGCACGAGGGCAGCCTCTCTGGCAAAGACAGGCTGAGGATTTCGTGTGACAACAAAGGCAAGAGCCAGTGCAGAGCAAACAGTGTGGGCCCAAGGCCAGGATGGAGGTGGTGGGTTGCGGACTCAGGGGCTGGAGAGGTTCCCAGAGGCCCTGAGGGGAGAGAGAGGAGCCTTTCCTAGGATGCTCTTGGCCTCGCCTGGGGGCAGAGGTGAGCTGTGACACCCACCGTAGGGAGCTGCGTGTCAGGAATAGGTCTACCTTCAAGGGAACCGCGGGCCCGGGAGAAGAGACACCTGGGAGGACCTAGGGGACAGAGGAAAAGGGAGAAACACCAGCCCAAGCAACCCTGTCGGTCACCCAGGTGGCCAGGCGGATAACACCGGGGGCAGTCCCCCCACCTGCCTAGCGGCCAGGGGGGCTGGGAGACCCGAACCATCTGCTGGAAAGGTCATTTAGTTAAAAAAACGTCTGACAAATTCTTGCCTAGCCTTGCTGATAGTCCCATCGCCCAGAAGGAAGAAGATGCCATTATCACAGAGCTCTGGGGCTAACCCTGATCGACAGTGGAACGAGAGATCCTTGGGGGATTGCAGTGTCCTGTAGATACCCTGGAAGGGGGTCCTGGGTGATGGTCAAGCACAGACTCTGGTCAGATGGATCCAAGGGCCAATGCCAGGACCCTTTATAGTCTGGGTGACCTGGGGCCACTGGTCTGGGGCTCCACTTTCCCATTCTCAAACATGAGGAGAATGAATATCTATCTCCTGGGGCTGTTGGGGGGATGAAGTGAGAGAGGGGCTGGAAAGAGCCTAGCCCAGTGCCTGACTTTCCAGAGCATTCAATACATATGAGCAATCATTATGTTACTAGCGCTGTCGCTAGTAATGAAATATAACTTAATAGCGAAATGTAACTTAGATCTTCAGAAGACAAAGTTCTAACGTTCAGAAAAGAAATCACCCTGGAAGGGAAAATTACATGAGATGGCAGGGAAGTGTCCAAATATGTCATCCTGACCACGCTATCTAGATAGCGAAGGGCAAGCAGGAAGTGGTTAAAATGACAGGAGGAGAGACGAGAGGCTGACTCAGGGATGGGCTGTGGCCAAAGGTGGGGAAGGGGGTGTTTTATTCAGGTGGTACCTCACCTGCTTGCTGTTCAGAAAGTGAAAACACAAATCCTAGACCCCCTGCAGCCCTGCGAGGCAGCTCAGAGACTCAAAGAGAAACCAGGAAGTACAGGGCTGGCGAAGCCAGAGAGACCCTCGCTAACATGCCTCCATTTTGTAGGCATCTCCTCAGAAGAGCGGGAGGTGCCTTGGGTCCCAGCGTTTGCACGTGTCTTTCCAACAGCAAATTCAGAACAACAGTCGCCAGAGCCCTAGCCAGTCAACAAAGACCCCACGTTTCAAGTATAAATCACGAGGTTGTGACAATTCTCTGCAATTTGGTAATTAAAACCTTTGGTTAACGCCGCAGTCGAGGGGCAAGCACAGACCAGCACAGGACATGGAGGAGCATGGGGCCCAGAAGACTCATCAGTGGAGACAGATGGTCATGAGAGGACTCAGGCAGGGCACCGCTTCCTCTTCACCACGCCTACAGCCCTCAATGGTGGGCGAAACCACTTGTCGGAACTCAGAGCAGGAATCCCATTGCTTTCCCTGAAGAACGGGTGTGTGTTTCCCCAGGGAAAAAGTGAATCATTAAATGGATCACCTTTCTCTTATTGCTTAGGCTGCCAGGAAGCTCAGAACCAAATTCACAGCTCAACATCAGTAATTATGAGAGAGATATATATATCTATATAGATCTATATAGATCTCTATAGAGATCTATATAGATCTATATATATGTGTGTTAATTCTCCCTAGTCTTTTTCTTGACCTTGCTTTTTATTTAAAATTTCTTCTACTTTAAGATATGTAATTTTAGAAGTCATTTCAGATTCACCTTTGTAGAGAACAAAGAGAACAAAGTTGTAAAGAGCCTGTGTATTAAAACAAAATAAAGAGCGCCTAGGTGGCTCAGTGGGTTAAAGCCTCTGCCTTCAGCTCGGGTCATGATCTCAGGGTCCTGGGATCGAGCCCCGCATCAGGCTCTCCGCTCAGCAGGGAGCCTGCTTCCCTCTCTCTCTCTCTGCCTACTTGTGATCTCTCCCTGTCAAATAAATAAATAAAATCTTTAAAAAATAAATAAACAAAAAACAAAACAAAACAAAAAACATTCTGGTCCCTTCTTTGGCAGCAGAGGGCAGTGAGGTTGGCTAAGCAAGGGTAAGATAATTGGGGTCGAGAGCATGGAGAGGGAAGATGAGTGTGGGGTTTTTTAAGCAGTGGAAACAAACTTACCAAAGAATAGAAGGGAGCTGCCTCAGGGCTGAAAGTAATCCCTACTTGTCTAGAGGAACTGGGGCTCCTCTGGGGGTTTCCGTGGAGGCCGGGGGCAGCGGCACAGTTGACCTGGGTCTGAGTCACCTGTCAGAAGCAGAAGGAACACCACCCTTTCTCCCCAACTCAAGAAAGTTCATCAGATTGCAAGTAAATGAGAATATTATTTTCACAGGACTGGCCTGGACTCTGCTTTGTTGTATAAAGAGAAAATTACTTGCAAATTTCAGTATCAATAAATTACTTGCGGTCCCTGGGGCGCCTGGGTGGCTCAGTCCGTTCAGTGTCTGCCTTTGGCTCAGGGCATGACCCGGGGGCCCTGGGATCGAGCCCTGATTTGGACTCTCTGCTCAGCGGGGAGCCTGCTTTTCCCTCTCCCACCCACTTGTGCTCTCTTTCATTCATTCTCTCTAAAATAGCATCTTTATAAATAAACAAACTAACTTGTGGTCCCACTGAGATTAGATTAGTGGACGCAGGTCTAGCTACAAGAAGGCATCCAGTGACATGAATGGGACACTTTCCCCAACCCTGTCCTCGTCAACATAAATACACTAATTTGGACCCAGGTATGGAAGGCACATTCCCCACATCTGAGGGTGACCCCACGGTGGTAAGAGGACACCCGGATGCCTAACAGAATCAGGATCCAAAACGTCTTGGCAGCTAAAGGGAGGGGGCATCTCAGACAAGGCGCACTGTAAGAGACGAGTGCAGGCCCCTGTCCTTGGCTATGGACGTGCCAGTCCCAGAGGGCAGTGCCACCCACTGACAGGGTCAGAGAGAGAAGGGGGCTCAGTGGCAAGCCTCCAGAGTGAAGGGGCCACCACAGAGTGAGGCCAGTCTCTCCCCACTGTCCCCAGGACCCCCCACACCCCCTCATTATCTTTTTTTTTTTTTTAGAAAGGCAGAGGGGCAGAGACAGAGGGAGAGAGAGACAATCTTAAGCAGGCTCCACACCCAGAGTGGGGCCCAGTGCGGGGCTGGATCCCACAACCCTGAGGTCACCGCCTGAGCCGAAATCAAGAGTTGGACGCTTGACTGAGCCACCCAGGTCCCCCATTATCCTTTCAAAATAGCCGTCAGACCCCAGCCTTCCTCAGTGCAAAATCTGCCTGTGGCACTCCATCTCTCAGCACATTAGATCTCTTCAGTGGCAAGTCCCCACCTGACCTGGCCTTGGCCACCCTCTTGGACCCCAGGTCCTACCACCCCACCCCATGGATTGTTCTCTGAACACCCAGGGCCTTTCTACTTGCTGCTACTCCTGCCCAGAATGCCCTCCCCCAACACCTCCATGGCCTTTCCGCCCCCCCTGCTCAAGTCTCTGCATAGAGGTCACCTTATCCACAAGGTCCCCAGGACACCCTCTGTACAAGAGGACACATCCCTCCTCACTTTCTACCCACTATCCCTCTCATCTGGACTCATTTCTTCTCATCGCAGGACATTCTGTTTTGTCTGATGTTAAAAGGGGGCTCTGTAAGGGCAGAGACAGAACTCTCCAGACGGTGCTGCCCCAGCACCCAGAACCGTGCCCGGCACGCGGGGTACTCAGCCATCCACGTGGGTAGACGGATGGACAAGTGAGTAAATGGATGAACACAAGCAAGAGATGGACTCAGGCTCATAGCTGAGGCAGGACGTCAGCCTCCGGTGTCACGTGCCCCAGAGGGCCGCCGGTGAAAGCCAGCGAGGGAGGTGTTTAGTACAAATGAAGGACTTTATCACTGGCAGAGCTGTAGGAAGGCAGGGCAGGGGGCCCCGAAAAATACCTGGGCTTTAATCCACGTGACGTGGCAAAACAAAAGCAATTTGATAGAAAATAATCTGGTTGAGAACAGGGGAGGAGACACGATTCAGCCCAAAGGACGATTTGGTCTAAAAATATAGTCTGCAAATATAAGAAATCGCACGGAGGATCATAGGGGAAGGGAAGGAAAACTGGGAAGAAATCAGAGAGGGAGACAAACCATGAGAGACTCTGGGAAATGAACCGAGGGTCACTGGAGGGGAGGTGGGTCGGGAGATGGGGTGACTGGGCAACAGGCATGAAGGAGGGCATGGGATGTGCTGAGCCCTGGGTGTTCTATGCAACTGATGCTTAACTGAACTCTACCTCTGAAACTAATGATGTGCTATATGTTGGCTAATCGAATTTAAATAAAATAAAAATACAGCCCACATTTTTCAAAAATTGGGATTTTGAGGTAGTATGGAGGCAGAATGCATCCTTTGTGCCTCCTTAAGTATTTTGCTTAAATTTCAGAATAGTTTCACCCTCTTTTAAATTTCTTGTTAATATTTCTGCCACCTTTTTTTTTTTTTTTTTTTTAAGATTTTATTTGTTTATTTGACAGAGGAGAAAGATCACAAGTAGGCAGAGAGGCAGGCAGAGGGAGAGGGGGAAGCAGGCTCCGTGCTGAGCAGAGAGCCCGATGCGGGGCTCAATCCCAGGACCCTGAGATCACGACCTGAGCAGAAGGCAGAGGCTTTAACCCACTGAGCCACCCAGGCGCCCCTCTGCCACCTACCTTAACTCTGCTCATTTTTATTTTTTATTTATTTTTTTTTTAACTCTGCTCATTTTTAAAGGTGTTTTGTGAAATGCCATGCACACAGATGAAGGTGCATAGACCATCAACATTCTGCTTAGTGAGTTATTGCAAAGTCAATGCCCACACAAACACCACCATCAGGAATCAAGAGGCTGCTGGCCCCCACGTGTCCCCAGATGCCCTTCCTAACACACCATCCCAGCCACCCCGCATCTGTCATAATCGAATACCTCCCCTTGCCTTTACACTCTTGCCTCCTGAGTGTGCATCTCTACACACGGTGGCTGCGTTTTGCCTGTTGGCTTTAGAAGGTTATGTTTATGGACTCACACAGGCCATGTTTGGGTCTGGCTTCTTTCACCTTCTTTCACCTGACATCACGGCTGTGAGACCTGTGGTGTGTGTGGCTGTAATCCCTTCCTTTTCTTCCCTGTATGGTGAGGTTTGTAACAGCAACATGTTGAAAACAGTCCGCATGTCCTAAGTAGGGCATTAGTTACAGAAAGTATGGAAGTTTACGAGGAGAAAGTACCGTGTAATCCTATTTTTGCTAAAAGGGATTAAAGAAAAAACAAGAATTGAGGGAGTGAAAGGATAAAGGAAAAGATATCCATATAAATGTCCATAGAGAAAGGTCCTGGGAAAAATGGGCCATGTTTGACCTCGGGAGGGTGAGTAGGTAGAAGGTTCTTCAAGAAGTTTATCTATTTTTGGGTTGACCTAATTTTCTGGTTTTCCTGTAATGAGCACTCACTGCATTTGTAAAAACAACAACAATTACTAAAAGGAATGTAAACAATGACAAATTAACCAAGCAATGAAGTAACAAAAGGATCTAGAATTTGGGGGAGGTTTTCAGGGAGTTTTTCCTCCCGAGTTTATTCTCAATCAGGTCTCTTCTACTCGTTTGGTAATTTTTATAAATTTTTAATTTTCATAAGTTGATAAAAATGTGTCCAACCACAGTGAACATGTTCAAAAGTTACAAATACTTCACATATTGCTTAGCTAACCAAGGCCCATTTGTTGAACATTTCCGCTTTTCAAATTCATTTCCACCCACTGTGTCTTCCTGGCTCTATTTATAATAGATGAAAACAAATTCGTTTTTACCAAATCTCCATGCGGATTGCTCCAGCAGACTGGAGTGAACATTCTGAAGGCAGGCAGGCTGACACTGTAACTCAGTTCAGCCATTTACCATTTGAGCAACGCTGAGCCAACTAACGTCCCCTAATGTCAATTTTCCCATCCGTTAAATGGAGATAAAACTTACCTTCCAGGGCTTTTCTAAGACTTAGAAATTGCCAAATCGGCCAACTGTGAGTTACCTCAGGCCAGTTCCTCAGGCTTGGCGTGGCTGCTGACACTCAGGGGTGGGGAATTCCCTGCTGGGGGCCGCCCTGTGCATTGTGGGAGGCTGAGCTGCAGCCCTGGCCTCTCTCTACCCCCTAGACACCAGCGGCACCGCTCCCCTCTCCTCCGCCTCCCCAAAATCTGTCACAACCAGAAAGGTCTTCAGACACTGTCAAATGTTCCCTGAGGGGCAAACCACCGCTGTTACCTCAGGAACTGGTCCCCCTTCGCCACGGAGCCTGCTTATCGGCCTCTTCGGCCTGCACCCCGGCCAGGCCGGCGCAGACGCCCCCTCAGACAACCCCTTTCCATCCAGTCTCATGACTGTGCCCTGTCCACAGACACTGGAATGCACATCAGGGCGGGACACGAAAACACCAATGGGTTGGCTTTTGCTCCAGATTCTTCCCCCGACTCTTCCGTTTCAGGCAAGTAATTTAGCCTTTTAGGGTTTGCTTCTGGTCCTGGGTTACGATCCAGCGTTGCCTAGAAGACATGGTACTTTTCTTCCCCAACTTTTGTACCTGCCTAAACCCGCGGGTGAAAATCTATCCACCAGGGAGGTGCGGGGTGGGCTCGGACTCAAGGGAGGGGATGAGGAAGACACAGGTGGCTGGACAGTCCTGGAGAGAACAGGCACGCACACCACACGGTGGCCCCCGAGGTGTCAAAACATCCCAGGGAGGGGCTGCCTGGTGTCCCTCAGAAGGCAAGACCTGAGGCCCCGGGGCTCCTGGTCCTGCGGGAGGGGAGGGGGGCAAAGAGTAGCACAGCCACGTGGCCTAAAGGGATCGCGTGACCAAGGACAAGGGCCTGTCCGTGATAACGGTGTAGGGTATCCATTCCATGGCTTGTTGCCCCTCCCTCCACAAAGCTTCTGTGCTGTGTCGGGTTCTGGGAGAGCCCCTAAAAGGACTGAGAGTGACCCTCTCAACAGCCTGGCTGACTGGGGACTGAGTTGGATGTAATTAGCTTTAATTTTGGAAAAATATTCCGAACTGCCATTTCCCTTACATCTCTGTGTTTGTGGACTGGGGCTCAGATGCACTACACATGGAGAGGTCATCCTGCCAGCTCCCTGCCTATAACCTTCCACAGTTCCCCATCACCTAAGGATGAAGGCCCCTGACGGCACACAGTAGAGGAATCGGGTGCTCCCCCTCCACACTGGCTCCCAAGACAGACCTCACTGACCCATCACGGCCTCTTTCTGGCTGGGTCTGAACAGGTGGTACTGGAATGCTTTGCAGCACCTCCCACCAGGCACTTGTTACTCGAGATGAAGTCAAGTATTTTCTCTACTTCGGGGCCTACCTCTGCCATCCCTTCCCCCTACCCCCTACACACACACACTCTACTGCTTCTTAAATCAGGATATACCATGGGTACATACATTGATTTTCTTATTCCGAAAATAAGGATTAAATTGATAATGTACTGAGGCTGGATGGACACCTGTGGAAGACTCGGACACATCACCCGGGTCTCCCTGCGGAGATGAAGCCATGGGCAGCCCTCCGGCGTGGCCTAGGTGAAGACAGCGGCCTTGCTTAAGGGCACGCCCGTCTGAGGCCTTCTGCCGAGGCTCCTTTTATTGCGTATGAGAAAAAAAATATGTATATACTTATAGCTTATCCTTTTGTGAACATTTTCGCCTTCACTGGGCCTAAGTAGATAAAACTGTTATCCATGGGGGCTGCCCATGGCTTCATCTCTGCAGGGAGACCCGGGCGATGTGTCCGAGTCTCCCGCAGTTATCCATAACTGCCCGGCTCCTTTGCTTCAGCTCCAGATGGCTCGCAAGGATCATCTCAGCTTCAGAACCTCTCATAACCTCGGCTGAGGCCCCTACTGAGACCGCCTCGCTTCTCCTTCCGCCCTATCCTTCCTGCCCTTCCGCAGGTGTTGATCCCCAGATCCCTAGTAAACTTCCGGCAGGCGAATCTTTACCTCACAGTCGGCTTCTCAGGGAGCCCAGCCTGTGACAATACTCGCCCAGGACCCTAGAGGCATGGCGCTGAGCAGGAGTTCTGCCCAGGTCCCCTACAGCCCCGTGACTCAGCATGATCCTTGGGTATCTGAAGGGGGAACGTTCTAAGTCCACAAAGTCTGATCGGTCTCCACCGTGTGTAATCAGTATGGATGATCTTCAAGAGAAACCTCAGCCTTCCTTCATATTGTCTGATCTACGGCTGGCCTGATGTCACTGAGGAGGGACACCTGTTTGAGTCACTGCCTTGCTCATTCAATCATCTGTCAAGTCTTTCAACAAATGTTTATCAAGGCCCAAATAGGCACCAATGGGGATCATGGGGCACAAAAGAGCTCTTTTCTGGAGCTTACGTTCTAGTGAGGAGAAACCTATCGACATTATTTCCCAAATTTCAGTCATTCGCATACTGCTTCCAAAATTTTGGCCTATATGCCCTTTGCCCGATCACGGTACTTCCACTTCCTCTGGCTTATGGATGGTGGATTCACAGTTTTATCTACTTTAGGCCCAGTGAAGGCTAAAATGTTCACAAAAGGATAAGCTAGAAGTATATACATATTTTTTCTCATATGCATTAAAATGAACCTGTAATTTTAAAATTTAAAATAAATTGATAATGTACTTTTTAATGGAGTGCATCTTAAAGCTGAAGAAATCCTCCATCAATTATCTCTGGCCTTCTGGAGTCACCTCAAAAGTCATACAAGACCCTCCACACCGGACCTCTGCCTCTCCCGACCCTCAATCACCCTGCTAGCCAGCCCCACTGGTCCTTGCCCTTTCTTCACCCTCCTCCCTCCACCCTGCTTCTTCTGGGGGAAACAACCACTTGTCTTCAGTTTAATTAAAGATCTGCTCTGTGGAGCCCTTTCTGGCCCCATGCAGAGGGCAGTGGGGAAGGGACACAGCGCTGGGCCACTCTAAAGCCTGGGCTCCCTTTGCAGGGCTGCCTCCTTCCTCAGACTGCAATCCCCAGAGGGCACGGCTCATCTCTCACACACCTCCTAGGGCAGGAAGAGCCTCTAACAGGAGCCCAGAGAAGTGAGGCAGGGCAAGGCTGGCCCCAGACAAGTCCCACGGACAGCCTGTGGCCTTGGAGAAGTGCCCCCGCCCAGGCTTTGGGAAAGCTGGCCCACGGTATCTGAGCAGTCAGAACTTGAGAGCCAGTGTGCGAACCCCCAGCGAGGACCAGAACAGCGGGGGGAGGGGGTGACGAGAGAGGCCTGACCAGAGTTTGCCCTCTGGTAGCCCAGCCAGCGAAGCCACCTGCATTACCGGGATTGCTTGCTAAGAGTGGACCCTGAATCAGACCGTGACTGACGGGACTAGAACGTGTGGTGCCATCAGCTGACAGCCGCCTCAGTGTCTTCAGTGGCGGAGGACCAGGTGGGCAGGCCAGGTCACCGCTCTGGGGCACAGAGGCCTGCCAGGCCCTCAGCACTGCCACAGGAGAAAGATTTATGACCTCGAGTCTCCCACTCCAGCTGCTCCCCTGATGAGCACCTTGTATCCTCAAGACAAAGTAAAACCTTCAAACTGGCACCCAGGGCTTTACACACCTGGGAGCCTTACTTAGCTCTCAAGATGACCGCGGTCTGATTTCATCATTTCTTTTCCTTCTCATTTGCTGCCAAGGACCAGCCACACCTGCCATTGAGTAGGTGATTAATAACTGATCGCTCGTATGTTTGTTTTTCATAGGCATAGGAGTTAGCAATTCTGAAACTACTTTCTGGGTATGCTAAGGCTGAGCAAATAAGCCTTATTAAGGCTTATTAAGGCTAAATAAGGACCTGAAGCTAGAGTTCTCACTGGAGAAAGAAGCTGCGAAGACGGAAAGGGAGGAGGTTAGAATAAACCCTATCGTCCTGGATTGGAATTGGAAGTATCAGGATGAACTCATTTTTAATACATAGAGAGATAGATGTAGAAACATAAATAGATGAACTAAGTGTTTTTTTTCTTAGATCTGACCACACCAGTAATATAAGGACATCCCAGTAACAATGCACACACTGAACATCCAGATCCTGGTTTCTGAATATTGGATTCCACTAGAAGGAACCAGGGTTCCTTGGAGAAATGGCTGATCCCAAGGCTGGTCCAGGGAAGATACAAGAGGAACCTGGAATATCTCGTGACAAAAAATAAGGAAGGGCTCAAATTATGATGGGGACATGGCCCAGGAAGACAGAAGCCAGTTTAAAGAGGCTCCCAAGACCAAATCTTGATCCCAAGACCACAATTTGAGTGTCAAAATAATGGTAGTAAGAGAGGATAACTCACTGAATAAAAGAAAAGTCTGAGTCTACGAGGACATAAATAACCAACAGGAAGGAGGGTGGCCTCGTTGGCTCAGTCAGCTGAGTGTCCAACTCTTGATCTCAGCTCAAGTCTTGATCTCAGGGTCGTGAGTTCAAGCCCAGCACTGGACTCCACGCGGGGCGTGGAGCCTACTTAAATAAGTTAATTTAAATCCAATTAATAAATAACAAACAGGAGAGGAAATCTCCGAATTGAGTCCCAGTTAGTACACATAGGGAGTAGAATTAGAAAATCACCATTGGCAGGCAAGGATCGTCACTGGATCTAGTGGGTAAGTCCAGCGAGAAACGAGCTATTTGTATGGTCTCACAGCATCGACCCAGAAAATGTTCATTCTACACGGCAGAATAGTCTACAGTGGAGAAACCTGGCAGACACTGTGACCACCTGATGAAAGTCAACATCACCAGTAGTGGGACCAACAGGCAGCCTGATGTGAGCCAAGGAGGACACGTCATCACTTTTCTGGGAACTCCTGCCAAAAATGCAGAACCTTGGATGCCTGGGTGGCTCAGTTGGTTGAGCGGCTGCCTTCGGCTCAGGTCATGATCCCAGGGTCCTGGGATCGAGTCCCACATCGGGCTCCTTGCTCGGCAGGGAGCCTGCTTCTCCCTCTGCCTCTGCCTGCCACTCTGCCTGCTTGAGCTCCCTCTCTGTCAAATAAATAAATAATAAAAATTTAAAAAAAAACAAAAAAACAAAAATGCAGAACCTGAATCTGGTCATGAGAAAGTGTCAGTCGCCCAAATGTAGAGTCACACTCTACAAAATCACTGACCTGGCCTCTTCATAAATGTCAAGGGTGCGAAAGACAAAGATGGACTAAGGACTCGTTCAGGTTGAGGAGGCCAAAGAGACATGGGAACTAAACGCAGCAGGTGGCTGGATTGAATGCTGGACGGAACACAGTGGTTTCTTTTGCTCTAAAGGTCACTACTGGGATAATTGGGAAAATGTAATAAGGTCTGCGGATCAGGTAATAGTAGTATGCCAATGTTAGTTTCCTGATTTTGATCACTGTATTGTGGTTATATAAGAGAATTCCTGGGGCGCCCGGGTGGCTCAGTTAAGCATTTGCCTTCGGCTCAGGTCATGGTCCCAGGACCCTGGGATCGAGCCCCAAGTCAGGCTTCCTGCTCAGCGAGGAGTCTGCTTCTCCCTCTGTGCTCGCTCTCCCTCTCTCACTCAAATAATAAAATCTTAAAAAAAAAAATCGTTTAGGAAATAAACACATCTTTAGAAGGAAATGCATATCATATTTGCAATTTTCAAAGAGTTCATATACATGTAGATACAGACAAGGGGAGAATGAGAGAATAAGGTTAACTGATAAAAATGTTACTATTTGGGGGTGGGGGTGCCTGGGTAGCTCAGTCAGTAGAGCGTTTGATTCTATCTCTGCTCAGGTCATGATCTCAGGGTCATGAGATCTAATGCTCTGTGCTCAGCAGGGAGTCTGTGCCTCTCCCTCTGCCCCTCCTCCCAGCTTGTGCTCGGGCTCTCAAATAGAATCTTTAAAAAAAAGTTACTAATTTGGGGAACTAGGTAAAAATGGATGGAAATTCTTTGTAGTGCTCTTGCAACTTTTCTGAAAGTCTGAAGTGATTTCAAAACAAAAGCTTAAAAAATAAATCTTTGCAGGATAAAGGCAAGAGGAATTATCTAGTACAGGCTGGGGAATTAACGGCTATTCAGGGTGCGGTGGTCATTAGTAGAGAAGTGGGTGCCTTGTGGGAGCCATGAGTTGCCCCTTAACTAGAGGATCAGAATGTTCTTGGCCAGAGCTTTTCAAACTTTCCTATGCATGAGAATCACCTGGAGAGGTTTTTCTTGTTGTTTTGTTCTCCCCCACCACCACCCGCCCCCCAGCCGAGGCTCCCGTGCAGGTCTAGGTGGGGGTAGAGAGTCTGCATTTCTAACAAGCTCCAGGTGACACTGATGCTGCTTGTCTGCCCTCCGGGTATCGCCCTTTGAGTCACCAGGGGGTAAATACAGCTGGGATGCTGCCCACACGTTCTGGAGCCTGGCTACACAGCAGGGCCCTGAGGAACTGGCTTTCATTGCTCTTCCCAGGCGATTCTCCCTTGCAGCCAGGATTAAACCTTCACATCGACGACTTGCCCTTCCATCATCTCAAATAGAGACCCTAATTCTGAACAGCAGCCTGGCTTCCAGAGCAGCACCGTCTGCTGCTGCTGTATCCATCAGACGCCCAGAACCTGGAGGAGCGGTTTGAACCCTTACACGCAAGTTATGCGCAAACCCTGACCCCGGGCACCAAGCCCTTGCGACGAAGTGTCCACAATCTCCTTTTCCCAGCTGCTCTCCAGCCCCCCCCCCCACGCTCCGCTCCCAGGAGAGCATTCACCCCCTGCAGCCCAGGCTCCACCTTCACACATTTCACCTGTAACCACCTCACACGCACAGAGCATTGGTCTCCGGTCTCACTCTCGCGTGAGAGCCACCCCTTGGTTCCTCCCTCCATGAGGGCCTGTGCTTGGGAAGTCACAGAGCCCCCCCCTCCCTCCCCCCCGGCTGGCTCCCACCCCGGGGCTCACATTCCTTCAGGGACAGGCTCCCTTCACTCAGAACAGAGGAGCGAGCGTCTCTGCCATGGGGCCACAGCTCACCTTGTTCCCATTCCCGTAGGACAGGGCTCAGCAGCCTGCCGTGTGTGGGCAAGGGCAGAGAGTGGACAACCTGGGTGCTGCCCTGAAATTCTGGCCCGCCTCCCCACCCTCCCTCCTTCCTTCCGCTCTGCGTGGGCCTTGCCAGATCTGAAGGACCCAGAGAAAACAGGTCACAGGGAGGTGCCACCGGGGTTGTCCCCTCAGGGGAGGGTTTGGCCCAGGAGAGAAGCCACATTTGTTAGGAGCTGGAAACCAAACTTGAAAAAGGGACCCAGGAGACACAAAGACGACCATCCCCTTCTGTAGCGTTCTCCTACCTCCTTCTCAGCTCCTGCCACGGCCACGGCTGGGCCTCTCCAGGCCTCACTTGCCCAGAAGACTTGTACTGATCTAGCACCGCCCACCGCCCCCCACCCCCCACCCCCCGTACGAGGAGTCTGCTGGAGCGGATTCCTGTTAATGTGCTTGTCTGCCTAGGGATGGGCTGCAGTAATCATGAGGTTGAGGGGCTGCGCCTGAGCCTCAGTTTCCAGGAGAATCACAGCTGGAATCGGAGAGGGGAGCAAGGGCCCCGGGAGCGGCTGCGGGAGGGCCAGCCTCAAGTGCCCAGGGGCTTCTGAGGAAGAAGACTCCACCGTGCGTCTGGCTCCTGCCCAGCTAGGTGTCTCTCCCTTGGGGACGTTCAGGCAGAAACTCCCAGGAGAGGCTCATCCCACCCTCAGGAAAGGAAGATGTCACCTCCCACCTCCCCTGCCCGGTCTGCCTCTGTCTTCCAGGTGGCTGTAAGAACTATTCGCTATGCACGTACTTCCCCACTTGTTTACAACCACCATAAATTTCAAATCTCCAATCAGTAGCTCACAATGTTAGGGTCACTCCTGGGTAGAAGAGGCAATTCGGGTGTGAAAATACCGTAGTTTGCAATGATTAGAGGAATTATGGAAGAAATAAGTAAAAATATAAGAAATTGAGGTGATCTTAGAAAACCCAAGACATATATACAGGCAGTGTGTATATTCTCTTACATCTCCAGGCTAATCACTCACGGAGCACTTGGAGCTTCCCTCTCTTTGACATTTTCTCCCCGTTTTACCCAGCTGCTCACATCCATTCCATTCATCCCTAATCAACACATTATGTGGTTTTTCCATGAGTTGATTTTTATTGGTTTTTTGAAGTAAAGAATTATGGGCATAAGGCTCAATGAGTTTCAAAGCAAATGACAGAAGGAAAGTACATCATACAGGTAGGTGGGAAGACCCAGCAGGGAAGACTCCCAGAGCAGCTGTGACCCTCACTCACAAGAGCTGGGTGTTGTGAGGACCTTGCAGCCAGGACCCAGCCCAGCTGAGAAGGACCGCAGGGAGCTGGAGGGGACTGAGCCACATCTCAAGGGATCTGAAGAGGTTCCCCAGCCCTCTCTGAAAGACAGTAATTTCTAGTCTTCTTGGAACCTTCCAGTCTTAAATCTTTGCCACCAATAGCAGCCTGACCACTATGAGTACTCTTCCCTCCCTCTGAGATAGCCAGCCTGTTCTCCCTCACCTGTGCCTTTTCAGATGGAAGCCTCCCCCACCACGGACAGAAGGCGGCCCCTGCGGATGGAGGAGGAGGGAGAGGAAGAAGCGAGAGTTGGTTCCAGAGGGTTGGCAAAACCCAGTGACCCCTGAGGATATTTGCCCTTCCCTTCCACTGTGGTGGGTCCTCCCACCAATGTTAGCTCTCAGTAGGAGAGCTCCTGTCCTCCCTCCCCCGAGAAGGGCTCCTCCTCTATGAGCTCCAGGTCGAACTCATCTTCCAGGGATCCTCCAACAGGCAGGAGGCGGAACTTCTTCCCCTTCAGGGTGCACGTGCGATGCTCGAAGTCCAGGACGGCGTTGTGGTCCTGGAGCACGTCGGTACCAATGATGGCTTCCTCAGCACTGGCATCGGCCACTAAGAACTCTGCCTTCAGCTTCAGCTTACCCAGGGACACCACTGTATCCCAGATGCCCAGGATCTTCATTTCAGCCCCATTGGCCACTTTTACCACGTTCTCAAAGGGCCGCAGGGTGTCCAAGTCACCATCCGTGACCTCCTCCCACAAGCTGGGGTGGACCACAGAGACCTGGGCCCCGGAGTCCACCAGGAACCTCACGGGCACTTTTCCAATTTTCCCCTTGAGGTAGTAGCCCTTACCCATGCTGTTGGCAAAGACGATCTCCTTGGGCAGGTGGCTGCGGGCAGCCCCAGGCCCCCCGAAGGCCTTCAGGAGGGTCTCTCTCACAGTGCCATAGTCTTCCTGGTCCTTGGGGCTGAGTCCACTGTAGACCTTCAAGGCATCTCCCCTGAGGGACTCTTTCAGGAACCTGAGTTTGGTGGCATGGTCCCAGCGGTTGAGGTCGTTGATGACCTCGAAGCGGTGCAGCCAGAGGCGTGGGGCTATGTTCGTTCCATCAAAGGGCTCCGGGACGAAGGCATGCTCCCGAGGGCCCTCCTGGCTCCTAGCTCCACTCCCCGCCATCCCTCTGCCCTCCTCGGGAACTGCAGCAGCGACCCACGCCAAGTAGAGCAAAGCGCAGAGCAATGTGGGCGCAATCACGCTGGAGAACAAGGCCTCTCTGAGCAGTGTTGTGTGCTGCCCGTCTGGGGCAGGCAGAGGGGGCCCGGCACGAGCTGAGCTGTCCGACTGACTGCTAGGCACGGAGACAGGCAGCTGCTATGGCCTGCTCCCTCCGCAGAGCCTTTTTGATGCCTAGCCTAGGCCCCCAGGGCTCCCCATTCTCCTTTGTTCTGGAAGCCCCGCCCTTGCTCAGCCCGCCCTCCTGCCAGCATCCTGCCCAACGAGCAGGATCAGTGCCTCACCCTTCTGCATCCATCCCGGGGACTGGTACAGGCCAGCCCACGGTGCAAGAAAGTCCAGCCCCAGTCAGAGGGGACCCACTCCGGTACCCTCCCCAGCCCGTGTCCGAGAATAACAGATGAGGACACAGAGTATGTTATGACATCCAGGTGTCTGTCATCAGCTGGAGAAGGAAGGGGGAGGCAAGGACCAAAGGCTCATCAGCTTCTAGCCTGGGGAAGCCCCTCTGCCCTCAGCCCCAAGTGGCCACTTTGAGTGGCTAAAGAAGAGGAGCATACATTCACCACACTCCTACTATGTGCAAGGCCTGGGGTGGATGTTTCTCATACATTCTAAACCAAGTATGGGATCCCAAGAGATTCTCTACAGGGGAAGATAGAAGATAGTCCCAGAATCAAGAATGCACAGAAATTGTTAAGTGAGGGGACACGCACACAAGCATTTGCCATAAACTCAATTGCTAGTTATTTTTCCCTCACGGATCACATCTAGTTCAGAGTCAGCACTTGGGGGAGGGGGGCAAGCCTCGGCCAGAGCACCCTCATTAAGGCCTTGAAGTGGGTTGGTGCCAACCCTGAACTTCTGGGAGTGTACGCCAGGATCCGGATGGGCTCCAGCTCCAGCGCTGGGCGGGCCCGACCTCTGAGCCACTGATGTTGTCTCCTCCCCTACTGTTCCCTCTCACCTTCCAGGAAACTTCCAAGAGCCCCTTCCCAAAGCTCCACAGCCCTCCTTCTCCCCTGTCCCATGCTCATTCATGGAAAGAGCAGCCAGGGACTCTCACTCCCTTATGTTCTGAGAAGGGGAAATGTCCGCCATGTTGGCAAAGCCAGTGGTGAGTTTCTGGAAGGATTTGGATGGAGGAAGTTGGCTGTGTGACCTCCTGCTGGGGAGCACAGGCTGCCTTGGGCCACCCCCATGGATTCCCAGAAGGCAGATCTGTGAGTCCCAGGGTTGGAGCCTGACTTGGGCCTGTGCAGAGAGACTGGGGCCGTTGGGGGGACCCACTTTCATGACTTCCTTCAAGTGTCACCCCCTCCATGGAGCCTTCTCTGGCTCTCACACACATGCCCACTCCCGGTGGACCATGTGTTGCAGCGTGGTGTACTGGTTCATTCATAACTGTCTCCTGCAGTGAACCGGGCTGCGAGGTTCACACAAACCAGACACGTGTGACTGCCTCCAGCCCCCACAGAAACTCACTCTCGGGTCAGCAGGTGTTCCCTGCCGGGCTCCAGACCTGGCTGAGTGCTGTCACCAAACAAGAGGGATTAAGACAGGAAAGGAGCTGGAACAGCGGCACACCTGCAGCTCTTGGCTGTTTTTCCTGGCCCAGAGCCTGTTTCTCGTGGGTTCCCTGTACCACTCATTCCCCCAGTGCCTGGCTGACTCCCCGACGATCCTGGCCCCAGTCCTGCCTCTGGACATTCCCAGGGTCCCTGGCTATACGGAAAGATCCACAGTCCCTACGGCTGTGTCGGCCCCTTCCACCTGACACGGTGAGCTAGCAGAGAGGCAGCTGGGTCAACACCTCTCATCACAGCTGCCTGGCTAAGGTGGGGCCCTCGTGCCATCCCAGAAGCCCAGAGGAGGGGGAAACAGAGTCACTGGGAAGGTGTCAGTGCCGGTGGGTCTCCAAGAAGATTGCACCATGAGAAACCTGTACCCGGAGAAACTGTCTGGCCACCCCCAAGACCAGGAAGCCTCTTCTGCAAGTGAACTTTGTGGACAGACTCTGAGCCCCTGGGATGGGTGCTGTGTCGTTCTGTGGTCCAGGGAGCTGACCTAGCAGTGGCTTCCTGGCTCCCTGGTATTCGTCACCGGGCTCACCTGGTCCCCTGGAAGTGGGAGTGTGTGAGGAGGCTGCGTGTGACGGAGGCAGGGGAGAGGCGGGGCGGCTCGTCAGCGGGCAGGCTGCCAGCTGCTCCAGAGAGGGGCTTGTCAAACCACAGGGCGGACATTGAGTCCGACCTCCCCATCGCTCCGGACTAGAGATAGGGAGTCGCTGGGACTTGGGCCGTGGCACTTGATTGGGTTAGGTGTTCACTTTGGCAAAGCCATTTCACATCCGTCTCCTCCGCGGCTCCACAGTGACCCAAGAGGCCGAGGAGCCAGCCTCCCCCAGGACTGCAGCACAAGGAGTGTAAAGGGTGACGGCGGGCCTCAGGCCCAGGCTCACGCACTGTCCGATGCATGGACAGCAGCATTTGCAAATACAGGCAGGGAAGTGGGAGCTGGGCTCGGGGAAGCATGCAGGTGGGTCTTGGGGGCTGTGTGGTTGATGGGCTCTGGTGGGGGTGGCCCTCTAATGGGCAGTGACAGCTGGTTGTTAAATGTTCGAGAGTTCTGTAAGTCAGTTCTTAAACCAGCTGGTAGCTTGAAATTGGACCTGGTGGGAGTACTGACAACAGAAACATTAGCAAATTCTTAACCAGGACTTTTTTTTCCCTGGAAAGCCAACTGGTCATCACACCCCTGCATGGGGGCCTCGGTCACTCCCTCTTTCTGGGGAAGGCCAAGCCCCATGGCCAGTGATTAACAAATTTATCGAAATCTCCACTCCTGCCCACCTTTCTTGCCTACCTTGCGCTTTACATTTGCCCAAACAACCTTTACACTTCTGGGTCCTCTGGCTTGAGGCCAGTGGCCTCCTCAGAAAGGCCCGGCAGGCATTCTGCTTGTCCGTTCCCCTCTAGATCCTCAGACAGAAGCGCACAGCACTCTCACGGTCACTGGGAGAGCAGGAAGGCCTTGAGTTAAGGGACCAGCCTCTGGCTAGGATCAGGAACACAGTGAACTAACTTCTCAAGTTCCCTTAACCCTTGGGAGAAGCCATACCTGGAACACCCTAGAACCACTCAGGGACCTTGGAATTGCTATGCTAATCTACAGTGATGAGCTAAACCAGCTGGGGCAGACTGGTGCCTTGCCTCCTCCCAGAACCTAGGAAATCATGGTTAATTATTGACAAGTATAGGTATTGGGGCAGGAACACCCTCTTTATTACCCATCAGCATCTCCTGAGTGTGCGCTGAAGCAGGCACACCATACTCAACCGGAAAGGAGGCAAACCAGGACAATAAACAGGAAGGACTGAGGGAGTCCCCACCCTCCACACCCCCTCACCGAGAATCTGGGGCTGCCTCTGGCTAGCACCCCCAGCCCCCAAATCAGGGTCATGCTGGATGGGGAGAGAGCAGAGGGACTTACCAGGGCAGCACAGGAAGGCGGAGGGGGGAACAGAAGGTACACATGCTCCAGCCTGCGGCAGGCTCCGTGGGCGATTAGGGCCTGACGTCACGTGGGGCTCTGTGCTCAGAAAGGCCAACCTGGCTTTGGCCGGCTGCTGCGGCTGTCCTGAAATTCCCAATAATTTTGAACAAGGAGTACCACGCTTTCGTTCTGACCCAGGCCCTAGAGAGTACACAAATGGTTTTGTCTCCGCCTGATCTGATGGGGGCTTCTCGGCCACATCCCATCCACGCACGCACGCGCCTACCCCTTCACACCGCACTCAGATGGGCTGTGCTCCCTGCACCACTGCACACACCTCCTGTGCGTGTAAAACCTATGCTACCCATGCAAACACAGTCACCCTACAGTCCTCAGTTCAAAACGGCTCTGAAATTGTGTAACTTGCATACAGACTTCGGCTCCCACCTTTCATTTCCCAGGTGTATTTGCTCGCACATTTACACTGAGTATTAAAATCCGATTTATTGGAGGCACCTGCTGTTTATCAGCCTCTGGGCACACTTGTTGGCTCAGAGAACTAGGCAGGTCCCCATCACCGTGGCGGACAAGCTAATGAAAACAGGATACAGATGTTTAACAGCCCGTTTTGAAGAACTGAAGACGAACATGTATATGCAGACTGACCATGTGAAGCAATCCCAGTCACAGGCCTGCCGCTCTGAAAGTGGGTCATCCTGCCCTCTGCCTCCCCCTCCCCGACTGTGTGGGGCCAAGGACATGATGGCCTCCCTCCTCCTCTCTGGGCACTCACCACCACGAGCAAGGCCCTAAGTGCCGGTCCCCTGGCCCGCACAACTTGCCCCCCACCACCCGTCCTGAGGCCCCAGTCCCAGGGATAGGGTGTGCATGGGGGTGTGTAGGGTCGATGGTACAGCTCCTAGGAGCAGGGCCCACAGTTGGTTCTGGCGCTCAGCTTCAGTGGGGCATGGCATTGGGTCTTCCAGCTGCAAAGAAGGGCAAAGAGGTGAATTCTGCACAAAAATCTAATTAGGGATTCAGATCAGAGACTAAGGGAGGGCTGGTGGGTTCTGGCCAAAGCAATGCTTGTGGGGAAAACCAAGGCACCAGCAAGTTCCCTATTCCCAAACCACAAAGCCTCAGACTACCAGCACCGCCGTTCCCAAGCAGGAAGTACCCAGTACTCACATCAGTCATGGCCAAAGGCATAAGCAGAGGTAGTTTTTCTTTAACTAGTCCCCCTTCTTGGTCCCTGCCACTGCCCTGACTGAACAGGCACCTCTGCCCGTGGGGCTCTTCCCCAGTTCTCCACTGGTCCAGAACCTCTCCTTCCCCATTTGGATTGCCCTCCACCTTCCTTTACCATCAGTTCAGAACCCTTCTACCAGGAAACCGCCCAGCGCAGCCCACCAGCTGAACCCACTCTGTCAGCAGGAGCAAGATGCCTGGTGCCCATCGTGGCCCTGGAGGATCCCAAAGGGTCCTGGAGGTGTTTCTGGAACAGTGATCTCAGGCCTAAGTGCCAGTCCTCCAGGCCCGGGGTCAGGGCCATGGTCAACCAAGAGTCAGAACACGTTATTGACTAACTCCCTATAAGTCCAATAGGCCAAAAGTGGTTCTTTCCCTATATTTATCTTTCAATCAAATATGAATATCACTTAAGGTGTTCTGAAGGCCTCCTTTCTCCCCTCCCCACAGCCTGCCCTCCGAATTGGGTCCCACCTTCTTCCCAAGCCCTGATGCCCCCACCCTAGACCAAGCCCTCATTCCTTCCTGCTCTGATTTCTCCCACCCTCCCTCTGGGCCCAGGGGTTCCACCTGGCCAGTGGGGCCTGGCAGACCCCCTCCTCCTCTCCTATCTCCATAGTCTCCACGTTGAGACCTGTAAGACAGCCTCAACACCTCTGGGGACACTGACCCACTTGTGGCAAACACCCCTGAAATTTATGAAACCTTCAGGCAGTCAAAATATACAGATTGGGTGTTCTCCAAATACAAGTGGGCTTCTAATGGCACCAGGAAACTTGGCTTAGAGCTAGACACATGGAGGACTCTGGTTCAACTTAAAATACCTCAAAGGCAGCTTTGAACTGATCCTGAAATAGTTTTAATTGCTGCTAATGATAACTGGTATTGTGAGCAATGCAAACATATAAAATAGCCTCAGAGCAGGGAACTGCTTCTTGTGAATCCACTGCCAACTTAGATTTGCAACTAACTTCAAGAAGACAGGGGAACAAAGTGGGGGTACCTTCCCTCTGGCATGTCAAAGTGCTGTCTTTTCTTTACCATCTGGAAGAAGTGGGGAGAGGCAGGAAAGGGAAGGAGGAAAACAGCGGAGCCCTAACACGTACAGAAATCCCCAAGTTATTGGTGGTAGTAGTAATAAACATTTATTGAGCACCTACTGTGTGCCAGACACCACGCTGCTGGCTGTAAATTAGAGTAAGGCAAGAGTCTGCAGCGTAGATGGGAATGGGCAATGCCAAATCAGTGGGCTGGTTCAATTCCATACATATTTCTGGAGGCCAACTGTGCCTCATGTTGAGATGAATCAGTGGGGCCCTACCCTCACGGAGTGCTCAGGTGAGCTGGGGAGACAGGCTCAGACACAGATGCCCTGAATCCAGAGATGAGTGTGGAAGGTGGGCAAGACGGTGGTCCAAGGAGCACTGGGCAACTCATCCCATGGAAATCAACCTATATTACCCAAGGGAAACAAAAATGAAAAGAATGTTAAGGGGAAACCTGCATTGGTACTGAAACCAAGGAATGAGAGTGCCCACAAACCACAGACTTGGGTCAATGGTGGTTGCTCTCTGCAGTCTCTGTGGAGGGTTTCGGGGGTGAGGGACTTGGGACTGAGCCAGGTCATATGGACACACCAGACAGGAAGGTTTTAGGGGATGGGGTTATTTTCTGGATAAAAAAGTCCAGTTAGGGACACTTTGGTGGCTCAGTCAGTTAAATGGCTGCCTTCGGCTCAGGTCATGATCCCAGGGTCCTGGGATCAAGTCTTGCATCAGACTCCCTGCTCAGTGGAGAACCCGCTTCTCCCTCTGCCTGTCACTCCCCCTCCTTCTGCATGCTCTCTCTCTGACAAATAAATAAATAAAAATCTTTAAAAAAAAAAAAAGGTCCAGTTAAAAATATGTACATAAAAGCACAGAAAAAGGACTGGAAGGAAATATACCAAAATAGTGATAGTACTTATTTTGAGCTGGTAGGATCATAAGTGATCTTAATATTTTTTTTTTAACATTTTATTTATTTATTTGACAGAGAGAGAGAGATCACAAGTAGGCAGAGAGGCAGGCAGAGAGAGCAGGGGAAGCAGGCTCCCTGCTGGGCAGAGAGCCCGAGGCGGGGCTCGATCCCAGGACCCTGGGATCATGACCTGAGCCGAAGGCAGAGGCTTAACCCACGGAGCCACCCAGGTGCCCCAATATTCTTCTATATACAGTCCAAGAACATATTCTCTAATAAGAAAAACATTTAAAAATAAAGAAACTTGTTCTTGCAATTTCTGTAAGCTTAAAATTATTTCCAAATAAAGTTTTCAACCAGGGATATGTGGGAAATCTCTCTATATCTTTCGCTCAATTTTACTGTAAACCTACAACTTCTCTAAAAAAACAAAATCTATTAAATGATTTTTGTAAAGTTTTCAAAAAGGTACTTACAGGGGGCGGTCATACAATAACATTGACAATCATAATAATCATTGAAGGTTGATGATAGGTATAAGAGGGTTCATTTGAATTTCCCACAACTTTTGGGTGTGTTTGAAAATTTTCCGTAGTGAAAAGTAAGGTAAGTAAACTAAAGCTCTGTGCCAAGATCCTCTCCAGCCTGGCCTGCCCAATTCTAGGCCCAAAGCCTGGGCAGTCTAGATGTCAGCCAGTCCTGGGCACTGGAACCACGGGTCACCCGAGACAGGCAGTCTCAGCTATGTCGTCATGTCCCTGCTCAGCATCCTCTCCCGGGCCCTGCTGCAGAGATTCTCAGCTAACTCTTGCCACCAGGACTGACCTGCAACCTGGGCCCTAGGCTCTGGGCTCAACGCACAGCCCTGCTCCTCCTCAGTCCCTGCCCCACCCCCACAGCAGCAACACCAGCCTTGCCCGTGGAGCACCAGAGGCGTGCACCTTCCTGCCTGGCTGCCCACCCCACTGCTGATTCCAAGTGTCCCTGTCCTACACTTGCTTTTTTTTTTTTTTGGTCGAGGGTTCCCCTCTCTCAGCCAAGTCAACATGCACCAGTTTCTCACATCTTAAAAAATAACTCCCTCACATGGTCCAGCACCTCCGTTGGTCAATGACTCCTTCTCTCCTTCCTTCCCATTGCCTAGAAGGGCTGCAGCCCAGCCTGGTCCTCCAGCCAGGCCAGTGTACTGGGAGGAGTGCTGATCTGCCTGGAGGAAGGAACCCATCTTTCTGATTTGCACGAAGGTGCAGCCCTGCTTCCTGCCTGCCTCACTGTGTCACCCCACTCACCCCCAAAGCTCCGGCTCCTGCCCCCCAACCCACTGCTGCACCCTTGTCCAGCACGTCAGTGGCCTCCCAATGGCCACATCCCATAGCTCCTTCAAGGGATTGGATTTTGTGAAGCATCTGCATCACTGCTTTTCCTCCTACGTCTTTTCTGTCCCATTGGCTCCCAGGACCCAAGTTTCTGGATCTTGAACCTCCCAAGACCACTCCCCTCAGTTTCCTGTGGCACCTTCCACAGCACCCTCTCTCTCTCACTCTACGCTCTCCCTGGGCTGTACCGCAGGCCTACCTCTCTGCTCTGCTCCAGCTGCCCACTGCCACATCCACCTACAGCTGCCGCTTCCATTTGGTTTTATTTTCTATTTTTTTAGTAATCTCTGCACACAATGTGTGGGGCTCAAACTCATGACCCCGAGATCAAGAGCCACATGTTCTATCACCTGAGCCAGCCAGGTGCCCCTTTCAACAGTGAACTCATTATATCTTCTCCCCAGGCCCTCTCAGCCCCCTGTGTTCCTTTCCTGGGCAGAAGGTACCACCGCCCAGCCAGTTTCCTGAGTCATTCACCTGACCAGGCAAGCCTTCCCCACAGGCCTGTTCTTCTGGAGAACCCCAACTCTTCCCATCGGAGGCACTGCCCTCTCTGGGAAGCCTCCCTCTATTTCCCTGGCAGACTTACGGGCTCCCCACTAAGCTCTCATCACAGGGACTGTAACCCTTAGGGCATCTGCAAGCTCCCAATGGCATGACCCAGGCCCTCTTAAAGTTGGAGACACGATCTCGGCATGAAAGCCATGGTCTGACTTGGCTCGTACTGTTCCCTCTGTTCATCCATAACCTGGGCGTCCTCCAAACGCTGCTCACCTGCACCCTTTTTCCAGCAAGCACTGCCTGCTCTTGCGCAGCAGTCACGCTCTCCTCCGGACTTGGGGCGTCAGGCCTGGCGCTGCGGTCCATATCTGCAGGGCAGTGGCATTCAAACATCTGTATTTACTGAGAGCGTGGAAAGACATTTTTCACCATATGCTAGTACACAGATGCATTATACTACATGAAATACATAAGTAACTGAAACGAAAATGTATTTCCTACATGTAATATCATCTGATATCTTCTAATTCACTTGCCTTTTTTTTTTTTTAATGCTGGTAATGACACATTCAATTAAGTTCCACAAACTGGTCCCCACCCACCATTTGAAACCTCTACTACAGCCAGTGGGGATCACTAAGGGTTTCTAACAGGGGAACAATGGGGTTAGAAGGGGGGGTTAGAGGGGTGCCTGGCTGGCTCAGTTGGTGGAGTATGTGACTCTTAATCTCAGGGTTGTGATTTTGAGCCCCACGTCAGGCATAGAGATTACTTGAAAATTAAATAAATAAATAAATAAATAAATAAAATTTAAAAATAAAAATAAAATGAAATTAAAATAAAAAATAAAATAAGGAGGTGGGTTAGATCAGTGCTTCTCAAATATTCTAAGGGGAAGGACCAATTTTTTAAGTTCCCAATCTGTCATGTACTTTGTTTTTTAAAAAATACAATAAAAAGAATTATTAGAAAATAGAGGAACAAAGATGTTAAAAAAAATGCAAGCCCCAATTCATTATTATTAGCTTCCAGCAGACACTGTGGAGTGGCACAGCAAAGATGTGCTGGGAGGCAGACACCGGCCTGGGGCCGCAGGCTGAGGAGGCTTTGCCAGACCTCTGATACCTGTAAGCTCTTGACATGTGGCCACACCTACCTGCCCATCTCTGCCCTGCAGAGATTCCTATTTGCACAGTGTGAGGGGCTCTGCCAAGGAGAGAAGTGCCACTGTGTAGGCTCCTGTCTTGTCAACAGAGCGTGGTGCCTGAGTTCGCATCCTGACTCACACACTAACCGGCGGGGGGCTCGGGATAAAAGACTTAACCTCTCCCAGCCTTGGTTTCCTCTAGGATTGTCCCAGGAGATAATACAGCAATCCTCGCAGCAGGGCTTGGGCCATGGCCGGAATCTGGTTCACACCCCAACTTCTCGCCCTCACGGTTACATATCTGCTGCTGTGGTCTCTGCTGGCTTCCTGAGTCAGCCTCATCCTCCTAGGCCCCTCTTCGGTGTGCCTCACAGCCCACTTGGGCCAAACCTTCACCCCAGCTCACCTCCTTGCCTGTCTGCCTCTCACTCTGAGGACATAGGCTGCACCCTCCTTGGCAGAGGAAAGAGTGGGGCCCAGGTGCTTCCCACCCCAGGCTCTCTTCTCTCCTACATCCTTTCTCAGAACTCTCCCTCCAGCCCAATCCCTCCACCTGAGCCTCGCTTACCCGCCCCTAGTCTCTCCACTGATGGAAGCTTCTTTCCATCCATGATTCCCTCCCTCTTCTGGGAATCTTTCCAAAGAGTCCAATCTGGTCTCTGGTCACTCCTCAGCCTAAGGCAATCTGCCCAATGGTGTGCTGGTAAATACATAACAGGCCCTCTGGAGAAAAAAAAATGTAATCATATATGAGTTCATTGCAAACTTTACTGACATTTAAAGGACGTTTAGCAATTTACAAGTAGTAATAAAATATACAGTAGTCTATACTGTAAGTTGCATATAGCAAATTGAGTCTTACAGAAAGCTTTCATTGATTTTTACCAACCTGCTAAATCCATAACTAACCTATAATTATAAGTGACAAATGAGTGTAGTTCTAACATGAATATTGGTTGATATTTTTGCTTGTGCCGACTAATAAGAAAAAGTGAAACAATGAAGATACATGTTGCAATTTCACTCCTTTGTCAACGGTATAAGCAACTTCTTTACCGAATCAGGTAATACTTTTTGAATAATGGAAGAACATCTGGTCAATTTCTCCGGGCCATTCACAACATAATGGCTATAGGCACAATATATATATGTAAGTTCAAAGTGCATTATTAACATTTTCTCCATAATTTTCCTAAGTCTAGGCAGTCAACAAAGCAATAAATCAGGCCCCAATGTGTAGTGTTTGTCAGTTTCCATGGTGCAATTATTCCCACCATGGCCAACTTCAGGCTACCCATCTGAGGCCACTGAATGTGGCATTAGGAAGAAAAGCAGAGTAACACAACATCATATAGTATTTCCAGGGACCTAACAGATGTAAATAATCTTAAAGCCATAAATAATAATATTCTGAAATTCTTAGAAGTGATGAGTTGGGTACCTTTGTTTTTAATACAATTTACTTAATTGTAATTTTATGAAATTAAATTTTTTTAAAATAGGCAGGTTTAACTACGGTCTCGCAAAATCCCTGAATATTTAACATCAGCTCTTGGGAGCTAGTATCATCTGGGCACACCTGGATCTGACCCCATTCCCCCCAGCTTTCCCTTGAACAAGGACCTCAAAAAGCTCTCCAAATCTGATGGCCCCTTCCGATGTACAGTTTTCAGGTCTTATAAGCAAAACCAAACTCATATTCTTGCTCTCAAATCTGCTCCTCTCTGGGCTGATATCTTCGTGAGTGGCTTTACCATCCACACAGGAACCCAAGCCAGAAACCACAGTGTCACCATCCCACAAGCCCCACACCTCCTCTGGCTGCAGGTCACGGTCATCTAAACCCCACTCAAGTCTGCCCCTGCTCTTTGTCCCCTGACTTGCTCGAGCTCTCACCTCCACTGCCTTCTTCCCAGTCCCCCGTGGCCTGCCACTGCCCATTCCTGTCCACCTTCCTCGTGGCATCGAAAGCACATATCCTGCTCTGTCCTGTCCCGGGCAGAGTCAGGCTTCCCAGAGCCCGACAGTCACTGTCCCTTGTCCTGTCCCTCCAGATCCATCTCTGGCATATCCCACACACTCACCTTCTGTTTCAGCTACAGAACTAGCTGTAGTTCCCTTAACACATCCCATCCTCCCAAACCTCCATACCTGGCACATGCCATTCCTTGACTCTGAAGTTAAAATTTCTGCTTCACAAATTCTTAGTCAGTCTTTTGGACTCAACCTCAAATATTACCTCCCCAGTGAGCACCCCACCTCCAAGCAGAATTCATTCGTTTGTTCATTGATGCATTCCTTCAGTATTGATCTTTATTTATTGCTAACTATGTGCCAGATTCTATGCTAGGTACTGAGGATACAGAAATGAGCTAGGCTCTCAGAAAGCTCTAATAGGGGAATCAGAACTAGGGCAACCAGCCCCCTGAAAGACAGAGCTCTGTGGAGAGTGCTGGGGAAGAGCAGAAGGGGGATGCCCTCACAAAGGCTCCTGGGGGCTGTAGCCCTTGATCTGAGCTTTGAAGGACGGGTAGTTGGCTAGGTGAGGAATGTGGGAGAGTGCTCCAGGAAGATGGTTCAAAGGCCCTGAGGCATGAGAATGCAGGCTACTACATGTGATTCACTTTAGCTAGCCCTTGGGGGTCAAGAGAAGACCATGAAGGAAGGCAAGACCAGATCTAGAGGAGTTTTAACTGGCACATAAAGAAAGCTTGAAAAACGGTGATTCTGATAGTGGTGAAGGCAATGGGGAGCAATGGAAGTCTTCCCAGTCTAGAATTACAGGCCTTGGGGTGCCTGGGTGGCTCAGTCGGTAAGTGTCCAACTCCTGATCTCAGCTCAGGTCTTAATCTCAGGGTGGTGAGTTCAAGCCCCACCTACTTAAAAAAAAAAAAAGGAATTACCGGTCTTTCAGGAAGATCAATTTGAGATATATAATAGAGAGATATAGGGTAAGAATCAAGATCCTGGGTAACGGAACTGGCCCACTGGCTTCTCAGAGTAGCTGTGGTGGCAGTTTTCCCTGGAAGCTAAGATGCCTGAACTAAGATCTGAGGAAGGAAAGGGGTGTCCTAGGTGAAAAGAAGGGATGGTGAAGTGGGATCGTTGAGTGAGGCAGGGAGAGACCCCACTTACCCACCAAGAGCCCAACCTGCAAACTCACCTATCCTTCCTTGTCACACTGCCTTCCCTCAGGTTTTTAAAGGGGCCTTGCTCCCTTTAACAGAGGGCCTTTGACCATTTTGTTCCTCTCCCGGGAGAGCTTCCTGGCCTCCTCCCCCATTCTTGAGGGAATCGGTAAGTTTGGAAAGCACCCAGAATTACTTGAGGAAAAAGGATCTGTCTGCAGCAGATACATTTGAATTTGCCAAGAAACTGCCACCAGCTTCCCTCACTTAGAAACAGAAGCCAGGTCGAGGTTTTCTCCCTTTGGTCCCATGTCTTCATGGGTAAAATGTGGGCTTTGACCTTTACTGTGCATTGCACAAAATA
Source organism: Potos flavus (assembly GCA_028534135.1). Classification (NCBI taxonomy): domain Eukaryota; kingdom Metazoa; phylum Chordata; class Mammalia; order Carnivora; family Procyonidae; genus Potos; species Potos flavus. The sequence continues at coordinate 45,836,975 of CM052885.1, read as the reverse complement.
AGTGCCCCCAAACTCTCTGCTGAATGAACAGCCAGATGAATGTAAGCTCCCAGCCAAGGCTGCATATGTATGTAACGTACGCCTGACCTTTCCCCGTTGTCAATGAATTCATTTTTGATTGGACTGAGCCAGGGTCAATTTCCAGATGGCCTCGGAGCCACAGGCATATATGTTGGAGACTGCACACCTCAGGGCACAAAGGGTTATACCTGATCTTGCTCAAAAATTACAGGAAATTGCTAAATGGACCAAAAGAAGAACCAGCATGCTTGCTGCTCTCTGTCTCTCCCCTGGCCCCCAGCTGTTGCCTCATGGAGGGTCAAAAGAGGCAAGATAAAATCTGTCCGACTCATAGTTCCAAAAAAACAGGAGTTAGAAATGTGACCCAAGCGTGGTTCTGCCCCACCCAGCCCTGTCTCTCCCCACTGTGTGGCCCAGGGAGGCTCTGACCCAGGACTGGCCACTCAGGCCTGCATCCCTGCCTGCACCATGTTCCCCAGCCTTCTGTCTTGAGACTCTATTCTGATCTCTCATGAGACCCAAATCTGGGTTCATTTCCAGATAGTGGGTCTGGTTTTCATCTTCTCTAACAAAAAATCCAGTGTAAGTCAGGGAGGGATGGAAACCCATGATCCTCCAACCCCAGCTGCTTGGACCCCTGGCTTGTTGCGATGGTACTTTTCCTGAGAAGTCAGCCCCAGCGCCACGGTACCTTACTCCCTCCAGTCTGGTCTTGGTGAGGCAGCAGGTAGATGTTCAGCCTTAATCCCCATCCCAATTCCAGGAGCCAGGAATCAGCCCCAGAGCCAATGAGATTGAGTTGGGAGCCCTCGGGCCCCCAGCCCACAGGTCACAAGACCTGCAGGAGACTGATTCTCTCCTATACCACAGAGACCAACCTAGACATATCCCTGGATACAGAACACATTCTTCCTGGGACCTGACACAGGGCCTTTGCCCAGAGGTGATTTGTTAAATGTTCTCCAGAATTACCTGAGTGAATGAATGACTAATATTGACAATGAGTCAGGAGCCTTCAAAACCTGGACACTTCTGGGTTAAGAAAACCCCTTATCAGCCTCTTTCTTCTCGCCCTGAGACCTCACCTCACCCCACCAGGGGACAGCCATGCAGACCTTCTCTCCCGCCCCCTTCAGTGTCCCAGTCAGTAAGATGACATGACATCTCCTTTCCATTTGGGTCTGAGTTAACTCTTCCCCACACTTCATTGCCACTTTCCTCTTTGTCACTGTGCCCTGCGCAGAGCCCTAACCCAGATCAACCTATGTGAAATTGTGTGAGACAAGAAGTGCTAGAACACCCGCATAACCACACACACACACACACACACACACACACACACACACACACTCTGAAGAAGCACAAACTGGGCAGAAATGTAGGAATTCAATGTCACCAAATCATTTTTTAAATTATGGGATTTCCCAGTGTCTCAAAAGAAAATTACAACTCCCAGACAAGCATCTATAAGTAAAAAACATAAAGACACTGGCAGCAAGCCCTCTGTGGGTGGGAAACCACCAGCAAGGGGAACTCTGCTCCCCTCTAAGAGTTCTATAATTGTTCCAGAGCCAGTGTTCCTGCTCCTGCAACCAACTGTACTGTAAGTTGTGTAAGATGCTGTCGAAAGAGCACAGGGCTGAAAGGCAAGAACCTCGAGTTCCAAACCCACAACTGCCCCCAAGTAGCTGTGTGACCTTAAATGAGCTCCTTAGCATCCCTGTTTCCACCTGTAAAATGAAATATGGGCTTTAGATCTTCTGTCTTGGATTTCTACTATATTCACAGTGCCTGGCCCAGTGCCACCTAGGAAGGGCTTAATAAGTACAAATGAGAAGAAACGGTCCAACGTGATTTTTTTAAACATTTACTTTTTTGTTTGAGAGAGAGAGAGAAACAGACTCCACACTGGGTGTGGAGCCGGACACGGGGCTTAATCTCACAACGCTGAGATCATGACCTGAGCTGAGAAAGCAAGAGTTGGAGACTTAACCAACTGAGGCCAACTTCAGGCCAACCAACTTAACCAACCCAGGAGCCTGTTCAACATGATTTCTGAGTGAATATAACCCCAAACCTGGTTTAAGATACCCTTTCCCAACAAGTTCATCAGGGAAGTTGGATAGAATGCATCTTTTGAAGGTCACAAGGTCTCGGGGTTTTCTCTTTCTCCATGGCCAATTTTTAGCCCATGGGGTGAAAAGGAGAGAGGTAGGAGTAACTCTGTGGGGACAGCGGAGGGACTGGTGGACCAGAACCACCGAGAGGGAGGCTTGCTTGTGTCAGAGCTACACCGTTCCCAGCTGCTAGGTAATGAGCCCGCATGTGGGTCCCTGCCCTTGGGTGGTGACGACGGTGGCCAAGTATCCGCCCGGTGAGTGGATGTAAACCCAGACATCATCACCCCCACCGCAGCCCGAAAAGGAAGCAGGCTGGAGTGCTTTCAGACCACCTTTGTATGAACACAACTAGCCATGTGCCTGTCCCTGACCACTGGAGAAAAGAGGACAGCCCACTGCAGGGTCAGCATGCAGCAAGGGTCCCGGGCCTTACATCCAGGTAGCAACCCCAGAACTCTCAGGAATGCTCGCTCTCACCCCCAGAGAACTCTTGGAAGGGGGCTCCCGTGCTCCTTCCAACACTTCCTCCATCTCTTCAGGCCCCGGGGAGACATGAGTACCTGGGAGTTGCTTCAGGGAGGGTTTCCTAGACTGGTTCTAAGGATGATCATACAGTATTCCCAGGACATTTGTCTTCCAGTCCCCTCTCCCTCCCTGAGGGGACACAACCCAGTGGGCTAGAAAACTCAGCTTCAGAATCAAGTCACCTCTGTCCCACACCTACCATTTTGCTGTGGGAAAGCTACTTGGCCTCTGTTTCCTCTTTCATACAATGAAAACAGTAGGATCAACCCAACAAACACTTATATGGATTAAATGAGATAATGCAGAGAGAGCACTGAGGCCAAGCCCAGAGCTAGCTCATATTTACCATGATGATTACACAGAGCTACAAAAGAAATGCTCATAAGATTAGACCAACCATAGGCCTCAGGAAAAATCTGTTGGCAATCCTGCTAAATGGGTCGTGTTCAGGTCACTTGACAATGACTAGGAAAGATCAAGAATGTCAAAAGAAAACCTCACCCCTTCCCAGGAAGTACTGACTCTAGGATGGTGAGTGTCCAGGGTTGCTCTAGAGGGTATGAAAGCAGCCTCTCACTGCACAGTGGAGGAAACAGACTCAGAGAGGATGCATGACCCAATGAGGACACGGGTTTGTGACAGTATTTGGACAAGAAGACACATCTTCCAATTTCTTCTCGGGGTGGCCAGGTTATTTTCTCAGATACAAATTTGTGTTTAGATAGTTGCAGTATTCCTTTGCCTTCTCATTCCAAGAAGGCCTGGGATCTGTCCTCTTTGAGTCTCAGAACTAGACAGAAGCCACCCCTAGGCCCTTCTCTCCTTTGCATCTGTTTTCCTGAGCCCGAGCTCCTTGCAAACTCAGAGGTGTTGTCCTAAAGGCCACCTTGGGAGGGAAAAAATGAAAGGGGAGAGGGAGAGGGTACCTGGGAAGTGGGAAGAGGGTCCGGACGAGTGCTCTGCACCTTCAGCGAGCAGTAGGCCTCAGACGTGGGGAGGCAGGGCCCTGGGCACAAAGGCCTCAAGCAGAGCTTGAGGGCAGAGTCTAAGCCTCACAGGGTACCAGCGCCCTTGAGAGAGAGCACAGCCTACAGAAGTGCCCCTTTCCTGGGCAGCACCAGAAGCCTCCTGGATTCTGGGGTGACCCTTATTAGTAGGGGGCCTATAATGCAGCAATAGACTTTCCTCCTCGTCAGGTAAGATGGGAGTTCAGGGTTGGAACTGAGTTGATCTCAGGAGCATTTCCTGCCCTCCTGGGATGGTGGACTGAGATTCACACTACCCACATAAGGCACTACTCAGTCCCCTTCACGACAGCATCTCCTATGACTGTACCACCCATGTGTCCAGTGCTTTACAAAGTGCTTTGCAACAGTCCATTCAGTCCCTGAGATCCTGACCCATTAACCAGATGAGAAAAAGAGAGCCCAGAAAATGGACCAGATTTGCTCAAGTTCACACAGGTAGCAAGAGAACCAGGACGAAATCCCCATTCTGTGGACTCCTGGACAGTGCTCTTTATGACATGTCACTGCCTGCCCTGTACCACTCTGGACGCAGCTGGCCTCTGGGTCACCAGCAGAGCTTGCTCTCTCAGAGAGCACACTTCAGTGTCACCCAGGTTCCACAGCCCTTGGGCAGGCCCCTGCAGGAGAAACAAGGCCTGCAGGAAACATGTGGCAGGCCTCCCTTCCTGGGTGACACTGCCTCAGTGATTCTGCAGGATGGCGTGACGGCTTTCTGGATGTTCACTTGACACTGGCTCTATGTCAGGCTGAATGGAAGCTAAAGGCTTAGATGTTGACAAAAGCCCCTATCGATGATTGGGAAACCAAAAACAAAAGTACAAGTGGTTACCAAACAGATGAACAAAATCTGTAAAGCCACTCACCATTAAGAAATGCTCACTAACTTAAAAAATGGTCAGGAGATATGAACGGACACTTCTCCAAAGAAGACATGCAGATGGCCAACAGACACATGAAAAGATGCTCAATATCACTCATCACTGGGGGAATGCAAATCAAAACTACAATTAGATATTACCTCACACCTGTCAGAATGGCTAAAATCAAAAACACAAGAAATAACAACTGTTGATGAGGATATGGAAAAAAAGGAACACTCATGCACTGTCAGTGGGAATGCAAACTAGCACAACTGTGGAAAACAGTACGGAGGTTCCTCAAGAAGTTAAAAATACTACCGTATGATCCAGCAGTCACCCTGCTGGGTATTTACCTCAAAAATACAAAAACACTAATTCAAAAGGATACATAGATACATGCATACAAACCCCTATGTTTATAAGCAGCATTATCTACAACAGCCCAAGTATGGGAGCAGCTCAAGTGTCCATGGACAGATGAATGGATGAGTAACAGGTGGTATGTGTGCAATGTAATGTTATTCAGCCATCGAAAAGAATGAAATCTTGCAATTTGCAACAACATGGATGGAGCTAGAGAGTATTATGCTACGTGAAATAAGTCAGTCAGAGAAAGACAAATATCATATGATGTCACTTATGCGGAATTTAAGAAACAAAACGAACGGAAAAAGAGACAAACCAAAAGCCAGAGCACAAACTGAGGAGAGGTGGGTGGGGGATGGGTGGACTAGGCGACGTGGGGCGAAAAGTGCACTTGCGATGGGCACCAGATGATGTAAAGAATTGTGGAATCACCGTATTGTACACCTGAAACTAATGTAACACTCTATGTTAACTATACTGGAATTAACATTTTTAAAATTTTTTAATGAAAAAGAAAAAAATCTAGAAAGAATAATATTTAAAAAGAGTGACAAACATTGTTTCTAAAATTGTATGTTTATTTCTATAGCTGGCATCATACCATTTAAATGTCCTCACTTATGAAGTGGTTTTAAAACTCTCCTGCATATATTCTCTAATAACATATCCATATACTTTAAAAAAAGGAAAAATAAATGTCCACTAAACTGATGTTATTGCTGTTACTATAATATCTATTAGGTTGACAAAGTCTTTCTCCTATAGTATTGATGGGAACATAAATTGACACAACTTTCCTGTACACACACACACACACACAACAAAGCCTTAAAAATATTCACATGCTTAAATACAACATGGTATCTTGGACTGAATCCTGGAATGGATAAAGGACATTAGTAAGAAAACTAATAAAAGCAAAATATAGTCTGGAGCTTAGTTAATAGTAATGTACCAAAGTTAATTTATTAATTTTGATGACTATACTCTGTTTATGTAAGATATTCATGTTAGAGGGAACTGTGTGAAGGCTACATGGGAACTCTCTGTACTATCTTTGCAACTTTTTGTAAATCTAAAATTATTTCAAAATAAAAGGTTTATTTTTTAAATGTTTACATTTTTTTACCCAGAAATTTCCTAAGATTTTATCTCAAGACTTTTCAGAGATATACGGGGCTCCTGGCTGGCTCAATCAGTACGCATGCAACTCTTTTTTTTTTTAAACTTTTATTCGAGAGAGAGAGTGCGAGCAAAGGCAGAAGCAGAGGGAGAAGGAGAGAATCTCAAGCAGTCTCCCAGCTTGACTGTGGAGCCTGATGTGAGGCTGATCCCATCACCCTGACCTGCTTCATGACCTGAGCTGGAACCAAGAGTTGGATGTTCAACCTACTGAGCCATCCAGGCGCCTTGATCTTGGGGTCATAAGTTCAAGCCTCATGTTGGGCATAGAGCTTACCTAAAAAAATATATTAAAAAAAAAACACAACACTTGGCAGATTAAAACAAAACAAAACAAAAAGGAAACACCCAGCATATTAAAAAAAACTTAGCAGAGGTAGATGGACATTTACATACAAAGATACTGCACCACCTGTGATAATCATAAAAATGTGGAAATTATCTACATGTCCAAGAATAGCTGGTTAATTAAGTACATTATAATGCATCAGATGATGACAGAATGTGGTCAGAAACAATAATATAAAAAAAAAAAGAAACAATAATATAATATTTGTTGACATGGCAAATGCTTACAATAGAAGGTAAAGTGAAATAATTAAGACATTATATTTTAAACTCGATATGATTTTTAAGTGATGTACATAAACAAGACAAGAAATTCACTGATATGTTAAAGGTAGTTATTAATGAGTCATATAAAGAATCTTATTTTCTTCTGAGTACATTTGTATATATCATAAATTTTCTACAATGAACTTTCGTTTATAATGAGGAAAAAAAGGTATCAAAAATCCCCAACCCATGGTAATTCCTCAAAAATGTAAACAGAATTACTATATGACCCAGCAATTCCACTCCTAGTATACACTCAGGAAAACTAAAAACAAAACAAAAAAACTGAAAACATATGTCCACAATAACATCTGTACATAAATACCCATAGTAATATTATTTATAATAGCCAAAAACTAGAAACCCTCCTCATGTCCAGTAGGATAAACAAAATGTGGCATATCCACACAATGGAATACGAGTCAGCAGGAAACAGGAATGGAGCACAGACACAAACTACAACATGGATAAAGATTATGTTAAGTGAAAGACACTAGACAGAAAAGGGCATTTATTATAGGATTTCATTCATATGAATGTTCAGAATAAGCAGATCCACAGAGACAGAGAGTACAGTTTACTAGTGGGTGCCGGGTGCTGGGGGACGGAGAGCGACTACTAATGGGTCCAAGGTTTCTTGTTGGGGTGATGAAAATGTTCTGCAATTAGTGACAATGGCTGCACAAGCTTGCCAATGCACTAAAAACTATTCAATTGTACACTTTAAAGGGTGAATTTTGTGGTTTCTGGATTATTGTATCTCAAAAAAAGAAAAGGAAAAGGAAAAAATTCCCCTGTCCAAATGCCACATTTCCCTCCTTCTCACAGTTTTCTTTCACAAAATCCTTTTCCTTACTTTTTTTTTTTTTTAAGATTTTATTTATTTATTTGACAGATACAGCGAGAGAAGGAACACAAGCAGGGGGAATGGGAGAGGGAGAAGCAGGCTTCCCGCTGAGCAGGGAGCCTGGTGTGGGGCTCGATCCCAGGACCCTGGGATCATGACCTGAGCTGAAGGCAGATGCTTAACGACTGAGTCACCCAGGCACCCCTCCTTTCCTTACTTTTAAGTGATGCTCAGGCTGGTAGAGTCCAGCTGCCCCCCAAGCCAGGCCCATGTAGGCAGACAGGTGGCCATTCGTTTATGTGACAGATAGACTCCTGAGAAGGTGACTATGATTGTGAACCTCTTCCCATCAGTTCCTTCCATCCTCACTAGTTCGTTCATCTATCTATCCTTCCCTTCCTTCCCTCCCTCCCTCAAGCACTAAAGCTATACTATCCAGGGGGCCCCCACAATGAGGAGCTAATCCTTAGAGCTACCCTTTGAAACTGACACTCTGTCCTTTTAAATCTCCCCTATAAAATACAAGTTTTCTGGGATTTTGAATTTACCACCTCTGTGGGAATTAACTGATCTAACATACAGCAGGCTGAAAAGACAAGAGATAGGGAGAGAAGCTTTAATAGAGGCAGAGGGATGGGGCAGGCTCACAGCAGGCAATAAGCTCTTAGAATGGACAAGCCTTGGCGGGGTATGAGGGCACTGGAACTAGGAATCTTCTAGGAGGCAAATATTCTGACTGACCAGTACTGAGAAGGTAGGCCTGCTTCACTCCCTTACTGGGCCTGAGGAGGTCATCACGAAATCTTCCACCTCTGAAGTGCGACCCTCAGGTTTAGAGGCCTTTTAGACACCCTGAGTGGATGAAATTTGTGCAGTAGAATATGGGCACAGAAAAAGGGGAGAGGAGGAAAGCAGAAAGGACTGGCAAAGCGGGGAGTTGGTCCCTCCTTCGGCCCTGTGGAGGGCTCCATATTTAAGGACACTCGACAATCCTCAGTACTTGGGTTTTCCATTTGTCTCAGTCGAGCCTTCTCATCCTACTGGAAACCCAAGGTCTCCCAGCAGCCTTCCTAAGAACACATTTCCTGCAGGACTGGGCCAAGGTCCTGGGATCGAGTCCCACATCGGGCTCCCTGTTCAGTGGGGAGTCTGCTCCTCCCTTTCCCTCTGTCCCTCCTCCAGGTTGTGCTCTCTCTCACTCACTCTCTCAAATAAATAAATAAAATCTTTAAAAAAAAAAAAAAAAAAGGTGCAGCTGCCCCCTGGAGTAGGTTGAGGCCACCCAGATCAGCAAGTCCATATGGAGACATCTAACAGTTTCTAACTTGAGTCTTTATGTCCCCGGTCCACTGTTTCAAGCAGTAAAAGCCCTCATTTGTTAGTGGGATGAGAGTTTCCCAGACCTCATCCAAGCAGACCCCAGGAGGTGGTTCTGACATCAGTTCCCAGCACCTCCTCCCTCAGGGCCTAAGGACCACTTGACCCAGATGGTGAGGGACATGAAGGCCATCCGAACTCCCTCTGGGGACTTCACAGCTGGTCTTATGCTGACTGGACACAGTGACCAGGGCCCCTGCCATGTGTGTCTCTCACTGGGAGCCAGGAGAGTAGGAGGGATTTGTGAGGTCATTCAGTGGGGAAGACTCTCGTCCTGTTTGAAGCTGAAGCTGAAGAGGGTTCCCCATAGGCTCAGTGTCAGAACACATGCCACCATTCTTCCCATTCCTGCTGGCCACAGACAGTGAAGGGCTCGGCTTGGCAGGGAGAGGGTTGGAATGGTGCGGAAAGCCTTATAGAGGATGTGGGCCTTCCTTTGGGCCTTGGGGGATGAGCTACCCTGGGTTAGGAAGAAAGAGAAAGGAAGACGAATGGTGTTCCAGGGAGGATGAACAGCCTAGAAAAAGATGCAGAGGTGGTAACACAGTGTTCGATCAGAAGTCCAGTCCAAATAAGAAGAAACCAGGAAAAGGAGCCCTGAGGAATAAAGTAAGACTCTCCTCCCCATTCTCCACCCTCTGGCAGAAAAAAACAGTGTTTCCCCAAGTGTCATATCCTCTGGGCATCTCCTATCACTTCTATGCCCAACCCCAGGTCCAAACAGCCAAGCTCCAGGAAAGCAAGGGTGGGCTTTCCACAGCCCCTCACTGCCTCCCTTTCTTCTGTTCCTCTGGACCTCCCGACTCTGATGTACTTTTCCTTTCACGTGAAAATAAATAATCTCTCTCAATCTCTCTCTCTCTCTCCCTCTCCCTCTCCCCTACACACACACACACACACACACACACACACACACACACACACCCCCTACACCTACACCTGGTTAAACTCCAACGGCTTCTCACTGCCCTTGGGATAAAATCCCAAATCCTTCCTCTAGGCCTGCCCCACCTGGTCCCTGGGCCCTCCCTGAGCTGGCTCAGCCACTCCCACTCCCTCTCACTGCCTCTTGCTCCAGGCCTTCCGCATCTTGTGGCCTTTGCCCACACTGCCACCTCTGCTGAGGAGGCTTTTCACCTGCAGGCGGCAACTGAACCATTACTTCCTCACAGAAGCCTTCCCCCCCAGTCTAAACCAAGTACCCCTTTCACCCTTTTTCATAGGACTCTGTTACTTCCCATCACACTGTTCGTCTCACTTTCAATAACCATTTGTCTCTGTGTGTTTCCTTACTTCATACCAGCTCCCTACAGCGGGATGATGGCTTCTCAGGTTTCATTGACCCTAATTCCCCAGAGCCCAGTATACATCCTGACAAGCATTTGTCTTCTAAATATTCAAAAGATACCCCTCTGCCTGTAGGATGAAAATCTAAGCTCTTGACACAAAGACCTTTTCACATGTGAGCTTTGCCTGCTCTCCTGCCTCACGTCCCCCAAGTTGGCCATCGCTACCCCTGACTTCCCTTAGGGCCCTGGACTCAGGACACCTGGGTGGCTCAGTCAGTTAAGGGTCCTCCTTCAGCTCAGGTCATGACCATGCGGTCCTGATATTAAGTCCCACATCGGGCTCCCTGCTCAGCGGGGAGCCTGCTTCTCCCTCTGCCTGCCGTTCCCCCTGCCCCCTGCTTGTGCTCTCTCACTGTGACAAATAAAAAAAAGGAACCCTGGACTCCAGCCAGACTAGGTTACTTGCCATTTTTTGAACACAATTTGCCCTTTCTCATCTTCAAACTTTCCTATAAGATTTTCTCTTGGTAGAGAGTAGCAAGTTCCTATTCATTCTTCAAGGCTCATTCTGGCTCCTTCCTGGACTCCTCCAGGCAGCATTCCCAGCCCTCTTCTCCCTTTCCACATCGTTCTGTCTCTTTATTGTTCTCCTACCTCTCTTCTCCATTAACTCCTGCGGGCACCTTCTACTCCTCTTCAACACAAGTGCCTGTTATACGGCCTAGCACAAGAAAGATCTTTCAGAGGAATGGTTTCTGCTCAATAAAGGAAGAACATTCCAATATTCCGGCAGACCCCCCCCCAAGCAGCATGCACTCCCTTGTAAGGCAGTAAACCCTCCCCTGCCTGGGGTTCCTTTTTTTTATTTGTCACTGGTTAACAGGTAGGAGGGCTTCCGGGTACAGCTGCCCAGAGATCAAGGTCTCCAAACTCATTCAACCCCACAAATATTTATTGAGTACCTACTATGTGCGAGGCACTGTTTCTGTCTCAGGAGATACAGCCACAAACAAGAGAGTAAAAATGTTTGCCCCGATGGCAAGGATGTGGAGAAACTGGAACCCTCATCCATTGTTGGTAGTAATATAGGTTCATCGTATACGGAAAATGGTTTGATGGTTCTTCAAAAGGTTAAACACATGAGGTGCCTGGGTGGCACAGTCGGTTGAGCAGCTGAGCGTCTGACTCTTGGTTTTGGCTCAGGTTGTGATCTCAGGGTCATGGGATCGAGTCCCACATCAGGCTCCTCGCTCAGCATGAAGTCTGCTTAAGACTCTCTCCCCGCATGGGGCACCGGGGTGATTCAGTCAGTTAAGCCTCTGGCTTCAGCTCAGGTCAAGCCCCTCATCGGGCTCCCTGCTCAACAGGGAGTCTGCTTCTCCCTCTGCCCCTCTCTCCCACTCCTGCTCACTTGCTCTCTCTCAAATAAAACCTTTAAAATAAAAAAAAAAGATTCTCTCTCCCTCTCCCTCTGCCCCTCTCCCCCCAACTCCCACTCTCTCTCCCACTCTCTTTCTTAAATAAATAAATAAGGTAAAACATTGAATTATCCCATGATCCAGCAATTTCACTTCTGGGTCTATACCCCAAAGAATTGTAAGCAGAGATAAGAACACATACACCAATGCTCATAGCAGTATTAGTCACAACAGCCACAAAGTAGAAGCAACTCAAATGTCCATCAACAGATGAGTGAATAAACAAATGTGGGATATACATACAATGGAATATTATTCCACCTTAAAAAGGAAGGAAATTCTGACACATGCTACCACATGGATAAACCTCGAAGACATTATGCTTCATAAATTAAGCCACACACAATAAGACAAATAGTGTTTGATTCCACTTATGAGGTACCTAAAATACACAAATTCACAGAGGCAGAGTATAATAATGGTTGCCAGAATCTGGAGGGAGGGAGGGTGAAGTGTTACTGTTTAATGGGTACAGAGATTCAGTTCGGGATGATGAAAAAGGTTTGGAGATGGATGGTGGTGATGGTTGCAAAACAATATGAATATACTTAATGCCACTAAACCATACACTCGAAAATGATTAAAATGGTAAATTTTAATATTATATATATATTACCGTAATTTTTTTTTTAACCTGGTGCTTGGGACATATGTTCTAGAGACACAGATGGGGAGAAGAGCTCGTTAATAGAGTAGCACTATTTCTCCCCACCTCAGAACAGGAGCCATAAACTACATTTGGGTTCTGGAGAATCTGGGTGGGGTGGTAGGAGGGGGTCAGGAAACAGGAGGTATGCGCAGGTTTCTCCACAATCTCCTCACACAGAATAGTTTCCTTTACATCTGTGTTCAATTTTAAGCATGCTCAGAGGAAATTCTATTAGGAAAAAAGAGCCACCACATAGATTCATCAATTGTAACAAATGCACAGATCTGGTGGGGGATGGTGATGATGGGGACAGCTTCGCATGTGTGGGGGGCAGGGGGTATATAGGAAATCTCTGTACCACCCTCTTAATACGCTGTAAACCTAATACTGTTTTTAAAAAGTCGTTTTTAGGGGAGGAAAAGGCCACTGCTGCCTAAAAACATGTTTCTCAACTACTGCCTTCCTTCTCCAAAATGACCACTGGTTGAGAGAATCTTTCATGAAGAGTGAGCCGGCAAGGAACACTCTGCAGGACAGATCCCCTAGGCACTTTGCAGACAGGTGCTAGCTCTGTGAGGGGTGGGGGTCCCATGAGTGGAATCAGGGATCCAGCCCTGGAAGGGTGGGGTTCTCAGAGCCCTTCTAGCCCTTCCCCTGGGTTGAGGTGGTCAGTTATCGGAGCTCTGGCTCCATCTCCTCCCAAGGGCACGTTTCTCAGCTGAGTCACTTCTGGTCTAGACCAGGGTGGGGTATAGAAACGGCATCCCCCCCTCCCCCCCGATTTTGGCCTTGGAAACCTTGGTTCCAAGTCCAGGCTCTGCCCTTTATAAGACACTTAACGTCCCACCCTGTTTATTTAGCTGTAAAATGGGGATGGCCTGACACCACCCATCTCCCAGGATATGATGTGTTGGGACACCACCAGGCAACGCCCAGCACAGGGCCAGACACAGATGAGGCACACACAAGGAACTTTAGTGTTTGGGCCCTAAAGCTCAGGAATGGTGTCGTGGGCCCCAGTTGTGGGGCGGGCCCCACACCCTTGAACCTGCCAGGCCAGCCTGGCCAGTCCTAGCACTCGCTTGGGGTGCATTTTGTGCACAGCCACCCCCAGAACAAATAGCCAGGAAGAGCAATGGACTGACAAGACAGCAGCCTTCAGATGCCTAAAAATGCTTTAGAGCCAAGTCAGGGTTTCAGGAGCTGGTTTCCAAAGAAGGGAATCCTCTGCCTGCCGCCCCCGGGAGCCTTCCCTGAGGGGCCACACCCTGTACTGCCCTGAATGCATCCCTACGAGTGGCAGTTTCCACACTGGCCTGTGATTTCTTGACAACAGGTGGACCTTGCCCCAGGCTGGGGTTGAGGAGTTCCACTAACATTTCTACTACCAGGTACTTAATTTCATTCCCTATGATCCCCCCACCCCACCCCCACTTCCTGCCATTTGAGGACTATTCTCAAGGGAGGCAGAATTGGAAACAAATGGAAATAGGGCACTTTTTCTCTCTTATATTAACGCTCTGTGCCTCTCCCTAACAGAGGGCCTGTTTTTGCCTTGTTCATCCTCTTGCTCATACAGACGTCAATAAGGAAGAAGACAAGCAACCTTTGTGCTGAATGGGCTTCCTCTACAATCACTGCTAATTCTGGACTTTGGTCCTTCTGGATACACACAAGGTATGACATATACGTGAAAAACCAGTAGGTTCATTAACAAATCTAAGCGCATCTGTCTTCTTTTGCTGCTGCCCACCCTTCTCCCTATAAAAATCATTTTGACTTCATTATCAGAATCGAATTTCCACTAGTTAAAATTGGGTGCTTTTTCTCTACCCCTCACATTATATTCCTACTGAAAAAAATAAAGAATTTTATTACACAGTTTCTTAGAACCTCCACTTGACCAAACCGCACTCTACTTCGTGCCTTGCGGACACATCAGTGAATGGCTCTACAAACCTCTGAAATCTTTCCAAAGACTTTTGGGATTGTTATTTTAGTTTATTATTATTACTATTCTCCCCCATTAGAAGAAATGTTTCATCATTTTGTAGTCAAACAGCATTTGCAAATATCAACAAGAGGATGTGTAATGTATTATGCATGCATACTATATAATCATCTATTGTTAAGACAGAAGCCTCCTGGTGGTGTAACACCTCTCCAGTCCCACTGCCTTCTACTTAACATCCCTTTCTCAGATGGTGTGGAATAAATCATCTTTGTCTCAGAAATACGTGGCTTACAAAAAAAAAAAAAAAAAAGAAAGAAATACGTGGCTTTTTTCTTCACTTATGATTGGAGCACCCCTGCAGTCATTCGGGGTGACTCACAGAAGCAGATCTGGGGACTAGGTGGCCAGGGAGCCTTGCGGGGACAGGCTACCAAAGAAACAGATACCGGGCCCTGCCTCAGTGACTGGGCAATGCGGGGTGAAGAGGGGGAAATTTTGTCCCCCGCCCACCCCCTGCTACTCCCTAAAAACTCACTCCAGCCCAAATCCCAGTGGCTTTGTCCTGCCCTCTGGCCATAGATCACCCCACCCAGGCCTGCCATCCCCAGGGAGTGTCCATCTCAGAGTCTCCTCTCTGCATCTATCTTCAGGACATCAGGGAGCCACTATGGGCAAGCTTTCAGGTGACAAAGTATTGATGCACAAATTCACTCTGATGAGCAAAGGAATCCGACAGAAAAATGGAAGGATTTTAGGCTGTGAGGCAGACTAGGGCTAGGCGGGGAAGACCTGCCCTGTGAACCTGAGATCACAGCATGCCTCAAACCCATGAGGAATATGGCTAGCCCTAATCAGGATCAGCCCAACAGCATCAAATTTATCCAGAATCACTGAGGTTCGAATAAAATACCTTCCCTAAAAAGTGAAGCTTCAGGCACCTGGGTGGCTCGGTCTGCCTTCAGCTCAGGTCATGATCCCAGGATCCTGGGATCAAGCTCCACATTGGGCTCCCTGCTCAGAGGGGAGCCTGCATCTCCCCCTGCCAGCCACTCCCCCTGCTTCTGCTATCTCTGCCAAATAAATATATTTTTTTAAAAAAGTGAAGCTTCAATTGCCAAAATATCATTTTAATTACTTTAAAGGGAAATCTTGCTAAAATTTGGCCCACAATTCCCTAATGCCTTAAAAACTATCCTTTTCAGGGCACCTGGGTAGCTCAGTCAGTTAAGCATCTGCCTTCAGCTCAGGTCATGATCCCAGGGTGCTGGAATCCAGCCCCTCATCATGTCAGGCTCCCTGCTCAGGAGGGGAGCCTACCTCTCCCTCTTCCCCTACTTATGCTTGCTTTCTCGCTCTCTCTGTCAAATGAATAAATAAAATCTTTAAAAACAAAAAAACCAAAAAACTATCCTTTGCCAGGGCGCCTGTGTGGCTCAGTCAGTTAAGTGTCTGACTTTGGCTCAGGTCATGATCTCAGGGGCCCAACATCAGGCCCCATGGGCTCTGAGCTCAGCAAGGAGTTGGCTTCTCCCTCTCCCTCTGCCCCCCCAACCTCACCCCATGCTCACGCTCTCTCTCAAATAAGTAAAAGCTTTAAAAAACAAACAAAAAACTGTCCTTTTCCCACTGAAGTGGTCATCATTATGAGCATTCCCTATGGAACTAGACAATAATGTGATTATGTTTCCTTATGGTTGCTCTGTCCTTCCCCATGGCCTTCACTTTCCTCTCACCTACATGTCAGTCTCTAAAAACAACCTGCCAGCCCCTAGATTGTTTCTTTTTTTCTGTAGTGGTTGGGAAATCAGACAGCCACTCTTGTTAGAACAGTGTGCTAAACACACAAACACCCCACACAAAAGAATAGCGTGCTAAGTGTTAACAGACCTGAGACCCTCAGAAAGCTAAAACACCAGGTTGAGATGCAAAGATTTTGACATAGTTATTTCTGCAGATACTATTTTCAATAACTTCCAGTTCAGGGCTAAAGTCCAAAGAGAGATGAGGCTTCAAGACTCACTCCCACCAGAACGTCCCTTCCGTATATTTTATCATCCCTCTTCTGGCCGGTAAGATGTTTCTATTACTGTGACGCTGCACGCAGAGCTCCGTGTTTGGCCCTTCTTCTGTCTGTTATTCAGAGCCCTGCCAGGTGAATGGCCCCCAAGGAGCCCCACTCAGCCTGGGAGCTTCGCTTCCACGAGGAGCTTCAGCAAGAGGGATGAAATGTACAGCCCTGTGATACCTGACACCGAGCTGGCATCCTTCAGGTTTCTGGAGCCCTTTACGGACTTCAGCCTCCTGCCACAGCACCACGACGGCATCTGTGACCATGGCCACTTGACGGTATGACCAACTGAGCCCTGAAAGGAGACTCCACAAAGAGAGCAGAGCCGCACCAGGCGGACCCCCACCAGGGGCACACGACTGCCGGTGCTATTGTGGGGCAGCTCTACCAGGAGCCCCGAGGGTGAGGTCTAGACGGGGCCACGGAGCCTGTTTGTAGCTGTTCCGAGCAATGAACCACGCTGCATTTTCACCCCATGGGTTGTGACCCATTACTGGATTAGGAAATCAGTTTAGTGGGTCACAACCAGCAAATTTCTTTAAAAAATAAGTAGAACAGAAAATATCCAAGTGTATCACATACAGTGAGGATGTTACTTTTATAAAACTTTTGCTTTGGTTTTATATATCTGAATGTAGGTGTGTGGTGGTTGGGACACGAGATATTATTTCTCACAGGGAGTGGTGGTCAAGGAAGTTTGAACTACAATAATCTAACATACATCCATCCTGCAGCTATATCTTCCTGAGACCCAGCCCTGCTACCTCCCCACCCTGATGAGAAGTCAAAAGGAATCTGTTCAAGGTCCTAAAATTGGCCTCACCTGGAAGTCACAGGAGTAAGGGAAGCCTTCTTGGGGGAAGTGGGGCTTGCTGTGGCTTGAACAGAATAGGGAGGGGGCAGCAAGGGCAGAAGGAAAGGCATGGGCAATGTACTATGATAAGGAGTGGGGCGAACAAGGGCTGGGAAAGGCCTGTGGGGGATAGCTATAGATGCCTGCATTCTTGGGGCAAACTGAGGGGTTGAGGCTAGAGGAGTGGGAGCTTCCTGATTTGATTCCAAAGACCCATTTTCAAAGTTACCTTTGGGGGACACTTAAGGGTGGAAGAGTCGAGTGGGGTGGTCTCCAGCCTAGTGCCCCTATCTCTCAGTGAGAGTGCCTGCTTTTCTTTTGTTAATTTAAATTTAACTTTTAATTAATTAAAATAAAAAAATCAGTTCCTCGGTTATACTGGCCACACTTCAAACTCTCAATACCCACATAGGGCTCGTGGCCATCATGTTGTATAGCACAGAACATTTCCATCAATGCAGCAAGGTCTACTGGACAGGGGTATTCTAGAATGAGCAAATGATTAATTCATTCCAGGACTGCCTTCCCTCAGGAATCCAACAACTTCCATTATTTCTATTACCCTTGTACTTCTAAATGCAAATGTCTCTGGGAGGGGTACTGGAATGACCTAAATTCTTACCAAAGAGTAACTGGTTGATATTAATGGCCTGAAGAAAGCCAGAGCCTTAGAAGCCATCCATCATAGACTGAGTATGTGTGACAGCATGCGGGATGAAGGGATGTCAGAAGACGCTGCCCTAGCCGAATGTGCAGTCTGAGGATACTGAAGAATAAGGATAAGCTCCTCTATCAGGGGATGTGGAAAACTTTGAGAACTCTGAGGAAGTCACCCATAGTTATTATTCCTCTTCAAGTGAGAGTTTATTCCCCAAAAGTCTTCAACAAGGGGGTTATTACACAAGAAATAAGCACTTCTCTATTTCTACGGAGGCAGTAAGAAAAGTGGACACAGCCCTTCCCAGAGGTGGATGCCTATGAACTTGGCCCTC
The DNA here is from genome assembly GCA_028534135.1 of Potos flavus. Taxonomy (NCBI): domain Eukaryota; kingdom Metazoa; phylum Chordata; class Mammalia; order Carnivora; family Procyonidae; genus Potos; species Potos flavus. The sequence goes on along the minus strand of CM052885.1, from coordinate 45,818,751 downwards.
TTCTGCCCTCAACATTTGCTCTATGACTAGGTCCATGGCTCTACTCCTTCAAACCAATGACTCTCTGAAAAACACTATCGGCCCAGGCCTAGAGCCCCCAATACTAACTTGTTATTTCTACCAGGAGCCTCCATCAGCAATCCCAAGGAGAACTGTAATACTCTGGCCCTCTGGCCCCCTGCCCCTCTTCCTATATTCTGGTTTCTGGCTCATCCTCCACCTGCTCGCTCCATCATCCAGGTCAGCACCCTATGAGTCACCCCAGACTCCTCCTCTTCCTTCCTTCCTCCCCACCCAAGGTCACCACATCTTGGCCACCTCTCCGCTCTGCCATGAATGTGCCCAGCTCTGACCCTCTCCAGCCCTCACCATCACAGGGGCCACCATCACAGGGGAAGCGATCTTCCCGATTCCAGTCAGGTCCCCTCCAGCCCAGTGCTTCTTAATCACAGATAAGTAACAGAATAACTTGGAGAGGCGTTTAAAATATAGATTCTGACTCAGTAGATCTGGCCAGGTTGAGCACGTGTATTTTGCAAAAGTGCCCCAGGTGATTCTGATGTGTACCCTTCATTAAGAATCACTGCCACCTCCTCCTCCTCCTCATTATTAATAACAAAAACAACAATTAACATTTTTTGTGCACTTACATGTACTGCCTCATGTAATCTTCGTGATAATCTTGTGAGGCAGGAGCTATCATCTATTCCCATTTTACACGTGGTGAAACTGAGGCACAGAAGTCCCATGGCTAGTGAGGGGAGGACCAGAACATGACCCCACCACTCCTTATCATCCTGCTCTCTATGGCACTTGTATAGACTTGACTTGAAGTGTGGCTCCCTCCTTAACACCCTTTAAAGACAGTTCCAGAAAAAGATGGGAGGGGTACTTGGGTGGCTCAGTCAGTTAAGCATCTGACTCTTAATTTCCACTCAGGTCATAACCTCAGGGTCGTGTAATCAAAGGGCATGAGCTCCAGGTCAGCAGGGAGTCTGCTTGAGATTCTCTCTCTCCCCTTTCCCCTCATCCCCCTTTGTGCTCTCTCTCTCAAATAAATCTTAAAAAAAAAAAGAGAGAGAGAGAGAGGCACCTGGATGGCTCAGTCCATTAAGTGGCTGCCTTCAGCTCAGGTCATGATCTCAGAGTCCTGGGATCAAGCCCTGCATCAGGCTCCCTGCTCAGCGGGGAGCCTGTTTCTCCCTCTGCCTCTCCCCCTGCTCCTGTTTTCTCTCGCTCTCAAATAAATAAATAAAATCTTTTAAAAATAAAAAATAAATGTTAAAAAGATAGGAGCTTAGGGACACACTCATGATTTCCCTCTCCATCTAATCTCCCACCACAGCTTCTTAACACTACAAGAAATATTTTGATCACGGTGGTGGTTATGGAGTATACACATTATAAATATTCACTGAGATGTATGCTTAGGATTTATGGCTTTCTTATATGTTCATTACTCCTCAGTAAAAAAGATTCTGGAAAAAGTCACTTAAAAAGAAAGAGAGAGAGAAAGGAAGGAAGGAAGGAGGGAAGGAGGGAGGGAGGGAGTGAGGGAAGAAGGAAGGAGAGGGGGGAGGGAGGGAGGGGGGAGGGAGGGAGGAAGAAGGGTGGGAGGGAGGGAGGAAGGAAGGAAGGAAGGAAGGAAGGACGGACGGACCAAGCAAATGTGAAATAGGTAAAAACATGCATGCACAGAAGAAACTAGGAAGAAGCCATTACAATGCTGGTGATTATGAAGAATTCTTTCTGGAATAACACATTTAAGAACAGATTGAGAAAAGATCCCCAGAGCTAACCCACAGGAAATCCTCAGAGGAGACCAGGATTGAGAGGGCACTGCCGGGAGGCAGGATCCCCTGCAAGACGGACAGGAAAACCCCAGTACAGGATGGCTGGGCTACAGTGGGGAGCATATGGCTGGGCATTATAGCAGCCACAGCAGCAGAGACACAGGAGCTCTGAAGGTCCACAGGACTGTCTTTGGGTCAGAGACTACGGAATGTCCTACGTGGAGGTCAATGGTGGTAAGGGGCTTTTTCCTTAAAGAGGCCATGCGATTTCTGCATCTTGAAGAAAGTCCAGCCCCATCAAATCCAGCTCCTGGTATGTTTGGTGCTTATGAATACAAAGGACTCCACTGAGATGACCCATGTTTCTAGCTCCACTGTGCAGTCCAAGAGAGGAGGACTTAACACATTGATTTTGAAGTCTACCTTAGAAAATTCTGAGAAAAACAGTGTGATGACATATACCTCACACTAGCACTTATTAAGATATATTAAATAAACTGTGATCAAAACAGGAGGTACTGGTGTATGAACAGACAATTCGCTGGAACAGACCAGAGAGTCCTAGAGCAGACCCAGGTATGCATGGCAATGTCCCATAAGATGTAGTCAGCATTTCAGATTAGGAGACTAAGGATAGATATTTCAATCATTACTGACCAGGAAAAAGAAGTTAAATTCTTAACTCTCGGAATTTACCAAAATGTGACAAATTCCATGTAGATTAAGAATTAAATGTAATTTTTTTCTTTTTTACTTATAAATGTAAATTGTTAAAAAAAATCATTTAAGTATTGAGAATTTATATGAATATATAATTCTGCAGCAGGAAAAAACCTTTCTAAGCCTGACACAAAGACAGAAACATAGGCTCGGCCCAGAGATCCAAATACCAATGAGTTCTCTCCACCAGGAACCTCTACCAACAATCCCAAGGAGGATTATAACAATCTCCAGCCCTGTTCCCCACCCCTACATTTTCATGTATTCCTGATTCTGGCTCATCCGTCACCTGCTCACTCTGCCATCCAGGTCAGTACCCTTGAATCATCCCAGACTCCTGCTGCTCCCTCCGCATTCCCCTCTCCCAAGGCTACCATTTCTTGGCCACCTCTTATTCTGCCTTGAATCTGTGCAGCTTGATCCTCTCCAGCCTGGCCCTGACTGAAGGCCTCATCCTGCCACCCTGTTACCAGCTCAAGGATTGCCCATGGGCCTCTCTGCTGTAGTCACAGCCACCTCCAGCACAATGGCTTGGAAAGCCTCTAAAGACCACCTTGATTGCATGGACATTTTAGATTTATGAATACTTAAATATGCACAAAACTAAATGGCAAATGATAATCTAGGATAAAATATTTGTTATGTAAGAAAAGCAATGAGTTAATACTCTGAATATATATCAAGTTCTCCTTTAAATCAAAAAGACAAAAAAAAAGAATAAGCCACACTAAATAATAATAAAATACTGCACAAGTGAAATGAAAAAAAGAATATACCAATAGAAAACTAAATAAAGCACATAATCAATTCTTCAAAAGAGAATTACCAATGACTAATTGGCCTGTAAAAAAAAGAGTCCCAGTAGTAAAATAGTAATTTTTTAAAAAGAAAAGCAAAATAAAGCAGCAACAATAAATTACTATTTTTGCTTATCAAATTTGCAATTTAAAAAAAAAGTAGGGGCACCTGAGTGGCTCAGTCGTTAAGCATCTGCCTTCAGCTCAGGTCATGATCCTAGAGTCCTGAATCGGGCTCCCTGCTCAGCGGGGAGCCTGCTTCTCCCTCTCCCACTCCCCCTGCTTGTGTTCCCTCTCTCACTGTATCTCTCTCTGTCAAATAAATAAATTAAATCTTAAAAAAAAAAAAAGTAGTATTCCCTAATATTGGGAAAGATGTAGGGAAAAAGATGTTCTCATAAGACTGGTGGTAAGAGTCTGAGTTGATCTGTCCTTTCTGGAAGGCAATTGGGCAATATAAAATATGCACACATTGAAAGTGTGCATATTTTTTTGATCTAGCAATTCTACCTCAAGACTATATCCTAAGGATAAAAATAAGGATGTATACAAAGTCAGTATTTTATATAAGCCTTACTATTAATCACCTAAGGGGCAATAATAAGGGATTAGTTAAATCATGGTAGGTACACAGTGAAGTACTATAGATCTGTAAGAAGTTTATTGTCAAGGAAAACTGTTTACAATGTATTGCTAAATATAAAAAGCAAGTCACAGAACCAAATGTATGATATGAACCCAGTTATGTAACAAAATATATGTGTGTACAGATCCATATATGTGCACAGAAAAAAGGTCTTTAGGCATGTAACCAAGATAGTCATAATATATACCTCTGACTAGTATTATTAGTATGATTTCTTACTTCCTTCTTTGTTCTTTGTGTTTTCCACTTTTAAAAGAACCATGGTGGTGTGATATAGACCTCCTTCCCTACCATCTGCCTGGTGGGGAATCCCTGTCCAGAATTCCCATTTGAATCTGAGCATCTACATCCCTTATGTGTGACATACATGGTATTTCTTACGCTGCTGTTTAACTTTTCAAATTTAATCTTGTCTCTTCAATTTTCTAGACCGTGGGTAAGAGTCTTACAGTGCCTAGGACATAGCAAGTTCTTGGCAAATGGCCCGAGAAAGACCATATCACCTCTGTGCCCATGACCCTGTGGGCTGCCAGAGCACGGACTGGTTGGCTGCAAAGGCGTGGCATTCAAGCTCATCTCCAGGCTAGGCTTGAGGCTGCATGTTGTGGGCCACCTGTCAATTTTGTTCCATTGAAGATGCTTACTGTTGCTATTCATTATTGTTGAGTGACGGGGCTGTTTGTTTAAAGCACAGGTTACTGCCCCCACACCCAGAGGCAAAGCCAATCCTATGGCATCCTATAATTAATGAACCAATAAGTATTTCCTCTGGCTTTGATCCAACAGATGCCTTCCCACTTCTTCCGCCACCCTCACCCCATTTACAACTTCCCATCTTGGCTGTTGGAGGCCTCCTTTGGAAAAGCAGCCCCTTCATCAAAATTATGGGCCTAATCAGAATAGTCCTGTGTCCCTGGTGTCCCAAGCTTAACTCACCAGCTCCTCCTTGTCCTCCTGTGTGATCAGGTCTGCTCTCATATTTAAGCAAATCTGTCACCCAAGCAGTCCAGCCTATAGAATGAAAGAGCCCTAAGAGACCACTGTAGGAAGGACATAGGATTTTTTATGCAAATTCAGTAAGTTAATTTTTTTTTTAAGACTCTATTTATTTATTTGACAGACAGAGAGAGATCACAAGTAGGCAGAGAGGCAGGCAGGGGTGGGGGGGGAGCAGGCTCCCCGCTGAGTAGAGAGCCCAATGCGGGGCTCGATCCCAGGACCCTGAGACCATGACCTGAGCCAAAGGCAGAGGCTTTAACCCACTGAGCCACCCAGGCGCCCCAGTAAGTTTATTTTCATGGTTGTCCATAATCTTTGTAATCAGTACTCACTTTGGTTAAACTGAGTGGAGAAAAAAAAATACAAAAGCCATCAGAAATGGGAGAATCAGAATTGGGGAGAAAAGACCAGTCCTGCTTTTTTCCCCTCCTTGTATAGATATAAACAATCCCTGGTGCTCCCAAGGTTCTAGAAGTAGCAAAGAGGGGAGGGAGGTCCTGCTGTGCTTACCATGAGCATGTATGACAGGCTATCTGGAGACTGAGCCTAGACTGCCACCATGGGAACCTTGGACTAAGTACTTTACAGCTCCATGCCTCAGCTTCCCCATCTGCAAAATGAGATGATAACAGTGGAACCCGCCTCACAGACTTGTGAGGATTAAATGAGTTAATGGAGATAAAGCACTTAGAACAGCTGCAAGCTACAAGTGAACAAGACATGAGAGTGTTTGGCACTGTTAACAGAAGCAGGAGTCACACGGTGACAGCCATGTTGGGAACTGTCTGGCCTCTGTAGCCGGTGGTTTCTCAGCCTCACACTATTAACATTTTGGACTGGGTAACTCTTCGTTGTGAGCAGCTGTTCTGCACACTGAAGGATGTTTAGCAGTATCCCTGGCCTTTCTCTACCCACCATATGCCAGTAGTATCCCGTTAACCCTCCCACATACCAATTTGTAACAACCAAAAATATCTCCAAACATTGCTAAATGTCCCCTGTAGTGGGGCTGGGGCAAAATTGCCCCCTTTCAGAACCACTGATACAGTCCTTTATAAAAGCCACTGTCATGGGGGCACCCAGCAGACTCAAAAGAGTACTGACTCTTCTTTTTTAGAGGGAAAGGGCAGAGGGAGAGGGAGAGAAAGAATCTTAAGCAAGCTCCACACCCAGCATGGATGGAGCCTGATGCAGGGCTCGATCTTGCGACCCTGAAATCATGACCTGGGCTGAAATCAAGAGTCAGATGCTCGGGGCGCCTGGGTGGCTCAGTGGGTTAAGCCTCTGCCTTCAGCTCAGGTCATGATCTTGGGGTCCTGGGATCGAGCCCCGCATCGGGCTCTCTGCTCAGCAGCGAGCCTGCTTCCTGAACCCTCTCCCTCTGCCTGCCTTTCTGCCTACTTGTGATCTCTCTGTCAAATAAATAAATATTAAAAAAAAAAAAAAAGTCAGATGCTCAACCTACTGAGCCACCCAGGTACCCCAAGAGCATGTGACTCTTGACCTCGGGGTCATGAGTTCAAGCTCCACGTTAGGCGCAGAGTTTACTTTTAAAAAAAGGTGGGGGTGGGGTGGGGCATCTGGGTGGCTCAGTTGTTTGGGTGGCTGCCTTTGGCTCAAGTCATGATCTCAGGGGTCCTGGGATTGAGCCCCACACTGGGCTCCCTGCTCAGCAGGGAATCAGCTTCCCCCTCTCTGTCCGCCCCTCCCCCTGCTTGTTCTCTGTCTCTCTCTCAAATAAATAAATTAAATCTTAAAAAAAACAAAAGCCACTGCTATGGAGATGTTATACCACACACTCTGAGCAGGTCTGGTATGGATCCAGGACTAAAGGTCCCACAATGGGGCCCCTTGTGGCTTGATGTAGGAGCTGCAGGTGGGGAAGTAAAGAACAGCCAGTTCCATTTCTGTAGGTGGCTGCCATTTTCTCTCCCTGCAGATGGAATGGGAAACTGGGGCTATTCTAGTCAGAAGGTACCCTCACCCCTGAGAGACTAAGAGGGTATGGAGAGAAAGGGAGTCCAGGACCTGAATTCTCTGGCAGCTTGTGTCTGTGGCCTTGAGAGGTCTAGAGAGAGCCCTGTTGACCCCAGAGGGGAGAAGGCCATATAGGATTCAGACCTAAAGCCCTGGTCATGCCAGTAAAAAAGGCTCTCACCTACTGAGGCCTCTGGGCACAGGAGCCTCTGCAGCCCCTCTGTTCTCAGGACACAAGCAGGCTGTGCACTTGATTATGAAAAGAAACACACTACTCTTTTCATAAAATAACCTCCTGACCATTTAGCACTGTTAAAGCTTAACATGCACTTATTTTGACCCAGGAGTTGCTACAAATGTATTCTATAGCTATATTAGCACAGGTTGCACAGCATCTACATAGGGCCTGTGGTGTACTAATCTAGAGTATGGGCTTGGGACCTCACTGCCCGGTCCAAATCCCAGATCAACCACCTACCAGATACGTGATTATAGGAAAGTTATTGATCTTTTTGTGACTTAATTCAATGATTTGTGAAGCAGGGGCAATAATAACGGGGCCTATGTTACTGGACTATTACAAGGGTTATATGACTTACTACATGCAAGGAATAATGTCTGCAGTCAACAAATGTTAGATATTATTATGTTCATTGTACCCTTAACTGGTAATAGCTAAAAATTTGGAAATTTATGCCAATCAGCTGGTTACATATATGTGGCACATCTATTCTATAGAATACTGAGCATCATTAAAAGAAATGAAGTTGACCTATATCTACTTAAATGATAGAATTCATTTAATAATATCAAATTGATAAAGAATCAAATACGTTGCAGATTAAGTATACATAGTTTGGGATTGTTTATATATAAAAAGAGCTATATAGAAATGGATACATAGGGCGCCTGGGCAGCTCAGTGGGTTAAAGCCTCTGCCTTCAGCTCAGGTCATGGTCTCAGGGTCCTGGGATCGAGTCCCGCATGGGGCTCTCTGCTCAGCAGGGAGCCTGCTTCCCCCTCTCTCTCTGCCTGCCTCTCTGCCTACTTGTGATCTCTCTCTCTGTCAAATAAATAAATAAAATCTTAAAAAAAAAAAAAGAAAAAAAAGAAATGGATACATATCTTTATCTGCATAGAAAAATTTCTGGAAGAATCATCAAGAAGCTGTTAGCGGGGTGCCTGGGTGGCTCAGTCAGTTAAGCGTCTGCCTTCAACTCGGGTCATAACCCCAGGGTCCTGGGATCTAGCCCCACATCGGGCTCCTTACTCAGCGGAGAGCCTGCTTCTCCCTCTCCTCCTGCCTGCCACTCCCCCTGCTTGTGCTCTCTCTGTCAAACAAATAAATAAAATCTTAAAAAGAAGAAGAAGCGGCAGCTGTTAACAATAGTCATATCTAGGGAGTAGGAACAGAGGACTGGAGAACTTTTGCTTTCTCCTTGGGTACTGTTAAAATTTTCTACTATGAGCATGTATGTTTTTGAAAATAATAGTTTATTGTTTTTTTAAGATTTTATGTATTCATTTGTCAGAGAGAGAGAGAGCACAAGCAGGGGAAGCAGCAGGCAGGGAGAGAAGCAGGCTCCCTGCCAAGCAAGGAGCCCGATGTGGGGCTCAATGCAGGGATCCCAGGACCCTGGGATGATGACCTGAACTGAAGGCAGATGCTAACTGACTGAACCACCCAGGCATCCCTGATACTGTTTTTTAAAAGGAACAAGATAGGGACGCCTGGGTGTCTCAGTTAGTTGAGCGGCTGCCTTTGGCTCAGGTCAGGATCCCAGGGTCCTGGGATCAAGTCCCACTTTGGGCTCCTTGCTCGGCAGGGAGCCTGCTTCTCCCTCTGCCTCTGCCTGACTCTCCGCCTACTTGTGATCTCTCTCACTCTCTGACACATAAATAAATAAATCTTAAAATAATAAAAGGAACAAGATAAATTTATGTCTACTGATGGAAAATCATTTTTAAGATATATTGCAATTTTGGGGCACCTAGGTGGCTCAGTGGGTTAAAGCCTCTGCCTTCGGCTCAGGTCATGATCTCAGGGTCTTGGGATCGAGCCCCGCATCCGGCTCTCTGCTCAGCAGGGAGCCTGCTTCCCCCCTCTCTCTCTCTGCCTGCCTCTCTGCCTACTTGTGATCTCTCTCTCTGTCAAATAAATAAATAAAATCTTTAAAAAAAAAAAGATATATTGCGATTTTTTTTTAGTGGCAGAATATGAATAGCACAAGCCATAGGAATGAATCTCGGTTCACAAATTCAAGTGTGTAGGAAAACAAACTTTAGTTTCTATAACTCGACTCAAACGTTTATGGTAAGCTTCCATTGTGCCAACAGGAAACTCAATTGTAGGTGTATCAGAGTTCTCCCGAATACTGAGAAGTGCCAGGCACGGAACAGAGGAGGTGGCTATGAAGCTGGCTGACATCATATCTAATAGCTTCTGCTGCTCTCTGCCACCCAGGAGCATCCAAGAATCTTGAACCAGGCTGCCTGTGTCCCTACAACTTGGTCCCACCATGTGGCCACCACTCTCTGGGATCTTTCTCCTGCCTGCCCAGGTGATCTGCTAGAAGGCAAGGTGGGACTCTGGAGACCACAGATCTTTCTGCCCTGTCTCTCCTGCCCCGAGCCAGTCTGGGAGGAGAGGTCTGCAAAGAGTTGGGGGTCTTTCCACTCCCGGTGAAATCCTTCTTCTTTCTTGTTTCTACTCAAGGTATCCAGTCTGTGCAAGAGAATCCTTTTCCTTCAATGAGCTATTTCACAAACCCTAAAGTTCTCGTAAGTGCATTAAGTTTTTGGCACATAAAAGCCAGAGACACCTGAAACTTGATTCCATTTTCTAATCTGGGAAGCTAGCTCAGGAGGAAATGACCTCCAAGAATGTGAGAGTAGGAAAGGGGATAATCCAAGAGGAGGAAAGAGATTAATTTCTCAAATATTATGCCAGCCACACAAATGTATAAATGCAAAGCAAAAAGTCTGAACATTCCCACCAAAGAATTAAGTGTCTATCAGTAGGGGCGCCTGGGTGGCTCAGTTGGTTGGGCATCTGCCTTTGGCTCAGGTCATGATCCGGGGGTCCTGGTATCGAGCCCCGCATCAGGCTCCCTGCTCAATGGGGAGCCTGCTTCTCTCTCTCCCACTCCCCCTGCTTGTGCTGTCTGTGAAATAAATAAACTCTTAAAACAAACAAACAAACAAACAAACATGTCTACCAGTAGGATAAGCTTTTAAGATAGGGGAAGGGCAGGTAGGGGAGCTTTACCTTTTTACTTTATGTATTTCTAAACTGCTTTTATGTTTTAATGATGAAGCTCTATTCAGTATTGCTTATATCATCTCCTATTTTAAATATATAAATACGCGTATATTTTTCCCTCCAGGCTGGAGCTGGAGGGTGATGCAGGTCACACCTGTTTAGCCCACTGAAGGGCAGAACCTTGGGGAGTGTATTTGCATGAAGGGTTGAGAGACTTGTCAGGAAAGAATTCTTCCTAAGGGAAGAAGGAGACAAGCACAACGAACCAACCCAGGGCCAAAGCTTTGCTCAGTGGAAAGGGGAAGTAATTCTGAGCTGAAGCAGTAGTTGTGATGTACATGTATCCGTGGGGCTGAACCTCAAGGCTCTGTAAAGCACTGGGGGTGCCAGCAGCCTCATGGCCCTGCTCCTACAGTGAAGCCAGCTGACCTAGTACCAGCAGGAGTGTCAGTGGCTCCCAGCAGGCACGGGGCATCTAATGGGTGTGGCAATGTCCAGCAGAACTGATAGCGCCATGGGGTGTGGCAGGGGCAAAGGGAGGTTGCAGAGTGGAGGAGGGGAAAAGATATCTGGAAGTGGGAGGGTGTAGCTGTCTAACCTTATCCACCAGCACAGGGGAGACACACACCCTGGGGACGCCCAAAATGCACACGGGGTGAGGGTGTGGGAGGGAGGCAAGACCTGGAATTCTGCATAGCAGGTAGGAGTAAGAGTCAGAGATACACGTGGACGAGCTCTAATGAAGTGACGAGTGCACAGGTGTGCAGGTGTGTGCACAGGCGGGGAGCGCAGAAGAAGGAGCCACAAAGTCTACATGGGAGAGGTCAGGGAAGGTCTCCTGAGTCAACTGACATTGGTAATTCAGAGTGGGTGGGAAGGGTGGAGGGCATGAGGAACTGCATGTGCAAAGGCCTGGAGCCATGAGGGAGCTAGCCAGAGGCTGGGGGAACTAACTGAAAGCACCTCAGACTCAATACCAGGGGAGTGGTCAAGGAAGCCTCGCAGACTGCGTTCCACAATAAGGAATTTGAACTTTATCCTGCTGGCAATGGTGAAGGTCAGAAGATGGCTTTATGCAGGGAAATGAGATGAACAAATTACCAGGCAAAATTTTCACCACCACACTCCCACCACTCCTAGCTAACTCTCACCGAGTGTGTAGTCTCAGAGTGTTGCTTCTTCCAGGAAGTGTTCCCTCACCACCTCTTGGACGCAGCTAGCCCTCAGCTCAGGCTTCTAGAGGCTCTCAAGCATCGCCCTCTCTTCCTTCCCCATCACGCTGTGTCTTGATTACCTGTGTCCTGTACTTTCTTCTGTCCCCTCATACACTGTGAGTGCTGGGTGCCAAGGACTACGTCTGTTGTGTTCTATGTTCTATCCCCAGGACCCCACACAGGGCCAGGCATGGGAAATATATATATATATTCGATATATATTTATTCAATAGGAAACAAAACAGCAACAACAAAAAAGCCTGTTTGAAAATAATCTTGTGGTTTCCAGCCACAACTGCAGATTACAAGTTGGAAAGGGGTGGGGGGGACCAGGGAGAAGGTTCATGCAATAGCTTGGTTAAGGAGTGATGAGGGCCTAACCTGAGGCACCGGTGGTAGAACTGGAGAGCAGAAAAAGACTGAGAAAATATTTAGGAGGCAGCACTGATAGGCTTGGGTGATTAGATGAGGGAAGTAAGGGGATCAGATAAGGAGGGGAGGGCTCCTGGGCTTCTGGCTTAAGCAGTGGGTAGATGACAGATTAACCAAGACTGGCTATTCTGGATGAGAAGGTAATGTGTTGGGGAAGATGATGAAATCAGTTTAGACATGTTGACTTTGACATGCCTGTAGGGCATACAGGTGGAGAGGTCCCAAGGGCAGCTGGAATCACAGCACTGGAGCCCAGGACAGACATCTGGACTGAAAATAGAGATTTGGGAGTTGTCAGCTTACAGGTGATGGCTAAAGATCAAGGAGGGGATAAGATAACCCAGGGACCAAAGGAGGACGGAAAACAACAAGGAGGATCCCCCTCTGTAAGAGGTAGGCTGGGGGCAGGGAGCAATGGAGGGGAAAGGAGACGTAAGAAAGGAAGTGAGAAGAGAGCAGTATCATAAGGGAGAAGTGGCTTCAAGAACTAGTAAACAGGGTCTAATAGTGTGTGTAGAACCCTGGCTCCCCTTAACAGTTGAAAAAACTTAGGTCTAGGGATACTGAGGTGTTCAAAGCCACAAACTATTATTGCTCATGATCACACACATTGGTGACTCTCAAATTATGATCCCTGGAGTCCTGGGGGTCCTGAAGACCCTTCCAGTGTGGCCCAAGAGGTAAAGAACATTTTCATAATAATACCAAGACTTTTTTGCAGTACTCACTTAGTTGACATTTGAACTGATAATACAAAAGCAACAGTGAGCAAAACTGCTGGGTACTTAACACAAATCGGTGAAGTCATATTCTTCACCCCAGGCACTTTGGTTTAACAAAAAGGCTAGCTTCACATAAGAATGCCCATGATAGCACAGTAACTACTGACTTTTTTAACATGACCCTTGGGTGCCTGGCTGGCCTGTGACTTGTGATCTCAGGTTGTGAGATTGAGACGTTGGGTGCAGAGATTACTTAAAAATAAAATCTTTAAAAAAAAAAAAATGACCCCTGAGTACATCTTATTAATAGTCTGTGCATAAAGCACTTCTGCTACATATCAAAGTACTAGATAAATTTATGTGATTGCTTGCATTGAGAAATGAACCACCTCCTTTTTTCATGAAACATTATTATAAAAATGACTGACCCCACCCCCCAAAAAAAGGGAAAGAACGACTGACAAACTATGATTACTCAGACGTGAGCATTTCATAGTCATTTTCTTAAAAATCAATGAAGTGAGCTTGTCACATCAAGGAAAACTGACAGTATTTTTTGCCAATGATAAAATTTGATCTGGCAAGTGAAAATTAGAATTTCAGAAAACTTGTCTCCACAACATGAGCTTCACAACTTTCTGGTACTTAAAGACTTTGCTGGTGATATTAAGTGGTAATTAAGTGGTAATATTAAGGAATGTAATACTATGGATTGAAATGGGAAGATCTGCAATCACTGAGCCATTATTTTCCAAATGACCAATGCATGATGTCTCAAGCATGAGCTAAAGAACCATTCAAAGTGCAAGACAGATCAATGGAGTTGAATATAGCTGAGGATGAGAAGTTCACTGATATGGTTTCAGATCTCACACTGCAACTACCTTTCGGAAACTGCCATTTGTCCAGTTTTGGTGAAATATCAAAGAAGATATCCACAATTATCTGAAAACGCTAAAAATACTCCGACTTTTTTCAACTACAAATCTGTATGAAGTAGGTTTTTATTCATCTACTCCAACCAAAACAACATATCATGATAGACTGGTAAAGGAGGAGATACAAGAATCCAACTATCTTCTGTTAAGTCATTAAAGACATTTGCAAAACTGTAAAATAATGACTCTGAATTTTTTCATTTTAGGTAATATATTTTTATAAAAAGTATGTTAACATGTAAAGGATTTATTATTGCTATTTTTACGTAATTAATAAATACTATCAGAGTCTTTTTTCTAATATTCTTTTCCATATCTGCATTATGGTAAATATCTACAGCCACGGCTCACATAAATAAAAAAGGTGTTTGAAGAATGTAAAAGGGTCCTGAGACCAAAACATTTGAGAACCACCAATACAGACCACCCTTTCCTGCCTGCCAGTTCTTGGAGCTTATTTCTAGCACACCCACCCCTCCCATGTACTTCTCCGTAAAATACAGAATTATAATTCAAAATCAAAAATAAAACTTAGCTGAAGAAGAGATGAGACAGCAGGCACAGCGAGCTAAACAGAGAATAAGACTCTTTCCTTCCCTTCAAAATAATGTTCCCTTAAGAGCCACGGCCTGATAACTAACCCTGCCAGGGTAGGCTGGGTTCCTGACACAACCCCTTCCTACTCTGCCACCTGCAGGAGAAGAAAGACTGGGGGCAGAGGACTCTGGGAGTTCAGGTGTCATCTTCATTATCTGATTTGATACAACAGCCAATGAAGTAAGTAAGGCGGGGGAGGGGGAGCATTCTGTATTAGTCACTATTTACAGGGGAGGAAACAGAGGTCTGTGTCTTGTCCGACACCAACCTTAAAGAAAAGAGGGGGGGGTGGACAGGAGCACTGGGTTATTATCCAGGGTTCCCTCCACTGGGCACTAGCTCAAAGATGCCTCTCTTCCCCACTCAAGCCTAGAGGTCCATCATTAAAGATGCATTTTTTTACTCGTAAGGTCTTCTCTTACTAAGTTCGTAAGCCATATAGATTTCTTTTTTAAACCTCTCTTCTTTTGGGTAAGTCATCTTTTTATAACAGTTTGTAAGAAAAAGTGATCCTTTGTATTGCTTTTCTTTTCTCTTTTCTTTTTTTAAGATTTTATTTATTTATTCGACAGAGCAAGAGAGAGAGCACAAGCAAGGGGAATGGCAGGCAGAGGAAGAGGGAGAAACAGGCTCTCTGCTGAGCAGAGAGCCCAACATGGGACTCGATCACAGGACCCTGGGATCATGACCTGAGCTGAATGCAGACGCTTAACCCACTGAGCCACCCAGGTGCACCTCTATTGCTTTTCAATTACAAAACTGGTTTTAAAATGATTAAGAAGTGGGGTGCCTGGGAGGCTCAGTCAGTTAAGTGTCCAATTCGAGCCGTGTGTTGGGATTCTCTCTCTCTCTCTCCCTTGCCTCCCCCCATTCTGTACCCCCCTAAAAAAACAAGCAAATAAATCTTTAAAAAATGATTAGGGAAAAGTTAATGAAATAAAAGGCAGAGAAACAAACAATAGATATAACACAAAAGCTGGTTCTTACAAAACAGAACTCCAACAAAATTAATGAAAAAAGCATGAAACATTAAATATGCAATTTTGGGAATGAAAAAGGGAAGATACAGTAGAGATATGAAAACAAGACTATAAAAATTTTATGCAAATAATTTTTAAATTTTGAAAACATTTTTATTTTTTTTTAAGATTTTTATCTTAAAATTTGAGAGACAGAGAGAGAACGAGTGGAGGGAGGGGCAGAGGGAAAGGGAGAAGCAGGGTCCCCGCTGAGCAGGGAGCCTGATGCAGGGTTCATCCCAGAACCTTGGGATCATGACCTGAGCGGAAGGCAGATGCTTAACCGACTGAGCCACCCAGGAGCCCCTTGAGAAAAATTTTAAATTACCAAATTACTTGCCTAGAGAATGATAAGTAATAGTTATAGTAAAATTTATATAGCAGTAGCAGAAGTAATATTCTGGGGTCTCTCAAATGCAAACCCCTCAGGGAAGTTAAGTGCTAGGGAGCTGGTTGCCTTTTGTGACACAAGAGATGGGTCTTTGGAACCCAGGTCTACCTGGATGGAAGTGGGTGCTGAGAGTACAGAGGTGCTAGCACCGCCCCTTGTTTGGCAATCCTGGTTGGCCTGAAGTCAGATTACCAGGCTATAGCAGGCTGCCAAGACATCCACTGCTCGCTTCCACAAGACCCGGCACCTTAAGTAAGAGATTTCACCTGCCTTATCTGTCTCAGGTGGGCACTGAGATGCCCCTGTTCATGTGGCTCTGTCCAGCCCAAAGGGTCAGTCTACAATCCCCTCTTCCCTTACCTGATTCCTCCTTCCCTCCCCTCCTCACTCCTCCTCCTCTCATTCTCTTCTTCCCTCTCCCAACCTCCTCTCCCCCATCTTCTGTTGGAAGACACAGGAGCTCCAGGTGTGGCCAGAGTCATTTCAGGTGCCTATACCACCTCTCCCCACATCCAGCCCTCTTCCATGCCCACCACCTGGTACTTCTGGCCACAGGAACTGCCGCAAATATGTGGAAGCCTGAAACCTAACCCTCAGCCTGTCTTGGTCCATTCCCCAAACTCATTTCTTTCTTTAATTTATTTAAACGATTTTATTTATTTGACACAGAGAGAAAGAGGGCACAAGCAGAGGGAGCAGCAGGCAGAGGGAGAGGGAGAAGCAGGCTCCCCACCGAGCAGAGAGCCTGACACGGGGCTCCATCCTGGGACCCTGGGATCATGACCCGAGCCAAAGGCAGATGCCCAACTGACTGAGCCACCCAGGCGCCCCGTCCCCAGACTCATTTCTGAGTCTGATATTGGAATAGGATAGAGAAGGGGTCCAAGGAGTGTGATGGTGTGTGCAGTAAAGGCAGGTAGTTGTCTAGCTCTGAGCCCTGTTATTGGGAGTTAATGCAAGAGATTTATCCTTTATACCTTACACTGTCTGTGGCCCAAATGAATGTCCAACACATATAAGCACTACTGGGTCTATAATTTGTCAGTTGGATGAATAAAAGTTAAATCTATTAAAATGTGTTACCCTGTCTATACCAGCTCGTGACCACTAGTGTTCTCTCAAGCAACAGATGCCAGAAAGCACCACCACTACTGTGTGTGTGTGTGTGTGTGTGTGTGTGTGTGTGTGTGTGTGTTGGGCATGGAAATCCATTAAATATTATACTAATGATAGAAAAGGTGCTCTCCTTCAGGATGGGGATGACTGATGTATACAACATTGCTGTGGTCAAGTTGTGAGGTCATGGGTGGGTAGGAGTGGGAAGGAGGCCACAACAGAAAGTTTGAGTTCAGACACAAAAGGTTCCTTGGCAGATCTTGCAATGATTTAGCCTTCGACTGACCCGAGGGCAGGAAGGGCAGGTGCTTCCCTGGACTCCCAGCCTTGCTCACAGCCTCAGGGGCGGGATGGGATGTAGAGGACAGATACTTGGTGTGACCTACAACTTGTGCTGACTACCTGGGTCTGGAGTATCCAGCCTGTCAGGTAACAGAAAACCGACACTGCAGTGGCAACGACGAGACCATACCTGAGGCCGAGTCACAGGCACTTCCTAGTCCAGGCCGGTATTAGGATTTGAAAGGCCCTAAGGTAGGTGCCCACACCCTCCACCTACTTAGTGAAATTATGCCTATAATCCCCAAATTAGAGTTCTCTTGCTTTCACTGTATTTCCACTAGTCCGGGCAGTGCTGGGTGAAGCTAGGACCAGTGTTACTTTAGCTGTTGGTGCTCCTCCACCCCAGTTCAGATGAGGACTCTGAGGAAGAAGTGTGATGGAAGCAACAATGAGGACACAACTTTCTACTATCGCCCGTTACCGATTCTATTGCTGGTCTAGACTTTCAGGTCTTTCTCCCTAACCCCACCAAAGCTATCTGGGTTCAATATCCAGAAACAGGAAGCTGCTTCTTCAAAGCACCCACCACTCCCTGCCCCCAGAGACCTACTACATCCGGTTGCTCAGCCTGTTGCTCTACGTAGGCCCAAGGGCTAGAGGTGACTAACTCAAGACTTGCCCCTGCAGCTGCCTCTGTAACCAGAATGGAGTGAGGGACTTTGGAGGTGACACAGCAGAAGCCTGGTATACTTTGGTGTGATCTATCAGGCCCTTAGATGAAGTTTCCCTTCCAAAAATATTCCCCCTACTCCAGACCCATCTGGCACCTAAAATTTCACTAGAAGACCCTTAAAGTTACTTAATAGTTTCCCAGAAAAACACAAAGATCTCTTAACTCGGGGTGAGGGTGGAGGATTAGTGAGAAGTCACATTAGAACAACGAATGGTAGCCCCGGAATTGCTAGATGAGGGTTTAGGGATGGCAATCCAGTGGGAAGAGGCATGAGGGTGGGGAAGTTGGAAGGTTGGGAGTAGCTATAATAAAAGTGCATTTTCAAAGCAAATAGTTTTTAATCACATCAAAATCAATCCCCTCCACCCTTCAGTCATTTTGAATGTCAGAGGCAGGCAAACACCCAAGGCTTAGTTGAGGAATAAAGGAATTCTCATGGTCCTCTTCCTGGAGGAGCCCAAGGAAGGGAATACAGCCCCTTGGGCCAAGAGTGGCAGGAAAAGAGCACAGTAAATTGTGGGCTGGATTGCCCGGTCACATGATGGGATCTCGCTGCTTCTTGTCACGTAAACTCTTTTTCCCTCCTCCTCTGGTCTCTCCCTCTCCTCCTTTCCCCTCCCTCTGCTCTGTTTTGATTTGGTTAAAATAGATGCAAACTCTGGTCTTTTCTATTTTTAATACCTAGCCATTACATAATCCACAATGTAATTGCTGACTTGAAAAACTATTGGCAAGAGTAGAAAATCCCCAGAGTTTTAAACAGGAAAAGGATTATTACAGCACAAAAGCCTTTGGCAGTTTTACTGACTGGTAAACCGTCTGTAATCGTCACTTGCCAGTGGAAGTCACATGGGCCCTGGGAAACACTCTCCCCACCTCAGGGAAAGCAGGCTGGGGGAAGGGATGAACCATAGCCTAAGCTGGAAAGAGGCTGCTCTGTGTGTCCGGCACGAGGCTGGTTGGGATGCCTGGAGCTCCCGCTGGGCCCAGACATTAGGCCCACAGGAGTGAGCTTCAGGTTACCTGCCCTCCCTAAGCCACTTTTTAACTACTTTTGTTCCTTGCTGGAGAGTGAAGTCTCCAGCATCCGCAATCCCTCTTCAATTTCCTGGACCTTCATACATCCTCCAACACACTCCTGAGCAAGCCTGAGTGAGAGTGGACTATCCCAGTCAAATATATGATTTTATTAAGACACGGGAGCAAGGAAGACTGCTTGTTAATCACAGAGACCTGACCTACTCCTCTGCTTTCCATTTATTTCCAACCACCATACTATTCGATTCTTCAATAAAATGAGCCGATAAAAATATAATAACTAGAGATTCGGTAAAGGATTGGAAGGGGAGATTTTGCCACCCCAAAATATGCCTCTTTGGCATAAGGATTTTTCTGAGCTAAAAGCAATCGAAACACAGCAAATTTAGGAAAAGCTCTTTACCTTCCCCCTCAACTGCCTAAATTTACATTGGAAGGGGGCCTATACCAGGACACTATTACCAGAGATACCTTTTTACCTAAAAAACTTATTTGCACAAAAGGACAACCTTTGTTTCCCAAACATCTCCTCTTGTGAATGGCCTTCCTTCCCTTTGTATCCCCAGACCCCTACCCCTTTTCTTAGCTCGGGATGTTATATAAAACTTCAATTATTTGATTGCCCTTTGGGCCTCATGTTTTTATGGGGCTCCCATATATAAGAAATTCGGTTTTCTCCTGCAATCTATTTTATGTCAACTTAGTTATTAGACCAGACAAACATTCTAGGAAGGAAGAAGGGAATATTTTCCCACCTCTCCAGGTTTAACAACCAAATCAAAATTATCCCATTAAGACAAAATTGTCTGTATGTGTGTTGGGGATATCGCTAGTGTAGGAGATACAGAGGGGACAGGGATAGCTTTCCCTGATTTTGCCAATTCTGCCACTGTCCCAACCCCAATATTCAAGGATAGCCAGTCCAATTTGGGCACCTACCAGTGACAATTCCTTCAAAAAAAAATGTTTGCTGAGGGGCACCTGGGTGGTTCAGTCAGTTAAGGTCAGACTGAGCCCTGAGTAGGACGCTGCACTCAGCAGGAAGCCGGCTGGAGATTCTTTCTCCCTCCCTCTCCCTTCCCCTCGGTCACTCCCACCCAACACACACACACACACACTCTCTCTCTCTCTCTCTCTCAAAAAAAAAAAAAAAAAATCTTAAAAAAAAAGTTTGCTAAATGCCACACATTTACCTGCTATGGACAAAAAGTGAGCAAAATCACTGCCCTCATAGAACTCCCAGTTCAGTGAGAGAGGTGGACATTAACCAAAATATTACATAAACATGTCATTACAAACCATGATAAAGGCTTACATAGAGGGTAAAGTGTAGGGCACTAGGGCATTTAGATCAGGGGGACCTGATAGGGCCTGAGGGTTCCTGGAATATTACCCTAGGGACTTCAGGGTCCTTTTTATTCAGCACATGATCTTCCTTCCCTTCCCCCTCGCTCCCTCCCTCCTTGCTTCCTGTAGTCAATATCTACTGGGTTTCTTCCTATGTATAGGTGATAATGCTAAGTTCTTTATATGTATGGTCTCATTTGATTCATATAACAAGCTTACAATTCAGTACTTAAGACAAAAGAGTCTGATGAGAAAAGCCAAACCATTCTTTGTAATGAGAACTATATACAATTCATAACATGAATTAAGACTCTACTGGCTGTAGGTGACAAATATTCCAATCACACTTTCAAAAATAAAACAGGAAAGCCTGGACTCTCATAAATGGCGGTTAGATCCAGATGCTCTGAGGTGCCTGGGTGGCTCAGTTATTGGGTGTCTGCCTTGGGCCCAAGTCATAATCCCAGGGTCCTGGGATTGAGCCCTGCATCTGGCTCCCTGCTCAGTGGGAAGCCTACTTCTCCCTCTCCCACTCCCCCTGCTTGTGTTCCCTCTCTTGCTGTCTCTGTCAAAAAATAAATAAAATCTTAAAAAAAAAAAAAAAAAGAAAGAAAAAGAAAGAAAAGATCCAGGTGCTCCAAAGATGCCACCTAGGCTCTGTCTCCACCTCACAACTCAGCTTTCACCTGTGTTGGCTTCAGCACTCCCCCTGGGGTGGCAAGATGATCACCAGCAGCTTCAGAATTATGCACATTCTACAGGCTTGGCAACTCAGTTGGAAAAAAAATGGAATTCACTTCTTAATAGTTCCAACAAAAGTCCAGAGTCCTAACTGGCCTGGATTCGAGACCATACCAACATCAACTGCTGTTCTCTGATTGGCAATCATGTGTCCTCCATCTAGAGCCAAGGGATGGACCTGACCATACTAGAATCCAGTCTGAGGGACACCTGGGTGGCTCAGTCAATTAAGCGTCTGCCTTCGGCTCAGGTCGTGATCTCCAGGTTCTGGGATCGAACCCCGCATCAGGCTCCCAGTTCTATGCGAGTCTGCTTCTCCCTCTCCCTCTGCCTCTCCCCCTGCTCATGGTCTCTCTGTCTCAAATGAATAAAGTCTTTTTTTTTTTTTTTTAAGATTTTTATTTATTTATTTGACAGAGAGAGAGAGAGAGATCACAAGTAGGCAGAGAGGCAGGCAGAGAGAGAGGGGGAAGCAGGCTTCCCGCTGAGCAGAGAGCCCGATGTGGGGCTCGATCCCAGGACCCTGAGATCATGACCTGAGCCGAAGGCAGAGGCTTAACCCACTGAGCCACCCAGGCGCCCCTCAAATGAATAAACAAAGTCTTAAACAAACAAACAAAAAAAAAGAATCCAGTCTGTGAAGAAAGAAGGACATGGGCCCCCCAAAGGAAAATCAATATGCTCTCACCTAAGAAGAGAGAATGCATGCTGGGCAGTCAAAGTCTACTATCACTATTATCCTCGATGTATGGAATTACAGTGGATTTTAGGACTATACCATATGTTCTTCCATCAGTTGGGTCTTCCTCCCTAAGAAGTGAGCAAGAGTTCTCGTTTAATGTGACACTGGCTGGATTTGCCCTGGTCCTACATCAGCTGCTCAGAGACCTTGGCTTCTTGCTCTAGGCACTTATTGGGAGTCTTAATATTTGCTTAAATACTTAGAGCAGTCTTCAAATCCCAATACTTTGTGGAAGACTTTTCTGCCTCCCTTCAACTCCCAAATGATGTGCCCTACTCAGTGCTGCTGTGACCAGCAAAGCTGCAGTTCTCTCGCTCTTTGTCCAGCATCACAGGATCTGTGTAAATTATAGGAAGGGAAAGGAATAACAAGCCCTTTGGTGGGAAGTTTTGTTTCCCTTTTGGAGTCTGAACTGAGAATGGCTTCCACTGGGCAGAGAGGAATATCAGGGTAGTTCTTGGAACATCTAAAAAATAGACCTCCAGGGGCGCCTGGGTGGCTCAGTGGGTTAAAGCCTCTACCTTCCGCTCAGGTCATGATCTCAGGGTCCTGGGATGGAGCCCCACATCAGGCTCTCTGCTCAGCAGGGAGCCTGCTTCCTCCTCTCTCTCTGCCTGCCTCTCTGCCTACTTGTGATCTCTCTCTCTGCCAAATAAATAAATAAAATCTTAAAAAAAAAAAAATAGACCTCCATAAGGATGATCCTGGGGGAGCATCAAGGCTAAGCATTCTATGAGTTACACAGCAAGCACTACAGCAATCAGACGTCAGCTGCAACCATGCGGTCTGTGGGCATGTTTTAAAATCGGCGTGGATCCTCCCATCCAATGACCCTCCCATAATTTCTGCAAATTCCCAGCAGCTACTGCTCTTAATAGCCTCTTTTGGCTCTGACTGCAGCTCCTGCTGGATTTTTTTATCTCACTCACTGAGGCTGATCTCTTCCTTCTGATCAGAGCTGTCCCAGAGGTGGGACTCAGCTCCTTTTTTCCATGCTTTACCAAAAAGAAAAAAATACACATATACAAACTGACTCGAAACACTGTGTCTTCATCAGACCTTTCTAAAGTTATGAAGAGACAGAGAGGTTTTATATTGTTACCATGCTTCATGGTTCCTTCACCCTCCCCAGACACTGCTCATATATAGAAGGGGTCTCCCCTTTGTTCAGGAAACTAAATTCCCCTTATATTACTCAGAGCAACTTAGCTCTCCATCCCCCTTCCTCTGACATCCAATGACCCATACCTGGAGTCAGCCCCACTGTGAACCATCACTCCAGGTTCCACGCCTGACCAGCACTGAGGAACAAAAGGAAGTTTTGAAATTCACTCTCTCAGCACCACCATTCTGTAATGGCAAAGAGAATGGAATAATTTTTCCCCCTATAAATATGAATTAGGCCACCCCCCTCTGTCGAACACAACTGGCTGGAGTCAATTTTAGTTTTTTTAAACAGGTTTCTATTATACCACTCTATGTAAACTCTCCAGCTCACAGAAAAGCCTATGTTACAAATCTGAAACAATCCTCACACACCCATACTGGGGTCTACTGACACTGGTATTGTAATTAAGGAAAGTGGTGCTTCTGTCCCAAAAGTGTTGCCTGTCTTCGAAAGACAAAAAGGTTTTTGGACTTGTGCTACCCCGTGATGGAATTCCTATTGGTTCCAGGCTCGAGTCTAGAGCCTCAAATTCCAGAGAAATAGGCAAAACTAAGCTATCTGCTTCAAGGTCTCCTTTCGCCTAGGTTGGTAGGGGCCCGAGCCCAACATTAAAACTGGCCTGAGAGGCTTCTCCAAAGAAGAGGCAAGGACAAATGCAAGAAGCAGGTTTCCTCCCAAGACTCAGGCTGGCCCTAAGTCTTGCCTACCTGGGCTGATCATGTAATTTTCCTTTTTCTTCCAAGGGAAGGAGCAACAAAGCCTTCCAACCGGAGGAGGTCTCAGCCCCTTCAAATGCATCACAGGCAGAAGGCAGAGAAGCTCTAGAAGGTTGTGAACACCAAAATGTAGCAAATCCTAAGAAAAAAGAATTCTGAGCTTTGAATTCCTTTGTTCCTCACACCAAGTATAACTGCAGACACCATGGCCCAGTAGCCTCCTTGAGGAATTTTTTTAGTTTCTGGAAAGAGAAAGGTAGTGAGAAGTCTCTAAATTCTCAGAGGCTAAGATCAATCTTTACATAAGGGGAAGACAAAAGTTGGCATTTCATTCGTTAATGTTGTAATTAGAAAGAATATAACCTTAAATATTTTTTAACCTAAAGGAATCCTTTACAAAATTCAAAACAGAATAAATACATTCCAAATCAAATAGGAATGTTTTTTTTTTAAATAAATGGGAACATTCTATTCATATTCCTCTGTACTTGCTCCTTTCACTGATACAGAAAGTTAACTTCAAAGTTTTCACAGCTGGGGCACCTGAATGGCTCAGTTGGTTAAGAGTCCAACTCTTGAGGGCGCCTGGGTGGCTCAGTGGGTTAAAGCCTCTGCCTTCGGCTCAGGTCATAATCTCAGGGTCCCGGGATCGAGCCCCGCATCGGGCTCTCTGCTCAGCAGGGAGCCTGCTTCCCCCTCTCTCTCTGCCTGCCTCTCTGCCTACTTGTGATCTCTCTCTGTGTGTCAAATAAAGAAATAAAATCTTAAAAAAAAAAGTGTCCAACTCTTGATTTCGGCTCAGGTCATGATCTCAGGGTTGTGAGATTGAGCCCTGAGCTGGGTGCGTAGCCTACTTGAGACTCTCTCTCTTTCTCTCTGCCCGCCCCCCCACACCCCGCACTCATGGATATGCGTACTCTCTCAAAAGAAAAAGTTTTCACAACCACATAGTATTTCATAGTACCCTATTCATGGATATTTACCAAAAGAGTGAACATTCCTATCCAGAGAAGTCTGTGCTCATTTCGTAAATGAAATTCTAGTTTCATCTGGAATGGATAAAATGAATAAGCATTTTTTTAGATGAAATTACAGTTTGCCCTGTTGTGTATAACCTATTGTATTCTTACCCATTTTCTATTGTGTCTGACTTTTCCTTATTGATTTATAGGAATCCTTTATAGATATTAATCCATCACCTATTACATATATTGCAAAAATTTTCTCCCATTCTGTTGGCTTTTTTTTTTTTTTAAGATTTTATTTATTTATTTGACAGAGAGAGACACAGCGAGAGAGGGAACACAAACAGAGGGAGTGAGAGAGGGAGAAGCAGGCTTCCAGCTGAGCAGGAAGCTTGATGCAGGGCTCAATCCCAGGACCCTGGGATCATGACCCAAGCCCAAGGCAGACACCCAATGACTGAGCCACCCAGGCGCCCCCTAACTTTGTTTATAATGACTTTTGCCAGACAGAAGTTTCCCATTTTTATGTGGCAAAAGCAGTTAAAAATGATTCAGAAAGTACTGTCACAGGAGCAGTACACCCGAGCTCTGAGCCACACAGCCTCTTCTGTTGGGGGCCACACAATCTTGCTTGGGTTCCTGTGATGAAACGGCTGATGAGGCAATCATTTTCTGAGCCACTCACATCTGGCCAGGGTGGTGGTGTAAATGAATCAAGTAAAGAAGGAGCAAAAAGAATTGTAAAGACTGTTTCCAGCTATTTGGAGGCTCTTTCTTAAACTGTTGGAATCATGTACTAACAATGTCAAAAGAATGCTGAACCTTTAAAAACCCAAAAACATCTTTATAAACAATAATCTGAGTATCTCCAGACTCTTTCAAACTATGTGGGCTTTAGGGCATTATATGCTGTCACTATGGAAGGAAAAAATAAATTCCAGACCCTATAGGAATAGAAAGCCTCAAGAGTCTATTGACTTGTACAGTTTTAAGCAAGAAATCTTCACAGTTTCCCTTCAGCCTCTCACAGATTAGCAATGACTCAATCTGATCCTGAATAGGATAAACCCTCATGGCCAAATGGGATTTTCCCTGCAAAGAGTACTTAGTCCCTATTCCTGCAAACTCTGTCTAAAGACCCAGTACTTTTGTAGATGTTGTCCCACTTGGCCAGAATCTCTCTCCTCCCCCCACTTCACAGCATTGAGACACACAGTGCAAAAAAAAAAGTAGGCCTAAAACGTGGTTCTGGCCTCCTTCCCCCTAGCTGGAACCTAGCACTCCCTGAGGAACTTGGTTCTGGGCAATGAAGATTCTGCCATAAAATCATTCTTCAGTACCCAGTGGTACCAAGAAGAAAACAGATGGTCTGTCTCATTGTGACTTCAAAGCCATTATTCCTACCACCTTACAAAAAAAAATCCTTCCTTTGCCAACATCTATACCAAACAACTACGCTTCTCCTCATTGCTGTTGACTACTGACCTCTTCGTCATCAAGACCTTTGGCTCCTTGATCACAGTGTGCTTTACACTCCAAGTCAGACTTTTGGCTGGTCATGACCTCCTATATCCTTCCATATTTCCACCTCTCCTTATCTTTACTTCTACAGTTTCATTCTTCAACTTCATTGACCCTTCCAGCCCCTTGACACCCACCCCCACCATTTTGCTGCCTATCAGTCCTCCTCTGGAGTCACTCCTTCTCTAACCACCTTAACAATAACCACTTTGCTACCAATATTCTAGACTCTTCTTACTCCAAGTCTTCCACTTGGGTCGCAAAACACAGCCCCTATTTGAATACAAATGTCCTCTGCTTTAACCCTCAGTTGCTGAACACTGCTAAAGTACCATTAAGTCATGAGGGCTGCTCTTCCTCTACAAAGTCATCATCTCCAACAATTACCTTTATCTTCTCCCTCTTAACTAGATCTTTCCCCCACAGCACAAGGACATGCTCCAATCTCAAAAAAAAATAACCCTCCCTAGGCCCTGTGTTGCCCCTTCACTAACTGTCCTCACTTTACAAATAAGCTTCTTGTAGGAGTGACCTCTCTGTCCATAGCTTTGCCTCCATTCACTAGCTGCAGAGGTACTGTCCAGTAAAAGAGTGGACTGCTCTTATTTGCCAAAGGTCTGTTCTTGGGAAAATTGCTTTAGAGATTAGCAAAGAAGCATAGTGAAAGGAAATACATTATGTTGCTATTCAGTTTTAATAATATGAAAACAAATTTTAATAATATAAATGAGAATAGATTTATCTTTGTATCAATACCACCTCTGACTAGACTATAAGCAAAATTATTTAAAGTGTTCTTTAAAACAAAGAAATCTGTTTTCCCAAAAGGATCCTGACTCTCTAGATCCAAAAACTAGAAACAATCTCTCCTCTGAGTTCCCACAGCATTGGTCTGTATCTGTCATACCCTACCATTTTATCTTGAGCTATCACAGAACTCTCTGCAGTTAATACGTATTTGATAAATGAACAGAATTTACAAGTACCTATTATAGATCAGATAATTCTAATCTAATCAATCTAATCCACTAATTAAATCAGGCCACCTAAAGAACCTCTACTGACATTTTGCTAACTTAATATAAGGCCTTTTTCACACATTGAATTTAATAAAATTACATTCAGTCACTTACATCCTGTAAGTTTTCACTTACTTAAATGCACCTTGCAAAGTTTCAAATACTGAGGTATTACCATGTCGTTTTGGGTTCAGTCTGAAAGGACTAAGATAAAAGTCAGTGAGGCAGGAATTACCCAACCCAAGGGTTGTGAGCAGAGCATTCAAGGGGAAGGAATGCATTCTTCCTCTCCCTCACCTAAAAAATACCCCAAGAAATGCTCCTCCCAGAGTGATTAAGACCTCCTCTCACGCAATGTCTGCCCCCCTCTGCTTCAATTCCTTTCAGATCATCTGAATGTCAGCTCTTCCACAAAGGCACAGCTTTGCCCTTGTTGGACCGCCCAAAGTTTGCTTATATCAGAAACAAGGAAGTTTGACTAGAAAATCTAAAAAGTTTTGTTGTTATTGTTTTTTAAAGTAGGCTCCACACCCAGCATGAATCCTAAGATCAAGACCTGAGCTAAAATCAAGAGTAGAATGCTTAACCAATTGAGTCACCCAGGTGCCCCTCAAAGGTTTTTTGATGTAAATAACTGCCGCTACTTACAGTGTGAAAATTAAATTTTATTTTGAAAAGCAGGTTAAAGGAACCCAGTGGTAAATCCTTTTGTGATACTGAAGAATCTTCATATTCCAACCACTCCCAAGATAGCTGTTAGATCATCTACATGAGACCAATAATTCTCCTAAAGCAGGACAAAGAGACTGGTATCAGGAGCTTCATCCAAAGCACTGACATTCTTGCTTCCCATAGCCCCTCTGAAGAAGCCAGTCCTTAAATCCTCACTGAGGCAGAATTATGGGCTTAGAGGACCATGGTAAGGGTAAAAAGGTGGCCAGGAATACATGCCAGGAAACACAGGGCAGGGCCAGGTGACAGGCTCCAGTCCCTCTGGAGCCAGAGTCAGAACCTCCTAGTTTGCTTTACCCTCGCAGAGGGTGTAATTTCCAGCAGGGCTAAAAATCACCAATGGCACACAGCCAGAGGGCAGAGCCAGGCTGGGTAAGCAAAAGCCAGTGATGAGCCAGAAAGGATCCTGATTTAGAATCTAAGCAGTACAGAAGAAGGGTGGTGGAGAGCCTCCCACAGAAGACTTATAAAGTAGCTGCCCTCTTTGGGTAAGATCCAGGTTGCCAACAGGAAATCTCTTACCTTCATGGGCCTCCTCACTTGTTCCAGAGACTCTCTCAGCAGCCTGATCTTTTTGGAAGGAGAGATCATGTGACTGGGACTCAAGTGACACCAGCTTACTGATTTTGGAAATATCCCTTCTCTGTGGAGTCACCAGCTCACAGAGCAAAAATTTGCCATGGTACTTATTTCCTCTCTCCCTAATACAAAATCCAAGTGATAAGACTAGTCCCAAAACTACCCAAGTCAAACCAAAGTACGAAGATTGTTCTATATAGCTCAACATGCCTCGGACATAAAGATTCCTTCAGTCCTTTCCTTACTCACTCATTCCTCACTCACATGCTCCACGCACTGGGCAGCAAGAATGCCTTGCAGAATTCTTAGCAGACACCATTCGAGCAACTGCCCAAGAACCTCTCTAAAGTGGACCCTGTTGGTTCAGAATTTCTGACAGAAGATAACTGCTTTTTGTGTTTATGCTATCAGAATGGGTTAGCTAACATATTTAATTGCATAAATATGATTGTCAGAAAACTGAAATAACTTGAGACTTCTGATTTTCTACTGATTAAAGCAGGTCCTCTTAGGATCTCAACTAGTTAGTGCATACACGCATAAGTGAATTAATATGTGATTCCAAAAATAAACAAACTTAATGAATTCACAAAAAATTTTTTTTTCACGTAATTAAATCAGACAAGCCCTTCCCTCATGGGTCTAAGTCGATATGCTTCTACTGTATTGCTTTCAAAAAAAAATGAAGCCAGAATTCAATAAACTACTAACCCACCACACTAACTCTGCTGTAACCAAACTGGCCAACCTTACTTCCAAAACACCTCAAGCTATTTATGAACAGATTAGGACTTTTTTCCCCTTAAATCAACAGAACATCCCACATTCTCTGGTTTTGAGAATGTGGTTTAGACCTACAAGGGCCAGAGGACAGGACAGTGACTAGCATGGTATCTTCCCTGGCCCTCTTCTTCCTTCCACCTCTTCACTGTGGGTATCCCTAGCTCCAGGCTGCAGCTCTTGCTCTAGAGTCTTTCCCTCCTTGGAAAATTCACCTTGAAGAAATGCAAAGTGGAGAAATTAGAAATGGAATTTGAGGCCTGAATACCTGAGTCTGAGTCCTAATTCTACACTCTGATTGAAATTCAGTGTCCATATAAAAGAAGAAAAAAAATAATGCATAGCACATAGGACTGTGTAGCCATGTCACTATACAATAGCCTTCGTAAACTGCAGAGTGACCTTTAAATAACGTTATGGCTGTTTGTTTTATTATGGTAATTGCTGCCCACTCCTACCCCTCTCCAAGCTCTACTCTCAGGTTCCAACTGAGACCACTGCTACGCACTCCTCTCCACAGTCCGTCAAGACTACCAACAAGAAAGGGAGAACTAAGATAAGACCACCCCTCCCCTAAATATCTCAAGGGTGTTAAATCTAGAGTACCACTCTTGCTTACTGCTTCTACTTTAGAAGTACCTTTTCCTCTAAATGGGAATCCCCAGCCTACAGAATACTTCCTTTTGGATGTAACTCTGGCCCTTCAAATTCAACTCCAAGAAACAAATCTGTCTCCCCTTTCCAGAAGAGTGGTTCTCCTTTCCAGTTACCCCCTTTCTATCATGACGAGTAATCTTCCAAATTCACAGGATAGAAAATCTTGGCATAATATAACTGTGGTTTTTGCCCACCCACCACCCTCAAGTCAGAATCTATTTCCTTTTTTTTTTTTTTTTTTTTAAGATTTTCCTTTTCTTGGGATGCCTGGGTGGCTCAGTCGGTTAAGCGGCTCCCTTCGGCTCAGGTCATGATCCCAGCATCCTGGGATCAAGTCCCACATCGGACTCCTTGCTCAGAAGGGACTTGCTCCTGCTTCTCTCTCTGCCTCCCACTCCCCCTGCTTGTGTTCTCTCTCTGGCAAATGAATAAATAAAATCTTTTAAAAAAAGATTTTTTCTTTTTTTTTTTAGATTTTTTTTTTTTTTTAAACTCATATATTTGAGAGAGAGAGAGAGAGACAGTGAGAGAGGGAACACAAGCAGGGGGAGACGGAAGGGGAGAAGGTTTCCCACTGAGCAGGAAGCCCAATGCAGCGCTCGATCCCAGGACCCTGGGATCATGACCTGAGCCGAAGGCAGACACCTAACGACTAAGCCACTCAGGAGCCCCTTAAGATTTTATACACCCAACATGGGGTTCAAACTTAACAACCCTGAGATCAAGAGTCACATGTTCTATCAACTAAGCCAGGTGCCCCTATTTTTTTAAATGCCTTTTTTTTTCTGAATCGGAAAAGATAATTTCTGTTAACAATGTGTTGCTTGATTTTTTTAAGATTATTTTTATTTATTTGAGGGGGGGAGGGGCAAAGGGAGAGAATCTTCAAGCAGACTTCCCGCTGAGCACAGAGCCTGACACAAGACTCAATCCCATGACCCATGAGATCATGACCTGAGCTGAAAACACGAGTTGGACACTCAACTGACTGAGCCACCCAGGTGCCCCTGCTGCATGATTTTTTTAAATATATACACATAGTTATGGCTGTATTTATTTCAACTGAAACAGGTTCATATGCTATATATTTTTTCATGTATGTATTATAGCCATCTTTATGTGTCAATAATTGTAGATTTACTTCATTTATCATTGTATGGATTTACCAGTTTATTTGGCCAATCCTCTATTGATGGCCATTTTGATTGCTTTATAAATTCTGTAGTGATAAATATCCTCATAAATATATCTCTGTAGATTGCCCTGGGGATAAATACCTTAAAGTCAGATTGCTAGTTTAAGAATGTGTGTACTTCAGGGGCACTTGGATGCTCAGTCAGCTAAGCATCTGACTTTGGCTCAGGGTCCTGGGATTGAGCCCTGGGTCAGGCTCCTTGCTCAGTAGGGACTGAGCCCTGGGTCAGGATCCGTGTTCAGTGGGGAGTCTGCTTGTCCCTCTGCTTCTCCCCCAACTCATACTCTCTCTCAAATAAATAAATAAAATATTTTTAAAAAAGCGTGTGTACTTCAAATTTAATACATATTGCCAAATAGAACTTCAGAGAGACTATATTAATTTAAATTCCCAGAGTATGAGTTCCCCTGTCTTCAAACTCTCATCAGCAATAAATATTATTATTTTTAATATTTGTCAATCTAACAGTTGAAAAATGATGTCTCGGGGCACCTGGGTGGCTCAGTCATTGGGTGTCTGCCTTCCACTCAGGTCATAATCCCAAGCTCCTGGGATCGAGCCCCGCATAGGGCTCCCCGCTCAGCAGGAAGCCTGCTTCTCCCTCTCCTTACTCCCCCTGCTTGTGTTCCCTCTCTCACTGTGTCTCTGTCAAATAAATAAAATCTTAAAAAAAAAAAAAGATAAAAAAATAATTAAAAAAGAAAAATAAAAGAAAAATGATGTCTCATTTCTTTTTTTTTCTTTTAAAACCTTTTATTCAATTATATATATTTTTAAAATTATAATATGTAACTGCCCATCATACCATAGATTGCCCCCATGCCCTCACTGCAGAGTCTGTGGTCGGCTAGTTACCGTGGTCTGCTGGAGAAACAGGTGGCCAAAGGCTGAGTCAAGGGGGCACAGGGGAGCAACAATAACCAACAACAATTTTTTTTTTTTTTTTACTAACAACCATTTTTTTTTTTAAAGATTTTATTTATTTATTTGAGAGAGAGAGACAGTGAGAGAGAGCATGAGAGGAGAGAAGGTCAGAGGGAGAAGCAGACTCCCCGCGGAGCTGGGAGCCCGATGTGGGACTCGATCCTGGGACTCTGGAATCATGACCTGAGCTGAAGGCAGTCGCTTAACCAACTGAGCCACCCAGGCACCCTACTAACAACCATTTTTTAACACTTCACATTTCCTATTCTTTCTGGGTCAGGAGGTGATGTCTCATTTCTATTTGTGTCTTCCAGATTATAAGGTAAACAC
Organism: Potos flavus; assembly: GCA_028534135.1. Taxonomy (NCBI): domain Eukaryota; kingdom Metazoa; phylum Chordata; class Mammalia; order Carnivora; family Procyonidae; genus Potos; species Potos flavus. The sequence continues at coordinate 45,786,659 of CM052885.1, read as the reverse complement.
TCTTTTTCTATGGGTTTTGTAGGTCATTAGTATTTATTATTCTATGACTTTGGCCCATTTTCTTTTTGTTTTTGCTTTTTTCCCATTGATTTATAAGAGCTTTGTGCACACTGAGATATGTTGAAAACTTTTTTTTTTTTTTTAAGATTTTATTTATTTATTTGAGAGAGAGGGTGCAAGAAAGAACAGAATAGTGTGGAGGGGCAGAGGGAGGGGAGGAAGCAAACTCCCCGCTCAGCAGGGAGCCCCATGTGGGGCTCCATCCCAGGACCCCAGGATCATGACCTGAGCCGAAGGCAGCTACTTAACCGACTGAACCATGCAGGGGCCCAAAAAGCTCTTCTTAACCAGTTTATCATCTACTTTTTTTTTATGGTGTTTGTTTTTTTGTTTTGTTTTGTTTGGCTAATACATTGCACTTTTTCCTTTATAGTTCCTGCCTTGGGTATTATACTAAAATAAATATTTTCAGGGTGCCTGGGTGGCTCAGTCAGTTGGGCATCTTCCTTTGGCTCAGGTCATGGGTGGCTCAGTTGGTTAAACATCTACCTTTGGCTCAAGTCATGATCCTGGGTGTCTGCTTCTCCCTCTTCCTATGCCCCTCCTTCCCACTTGTACACTTGCTCGCTCGCTCTCTCCCCCGAATAAATAAAAATCTTAAAAAATAAAAATAAAACAAGAAATGCCTTTTTAAAAAATACGTATTTGTTTATTTGAGAGAGAGAGAGAGAGAGAGCATGGGCAGAGGGAGAGGGAGAGAGAATTTCAAGCAGACTCCACGTTGAGCTTGGAGCCCGACATGGCGCTCAACCTCACAACTCTGAGCTCATGATCCTGAGATCATAACCTGAGATCATGACCTGAGCTGAAACCAAAAGTCGGATATTTAACTGACTGTGCGGCCCAGGCACCCCAAACAAGAAATGCTTTCAAAGGAGAGAAATAATGTAAAAGACAGAGCTTCTACAAATACTTTGTGTAGCTAAAGAAGTGAATGAACTTTTTTTTTTTTAAGATTTTTTATTTATTTATTTGACAGAGAGAGAGAAATCACAAGTAGGAAGAGAGGCAAACAGAGAGAGAGGTGGAAGCAGGCTCCCTGCTGAGCAAAGAGCCCAATGCGGGGCTTGATCCCAGGACCCTGAGATCATCACCTGAGCCGAAGGCAGAGGCTTTAACCCACTGAGCCACCCAGGCGCCCCGAAGTGGATGAACTTCTTACTCAGCAGACCCATTCCAGTGGGCTTTCAACGTATGGAGGGAAGTTTGCAAGAGAGAGTAGAATTCACTTGCTTTGCATAATAGAGTAAGAAGTATCTCGAATGCTTAGTGGCAATAGAGTTAGGAAGGTTTGCAGAGGAAAGATAAGATTATAAGAGGCCAAAGCCATACACATAGTTGATATGAATAATGATGAATCCCTAATGCAGAGGTAGACAAAAAATATATATATACTTTAAGGGACAGGGATAGCCAGTATTAGAATTTAAGTTGCTTGTTTTGTGACAATGTAAAACATTCTCCATTACCCTAAATCTTTAATAAAGTCTGCTATACACATAAAGGCTTTAGCTGGGAGATATGTGAGTTCTACATCTGGGTGAATGTGGATAGAAACAGGAACAGCATGCTTGAGATGGTAAGACCACCTATAATCTGAACTAATTTAGTAGAAGCAAGAGCTCAAAATTAGAATGACCATCAATACATGAGCTCCCAGGAATCTGAAGGATCTGGGTGAAGGAATCAGACTCTCTATAAGCTGTGGAATGACACTTTGAGCCAAATTTTTAAGGGAAAAGATGGTTCCAGCTAACTAATGGGTGACATTAGGATACTCAATCCTCAGAAGCTTTCAAAAAGGACCAAGCTACATGAGGTTCAGTGGTGATTTACAGAAGAAACCAGTGGGGGAGATGCCAATTACTCTGCTTGCACAAGAAATAAGCTGAGGATTATACCCCATCCCTTCCCCATTCCACATGCTCCCATAGAGGTGTTCTGGTCCCTACCCTACTTAGTACGTTCTAGGTCAACTCTCATCTCTTCCATGAAGCTTTCTCCCAAGGTTTTAGCTCTCAGATGATTCCTTTCCAAAACTTCCATTTTACCTAGAATCTGAACCTTAGCGTAACCTTTGTTCTTTTTCCTATTTGTTAACTTATCTATAGAATTCAACTATAGATGCCTTGTAGATAAGAACCCCAACAAGAGAGAGAGAGAGAGAGTGAGGGAGGGTGGGAGGAAGGGACATGCTAAACATCTCACATTACACTCAGAGCCTACTTAATTCCTGGTGGGGAAATAGTGGAAGACAGTGATGCAGAAGCAAGTTTACTAATGACCCTGGATGGTGATGCTCCTAAGAACAAAGGAGGACGAATAGGAATAGGAAGGAATAGAAGAATAGGGGGAAGAGGATGGCATAATGAAAAATATAATTTGGCTTGAGACATGTTGAGTTTGAAATACCTAAGAGCCACCCAGGTTATGATGGTAATAGTGCTTGGCCATCCTGAGTCTGGAACGCAGAAGAGAGATTTAGGTTGGAGAGGGAGATTTAAGAGTTTCTGACATACAAAAAAAAAAAAAAAAGTTTCTGACATATCAGTGATGGCTAAAACCATAAGCACAGGTGATATCACCCAGGGATAGTATGTATACAGATGTAGGAGAGAAGGAGACTAAGGACAGAATCTTAGGAAATGTCTTCATGTAGGAACCCCGTTGGGGAAAACGAGCCTTGTACAGTTATAGGAAGCTATGGTTAACACATCTATATAGTTATGTGCTAACTAATAACAGATGGACCAAATAACTGGCTCTCTTGAAGACCTCTAAATGCCCATTTCAAGCCCTCTTTCAATCTTCCTGTAAGTGAGCTCAGTCCCTGATCTTCAGTTGAAACTTTGGCATTTCAGAGGAAGTGGCAAGAATGGACAAGGGCCCTGACCAAGGCCCCTGGGGTGGGGCCTATGGGTGGAGGATGCTAATTACTAGATGAACATCATACCTAAGGGCAGGATCAAAGCTAAGCCTTTGCATATAGTTTATTTCATGATTAGGTCATCCAACTTAGTTAAGATCAGCCAACCAAAGATCTCACTCATGACAGTAAAGACACATACATACATCAGGGTCTCAAAGGGGCCTAAAATTTCTTAATCAGGAGTCTTACAGATTTCTGTCTGCTTCAAGTGGTCTTTTTCCTGGCTGTACTGATTGAGAAAGGCATACAGAGGAAGCAACTAGTTTTCTCTTTGGTTATTAGCTCTGCCAGCTGGAGCTCCTGGCACTTGGTCACCCACCCTGCTAGATTTAAATGATCTCCACCTGCAAGACTGCCCGGCCTACAGTGCATGGGTATATGTCCACTGATGGGTTGAAAAAAATAATAGTCTGCAGGGCACCTGGGTGGCTCAGTAGGTTAAAGCCTCTGCTTTCAGCTCAGGTCATGATCTCAGGGTCCTGGGATCGAGCCCCGCATCGGGCTCTCTGCTCAGCAGGGAGCCTGCTTCCCTCTCTCTCTCTGCCTCTCTGCCTACTTGTGATCTCTGTCTGTCAAATAAATAAATAAAATCTTTAAAAAAAAATTTTTTTTTTAAATAATAATAATAGTCTGGACTACCATGAGCTATAAAGGAGGGATTTCATAGGCAGAGCAGAAAATTTACAATGCCATAATCATTCCGCAAAAATGAGCTCCATCCCACTTGGCACTGATTCCATATGTGAAGTTGAAATCCTAAACTAGCCGTGAGATGTGAGACTGATGCTGAGTAAGATGGAAGGGGTGCTCAGGAGTGCTAGAGAAATCCTGGAAGAGGTCAAACCTGGGGAAAGCAGCCTCAGAGAAGCTTCCTTCCTTGGATCCAGAAGCTGATGATGGCATCACCCCATCCACTATTTCCTGTTTTACTTGGTGGAAAGAGGAAGAAGATCTGAACATGGGAGAAAGAATGTAGAATCCCTATGTCTTCCCCACCTCCAGATCAGAGGTGTCCTTATGCAGACAACACACAGTTAAGTAGTCAAACACATGATGTGATTCCAGCAGAAAGACTGGTAAATACTAGGTGCTCAGTAGGCATTTGTTGAATGAAGAGCACTAAGAGAGATTTCCTACCCCCAAGTAGTGTTTTTTCACTGACTGTCACATTACCTTCACCTGGAATTCCTCCACTTGATGTCCATTCCTTTAGGATAAAGCCTCATACTATCCAAAGCTGTGCTCCACCAAACACCATATTCTGTGAGATTTTAATATTCCTTTTAAAAAAATGGTTCTTTAGTTAAATAAGTTTGGGAAATGTTATATTCTCTATCTCCCTTTTGAAGCTTTATAAATGCATATTAAAAGCTGTTTTTGAGGCAGAGGCAGTTGGAGAACTAGCATGAAATTCAGGACAGGGCCCAACTAAGCTAAGAAGCTTGTTCCAGAAGTACAGCTGAGAAGACAAGCATGACATCTAATTAGCCCAAAGAGTAGAAGGCAGAGTTCAGGATAGTCAACAACTGGGAGATCTGTGTATGGGCAAGACTCTACCCACAGAAGCCTAGATGCAAGAAAGTCTCTAGTAGGGGGATGGGGGGAAAAAAAGAAAAGTCTCTAGTATCAGAGAAGGGACCTGGCCTGAGAGAGGCTGGAAAGCGAAAGCCCCAGCCTCTGGTAAGGGGTTGACTGAGCAGAGTTATAGTCCTAAACAAGGCTACGGGGTCCAGGCAGGGCAACTAGACAGAGCTTGATGCTCTTAGGAAAAAGCCAAAGTAAAGGTGAGATGGAGGAGAGGCAGAGAATAATAGAGCTGTCACTCACAGTATAGTACACCTATCCAGGAGTCCCTCCCTGCTGGGGGCACTGGCTCCAAAATCCTGGTGATAGCAGATCTAGCTACATCACTAGATCTTCTGTATGGGGTTATGACGGTTGGGGAGAGATGAAGAGGTATATTACATCCAGAAACTCTACAGAGTTGTACTAATTCCACTAAGGAGGGAGGTCCAGACCCTGTCAAACTTCAGGAGGTGGTGGAAACTATTCCTAGAATAGCCTTCTAGGGATATGTGCTGGAAGGAACCCAGAGGCCTGAATGAAACCAAAAGTCTGAGCCAAACAAAATGCTCTAGATTTAGGGTAGGAACGTGGACAGAGTAGAAGTTCAAGCCTGAAAGGTGAAGAGCATCCATGAACCCAACTGTGAGGAGCTGGAAAAGGCACTAAAATTTGAGTTGCTTCTGTCAAAGACTCCCTGGGGAAGGAAAGATGTGAGAATTCAGATCACAAAGGCCGTTTGAAAGCAGTGCTAGATGAAAGATGATGAACAGTCAACTAGAAAGGCTCTTGGGTCAGAAAAGTTGTAGATCTGAATCACAGGTGCTATTCTGGAAGCCTCTGGATTAGCTATTTTGGCTCCACAGAGTTAGTGGACAAGGGGGAACTGCACCTTTGCGTGAACACCGCAAATGCTTTGTCATTGCTTTTGACATGGCGTATTTTGCTTTCTGGTAAAGCCCTATCTCGGCACAGCACATTGGGAAATTACGATCAGAAGTTGTCTGTGACCAGTGGCCTCTGAGGAAGTGCCCTGCCCATGTTGTCATCAGCAACCTCTTTTGCGCCACCATTTTACATCACTTCTGGGAAGCTGCCTCCCACTTCCTGAGATCTGTGCCGGTCTTGTCTGAGGACATCACAGCAAACCACAGACCCAAAGGTCCTACACTCCTTGTTACATTCTGCTTGTCAGCTGTTCTCCAGACAACATTCTGCCTGAATACCCAGCATGCTCATGGGAAGTCTCTCCATCCAACACCCCCTCTTGGAATCATAAGCCTCCATCCCCATCACCCTCAGCTGCTTGTCTTCTCAGTCAAAACTGTAAAGAAAACAAACTGTTTCTTTAGGGACTCAACTTCTCTTTTCAGGGCCTTATCAAACTCAATAGTTTCTCCTTCCTGTCCCTATGACATGGCAGAGTCCCCTTTCCTCTCTGTCCCTGCCTTAGTTCGGTTCTCAGAAATCAATCACATACACTCATTCACGCCTCCACTTACATGACCAAAATGCCTCACAATCAGACCCCTTCCTGGAGTTTCTTGATTTTTAATAGGGTCTCGAAGACTTAAATCAAGGGAAATAAATTTCACCTGTGGAATTCCAAGCACCAGCAAAGAGCTGAGGCAAGCGTTTGAGGGGCAGCACACATTCTTGGTGCCCCTGAAATGATACCACCTGACAGTACAGCTTTGTCTCTTCTTAGTCCATCACCTGACACACTTGAGCTGTCTCCTCTGTCAGCCCAGAGGCCAAGCTCACCTGGACCTGGGCCAGCACCCAATGCCATCTGGTCTCCCTTAGAAAGGCGAAAGAGAGACACCTCTTGATTACTCAGTAATAATTCACTGTAATAGTCACATAACAGGTGTCACCAGCTCCAAAACATACAGTAAGGGCACACCACACCCTCACCTCTGCCCCCATCATGGCTTACTCCTTGGGACATATCAACAAATTTTATGTGGAGAATAGGACAGGGCCTCTTAAGCAGTAAACCAGAGTTACCAGTGGTGTTTTGACACTTGTGGATTACACTGCAATGAAAACTAAGAAGTAAAGAACAAAGGCTTTCTTTTAATTCTCCCCTATGGCCAAATGGTATCCTTCCCACAGAAGCTGTTGCAGTATCTCTATATATAGAATCTAGCATTCTATAAACAGGATGCTCTGGCTGAACATGTCTCAATGAGTAAAACTGTGAGGTAGAGAAAGATGTCATCTCTCCATCTTCTCTCCTTTCCCTAAATCTTGTCAGAGACAGAAGAGCTCTGTGAAAACAGCATAGGCTTCGGAACTGGACAGACCTGAGGAGAAATAAATCCTAGCTCAGCCTTTTATTAGCTATCTGACCTTGGACAGGTTACATAACTTCTTTCACTTTCAGCTTGCCCATGTGCAAAAGTGAAGATGATACTTTATTGGTTTGAATTATGATAATTAAATAAGAAAATATATGAAAAGCATTTAGGGGCGCCTGAGTGGCTCAGTGGGTTAAAGCCTCTGCCTTCAGCTCAGGTCATGATCTCAGGGTCCTGAGATCGAGCCCCGCATTGGGCTCTCTGCTCAGCAGGGAGCCTGTTTCCTCCCCTCTCTCTGCCTGCCTCTGCCTGCTTGTGATCTCTCTTTGTCAAATAAATAAAAATCTTTAAAAAAAAAAAAAAAAAAAAGAAAAGCATTTAATACATGCCTGGCTCTCCAGGGATAGGAGTTTGTTCTCCTCCATCTGGCTCATCATGCACCTGGCACCCAAATCTTACTCTCTGGCTGTCCAAGGCCAAGGTATGTGCCCCACACAAACCTAATCTTCTTTTCCTAAACGCTATTAAAGTTCCCATCCCTTAGAAGAACTGATCTAGGGGCACTTGGGTGGCTCCGTCGGTTAAGTGTCCGACCCTTGATTTCAGCTCCAGTCATGATCTCTGAGTCCTGGGATCAAGCCCCACATTAGGCTCCCTGCTGAGCAGAGAGTCTACTTATCTCCCTCCCCCTGCTTGTGCACTCTCTCTCAATAAATAAATCCTGAAAAATAAAAGAAGAACTTATCTAATCACGCCACTAAAAGGAAAGCAATTCTGATGAAATGAATTCAAGTAAAATGTAGATGCTATTAATCCTATATTAATTCTGTGGGGTAGAGGGAGGATTTCTACATTAAAAAGAAGAGCTAGAGGGGTGCCTGGCTGACTCAGTCCACATGTGACTCTCGATCTCAGGTTGTGAGTTTGAGCCCCACACTGGGTGTAGAAACTACTTAATAAAAACCTTTAAAAATTAAAAAAAATTTTGGGGGGGTAGCTCAGTCAGTTAAGCATCGGACTTTTGATTTTGGCTCAAGTTATGATCTCAGGGTGGTGAGATGGAGCCCCGCATTAGGCTCTGTGCTCAGTGTAGAATCTACTTGAGATTTTTCTCTCTCCCTCTCCCCTCACTTGTTCTCGCTCTCTAAATAAATAACATCTTTTTTTTTTTTTTTTTTTTAAACAGGAGGTGGACTTCCAGGGTCAGCTGATTCTGGAGTCCTGGCTTTTTTTTTTTTTTTTTTTTTATTTGACAGGGAGAGACACAGTGAGAGAGGGAACACAAGCAGGGGCAGAGGTAGAGGGAGAAACAGGCTTCCCGCTGAGCAGGGAGCCTGATGCGGGGTTTGATCCCAGGACCCTGGGATCATGACCCAAGCCGAAGGCAGACACTTAACGACTGAGCCACCCAGGCACCTCTAAATAAATAAGATTTTTTAAAAAATTTTAAAAAGAACTAGAAATTCAAATGAAAGAAAGGATATCTAATGATGAGGCTCCCCTAGATCACAGGGGACTATTGTCAGCCTCTCTCTCTACAGGCATGGCCCACATCACTCTCTGTGCTGAAGATGAACCATCAGAGCTAAAGTACAGCATCTCAGATTGCCAAATATCACACCTCGAATCAACAGGTCCAGAAAAGAACTTGGGAGCCTTGGCCATCGCTTCTGCTCTGGCCAGCACACGCCACTTCTTTAGTCAAGAAGTTACAGTGGTGCTTTTTTCCTAGGAGGTTTCCAACACAATTTTAAGCTCTTTGAAATGAAACAGCAACAGATCTGATTACGGTCACAGCCTTGGAATAGCCTGTAGGAGGCCTGGACTCTATACTTTCAGAATCATAACTTGCTCCTCTGAATGGTTTCGACAAAGCCAGATTAATACAGGTGGCAGAGTGGGACTACGTCTTCTCAGTGATCCTGGAAGGAGGACCGCAGGGACATTTTTCTGGGCTTTCCACATGTAGGATCACAGAAGCATATTATTGTAACTAAAAATGGCCCAAGCATAATCACTTGGCACAATGTGCTATGCTGACCATAAATCACAATTCAGCATGGAAGTTCTCTGAGGTACTCTTTAGCAGCATGCACGTTTACTTGACTTTCTTGGCAAGCCCTCTGGGAGCCTGGGGCATTTAGCCTAGGCTGGGGTCTCAGGAGCCAGCCACCCCTATGGGATGAAAGGGACTGGCTGGCAACTTTAGCAGATGGAATAAAGAGGAAACGAAGGTGAAGTCCAAGGGGAGGAAAGAACTGGTCCAGGCGGGATTATCCAAAAGCATGTGCTTAGAGAACTGGCAAAGCAGAGACAATAATAGCAAATATTTTAAATTTATATTTATCTGATTAGTCACCATGGTAAAAAACAGAATTTTGTTGGGTTTTCCTTATACTTCGCTCGATTTCCTTATACTGATTTTGTGTTTAATATTGTTTTTGAAATACATACTGAGGGCTGAAAACATGAGGGACATCATAATCTTTCCATTGCTTAGGCCTCTCAAGTTTTTTTTTTTTTTTTTTAAGATTTTATTTATTTATTTGACAGACAGATATCACAAGTAGGCAGAGAGAGAGAGGGAAGCAGGCTCCTGGCCGAGCAGAGAGCCCGATGCGGGGCTCGATCCCAGGACCCTGAGATCATGACCCGAGCCTAAGGCAGAGGCTTAACCCACTGAGCCACCCAGGCGCCCCAGGCCTCTCAAGTTCTTAATCTGGTCCTTGGCTTTATCAAGAAGCAAGGAAAACCAGGATTCTAAAACTTCAAGGTCAATATTCAATTCTTCATTCAATAAGTACTTCTTGAGGGGCTTAGAGAAGTGTCAGGTGTTTGCTCAATACAGCAGGTGAATATGCAGCAGCAAACAAAACAAATACGGTTCCTGAGTTCCTGGAGCTCAGTCCAGTGAGAGTTGTTAAGAATAAGAGCAGGACTGGGGTGCCTGGGTGGCTTAGTGGGTTGAGCGTCTGACTCTTGGTTTTGGCTCAGGTCATGATCTCAGGATCGGGGGATCAAGCCCCACCTCCAGCTCCACGTTCAGCACAGAGTCTGCTTGTCCCTCTCCCTCTCCTCCTCCCCCTGCTCACACTTTCTCTCACTTGTCCTTCTCCCTCTTCTCCTCTCCCTGTTCGTGCTTTCTCTCGCTCGCTCTCTCAAAAAAAAGTAACTAAATAAAATTTAAACAAACAAAAAAGAATAAGAGCAGGATCCAAAGCAAAAGGTTCATATTGGAAAGTAGGCAAGATTCTGCAGCCAGCAATGGCATGCCGAGGGAGGAGATCCCTTCTGGGATGCCACCAAAGAGGCCATGGGCAAACAAGGAGCTGCTGTTTAGGGGGATGGGCTGGGTCAGATAACATCCTTCTCCCCTCCACTCACTTTGGCAGAGAAGAGAGCCACTACGGTATGTTGGGCTTATCAAGAACAGGTGACCAGGGCCCTAAGAGTCAATGCAGTTATGATGCTGCTCCTTCTCTGCTCACAGCCATGAACTGATACGTGCCACATGAGCTGTCTGTGATACCCTGAAGTTCCAAAAACAACCAAGAATTGACTTGTCTACTGACAGGAATTCTAGGAAGTATAGCAGGCCAGAAATGGGAAGCATTATAATAATTGCCAGAAGAAGCTAAGTGACCCTCCCCAAAACCGTCACTGACATTTCTCTGACATTGCATGGAAATGAAAAATAAAAGCCTGATTTCACCTGGGGGAGTGGGGCCACAAAGCAACCTGCTGAAATGATCAGGCTACAGCCAGAAGCCTCTGAGAGGAGTTTTGGCTTCACGGCATGAAATGGGCAAGAACGGGGGAAAGGCTGTGGCCTGCCCTCTTAAGAGAAGGAGCCATTCCAGCAGCTCAGTGCCAGCACTACCAGAAGGTGTGACAGCCATGGCGAAGATGCAGAGCTGACAACAGCAACAATTAGAGTAAGTCCCCAGCTGGCAGAGCAGTGGCCTAGACAGATCTCAGAGTATCTGACCTCTCTGGGCCTGTTTCCTTATCTGAAAATGGAGATAATAAAAGAGCATGTGTTGGTTTCCCAGGGCTGCTATAATAAACGCTACAAAGTGGGTGGGTTCCAACAAAAGACATTTATTCTCTCACAGTTCTGGAGGCTAGAAGTCCAAAATCAAGGTTTCAGCAGGGCCATGCTCCCTGCGAAGGCTCCAGGGGAGAATCTTTCTTTGCCTCTTCCAGCTTCTGGTGGCTGCCAGTAATTCTTGACATTCCTTGGTTTGTGGCAGCACAACTTCAATCTCTGTTTCCATCTTTACATGGACATCTTCCCTCTATGTATCTCCCTCTTCATATAAGAACACCAGTCACTGGATTAGGGCCCATCCTAATTCACTATGACTTCATCTTAACTTGATTACATCTACAAGGATCCTATTTCCAAATAAGATCACATTCATAGGTTCTGGGTGGACGTGAATTTTGGGGAGGACACTCTTCAACCCAGTACAGAGCACCAATCTCATAAAAACTTTATATATGTAAGGTGCTTGGAACAGTTGCTGGCACATAACATATGCCATGTAAGAGTCAGCTACCCTTGGCTGGGTTATGGACACTGGGGAGGGTATGTGCTATGGTGAGTGCTGTGAAACGTGTAAGCCTGATGATTCACAGACCTGTACCCCTGGGGCAAATAATAATGTTAATTTTAAAAAAAGAGAGAGAGAGAGAGAGAGACCTTAAAAAAAAAAAAGTCAGCTATCCTTCTTCAACGTCTTTGGCAAATGATAGCTGCCATGGGATATATGAGCACTTTGTTATACAGGAATCACTCTCCCTCCATCTTGATTAGAGGGAAGAAATCAGATGGGACAAGAGTTCCAAAAAGAGCTGATGAGGGCACAGGTAGAACACAATGTGTTCATTACCATTCAATACCCCTCATCAATATCCTACCAATACTCTCAGGCTGGAGTGAGGAAAAATCCACTACAATCACTTCATTTGTTTTTTAAGAACACAGAACTTGTCATTCCAAACTAACAATGGCCCCTCAAAGCATCCTCAAACTAAGATCCATTTAGAAGAAGCCTGCAGGGAAGAGCCAGCGGAGAAGCTACACTAGTGAATGCAGCAGTTTCATCGCTTAGTCAGGCTGTGAGTTCTGATCCAAACTGCTTTACAAGCACATTCATCCCACAGCTTAGCAATTGAATGACTGAGTCCAAACATGAAATTCATTCTCCAAAATGGAGATCTCCTATATCTAGGATATCTTACTTTCAGATTAGGGGAGAGGAGAAAAGATTAAAGGCTCCTGGTCTTTCTTCTTTAATAAACAGGTCTGGGACAGTACACAACTGAAAAGAAATAGAGCCAGATCTCAACTGCTATCTTCGTATCAAAATAAATTCCAGAAGAATCAAAGACTTAAAGATTAAATTTAAAGATTTAAAAGAGCACATATGCGCGTGTGCGCACACACATACACACACACACACCAAGTACTCAAAGAGAATGAGTAACTATTTTTTATATTCTTGAGGTAGCGAGACGTGCCTTTTCTAAATACTGGCCTAGCAGCAGGAAAAACTGTAAGAAAAAAGATTATTGGGGCGCCTGAGTGGCACAGTGGGTTAAAGCCTCTGCCTTCGGCTCAGGTCATGATCTCAGGATCTTGGGATCGGGTCCCACATTGGGCTCTCTGCTTGGCGGGGAGTCTACTTCCCCCTCTTTCTCTGCCTGCCTCTCTGCCTACTTGTGATCTCTCTCTCTGTCAAATCAATAAATAAAATCTTTAAAAAAAAAAAGATTATTTTGACTACCTAAAAATGTAAAACTTCCCAAGAGAAAAAAATTGCATAAACACAGTCAAAAGACAAATGATAAACTAGGAACAATTCTGCTATTTATTAGTCAACACTTTACCTCTTATAAGTTATTAAGAAAACATTACTGGGAAAACATGCAAAAGACAGGGGCACCTAGGTGGCTCAGTCGTTAAGCATCTGCCTTCCTCTCGGGTCAAGATCCCAGGGTCCTGGGATCGAGCCCCGAGCCCCACATCGGGCTTCCTGCCCAGCGGGAAGCCTGCTTCCCCCTCTCCCACTCCCCCTGCTTGTGTTCCCTCTCTATGTCTCTGTCAAATAAATAAAGGTCTTTTTTTTTTTTTAAGATTTTATTTATTTATTTGACAGAGAGAGAGATCACAAGTAGGCAGAGAGGCAGGCAGAGAGAGGGGGAAGCAGGCTCCCTGCTGAGCAGAGAGTCCGATGCGGGGCTCGATCCCAGGACCCTGGGATCATGACCTGAGCCGAAGGCAGAGGCTTTAACCCACTGAGCCACCCAGGCATCCCTAAATAAAGGTCTTTAAAAAAAAAAGCAAAAGATATGAATGACTCAAAAAAATATATAAATGTCCAAAATACATTTGAAAAGATGTTCAATCTTTAATATTAAAAAAACAATATTAAGTCATACTTATTGATCTGCATGTCTCCATTACTATTTAGAGCATTTTACTTAGATTAATTGACTTATTCTTTCTGAAACAGGTGCTATAACTTTGCTTACCTTATCAAAGATGAAACTGAGAAAGAGAGAAAATAAATGACTTACCCAAGGTCACACAGTAAGTGGCTGAGTCAGAATTCAGGCCCCAGCAGATGGGTTCCAGAGTCACTTGCCATATCCTATCACATCTATCAGAGTCACATTCTCAACTACCATATTAGTGACAAGACCATTTTTCACCTGTCAGGTGTGGAAGATGAAAAACATACAACACAGTATTACTGACAATGTAGGCAATCTCATGTGCTATTGGTAGAAGTTAACATTCTTAAGGGTAGTTGGTTCCATGAATCAACATTTTAAATGTGCACATCCTTTAACTGAGCCATTCTATTTCTTAGAATTTATCCTAAGTAGACAAGTGTACAAAGATTACATATAGGGTGTTTATCACAGCATGTACATAATAACAAAAATACTGCAAATAGGGACACCTGACTGGTTCAGTCAATAGAGTGTGCAACTCTTGGTCTCAGGGTCCTGAGTTTGAGCCCCACATTAGGTGCAGAGATTACTTTAAAAAAAAAATTCTGCAAATAAAAAGTCCAAAAAATACACCAAAAGTCCAACAAATTCATTCATTCAACAAGTATTTACTGAATACCAACTGTGTACCAGGAACTGTCCTATGTAACAGACAGAGAGCAGTGAATAAAAAAAGAAAAAAAAAATCTCTGTCTTTAAAAACAAAAAACAAAAAACAAAAAACCTGTGTTCCTGGAGCTTACATTCTAATGGAAGTTGTTGGGCAATACACAAATAAAAAAAGTATATAGTATATGAAGTGGTGTTAAACGCTACAGAGAAAAATAAAGGAGAGAAGAGAGATAGGAAAGAAAAGAGGTTTGCTACGATTTTAAGTAAGGGAGTCAGGGAAGGCCCCATAGATAACGGATAAGATAAACAGATTAAATATTAAAAAATAAAAAGTATTATGGTACATCCACACATTGAAACATAATTTGGCCATTTATTCTACATTTATTTACATAATAAGGTATCTATAACAAACTATAAAATGAGAAAAGATTCTCACCACACACACAAAAAACAGGGAACTACGTCAGGTGATGGATGTGTTAACCATATTATGATAATAACTTAAAAATACATGTTTCAAATCATCATATTGTACACCCTAAACTTACCCAATGTTATATGCCAATTATATCTCAATAAAGTGGGGAAAGGGACGCCTGGGTGGCTCAGTTGGTTAAGCAGCTGTCTTCGGCTCAGGCCATGATCCCAGGGTCCTGGGATCGAGTCCCACATCAGGCTCCTTGCTCAGCAGGGAGCCTGCTTCTCCCTCTGCCTCCGCCTGCCACTCTGCCTGCTTGTGCTCTCTCTCTCTGACAAATAAATAAATAATAAAATCTTTAAAAATAATAATAATAAAAAAATAAAGTGGAGAAAAAGGTAAAAAAAGATTACAAAATGGTATAAAGAAGAAAAACACTATTAAGGTATGATTCCTTTGATATGAAATTACATGTATATATATGCTTATGCTTTAAATTGGGATGGAGGAACAACACAGAAAGAACTTAGTAATAGCAACCAAGGGTCCAGGCTGACTGCCAGACAAGTGGTACCGGCAGCCTTTATTTTTCTCCCACTCACTTGTTCTTCTCCCCACACCTACACTTTCATTTATTTATTTATGGGGGGGGGAGGGGCAGAGGGAGAGGGAAAGAAAATCCTAAGCAGTCTCCACGCCCTAAGATCATGACCTGAGCTGAAATCAAAAGTCAGATGCCCAACCAAGTGAGCCACCCGGGCACCCCCTACACTTTGTTCCAGAAAGGATTTAATGACCACAGTGTAATCACCTACCCCTACAAGTTCTTTAACTCTCCCCTTCCTTCCTCACCTTTCTCCCTCCTCTTTCTAGATGCCAGGCCAGTGATAGGGTGAAAAGGATGAAAGCTTAAGATCAAGGCAAGCTGAAGGGGCCTACGAAGGATGGAGGGAAAGCTCCATACACCTGGATGGGATTCCTTATTTCAGCACATAGGAAACAGATCCTGGGACGCACATTTCCTTCCTGCAGATCTATAAGATTTGAAGTAAGGTTAGGTTGTCTGGGCATCTGCCTTCAGCTCGGGTCATGATCTCCAGGTCCTGGGACTGAGTCCCATGTCAGGCTCCCAGCTCGGCAGGGGGTCTGCTTCTCCTTCTCCCTCTGTCTCTCCCACTGCTTGTGTTCCCCATTACCAAATGAATAAATAAAATCTTAAAAAAAAAGATTTGAAGCAAGGCTATCTGATTCAGATTCCCTGTTTCATATCCTACTAAACCCCAAATGCCTTGCAGGGCAGCCAGGGGTAAGACTGACTCTCAAAGGGGAGTGACTGGCCACATCAGGCCAGAGCTCTGCCCCTGGCACACAGTGCCTACATCTTCCTAGGAACAGAAAATGACACAGAGCTGAGCCCATTTTACTCCCTACTTTGTCCCTTCCTCCATAGCTACACCCAACAAGCTATCCTGGCTAAGTTAAACTCATGTCCAATCCCATCCACTCACCACCTTGTATGACTACCCTAGAGACTCAGTCTTCCCCACTAAAATTCTCAAACCTAGGTCCCTACCAAGAACATTCCCCAAGGTGATGTTTTCAGTCTGGGGTAAGGTTTTGAGTAACCTAGAGGAAAGGGTCCAGATATATTTGCTGTCAGACATGTAGAAGCCAATTACACCTTCTGCCTGAGCATAAAGCCACCAACAAGGAATTGGCAAGTTCCCAAGGTGGAATCCATGTTGCTATCCCCTATTTAGCTGAGAGTAGGAGGCACGCGAACAGAGGCAGGGGATCTAAGGAAAGACTTAATGGTTTCAAAATATTTCTCACATACTCTCTGTCACCTCTTGGATACTAACAATACACAAGTCCTGGTGTTAAGAGTTTTCATATACTCTCACCAAAAACAACAAATCACTTTAATCAAACATTCCTACCATGTTGCTACTAAATTTAGGAAGTCTATGGCACATACAGGTCCAGTTGCCCTGCTGAGAGTTGAATACTCAAGCTTGAAATTAGAACAGGTCAGACAATCTGAGATTCTCCTCAGGACTGCAGCACAGAAGTCTCATTACACACCATTAGGTCAACCGCCTTCATGCCCCATTCCAGCTTCTGCTCTTTCCTGGGCTTTCAGCAGAGAACATCCCTCCAACACACACACACACACACACACACACACACACACACACACACACAAAATCCTCCAACACACTTAGTCTACAAGTGGAAGAAATTCTTTACTAGTAAAGAGAACAAAATGAGTCAGAGAAAATCCAAAAGCAATCATCTCTTTGACAGAGGCGGCTCTTTCTTTCTCTCTCCATCTCTCTCTTATCTTCCTTGAATATGTAGTTACTGAGCAACTTATTTTTAAGATTTTATTTATTTTTTGGGCGCCTGGGTGGCTCAGTGGGTTGGAGCCTCTGCCTTTGGCTCAGGTCGTGACCTCAGGGTCCTGGGATCGAGCCCCGTGTCGGGCTCTCTGCTCAGCGGGGAACCTGCTTCCTTCTCTCTCTCTGTCTGTCTCTCTGCCTACTTGTGATCGCTCGCTGTCAAATAAATAAAATAAAAAATCTTAAAAAAAAAAAGATTTTATTTATTTTTTGACAGAGAGAGACACAGCGAAGAGGGAACACAAGCAGGGGACTGGGAGAGGGAGAAGCAGGCTCCCCGCCGAGCAGGGAGCCTGATATGGGGCTCGATCCCAGGACCCTGGGATCATGACCTGAGCCAAAGGCAGATGCTTAACGACTGAGCCACCCAGGCGCCCCAGGGGCTACTGAGCAACTTCTATTATGCTTGTCACTATAAGATATAATCATAAGATATGCCTCCCACCTTCAAGAATTTACTCCATTTGGAAAGACAAAATCAACACACAGGAAACATGTTATAAAAGGGGGCTCCAAGATTTCTACTGCATGAACAAGAGAACAGATAGACAAATAGTGGGGTATCCTGACACACACAGATATCTTCAATTTCAAACACAATCTCCCCTTTTTTTGTTCTGTTCTCAGTAGAGATGTGTTTCACTTCAAGAAAAACGTCATATACAAAAATCAAAATACATTAAGTTAGGGATCATTCACTAGACAGAAAGGATCTTCCTTCTTCCTCTTTCCTGTGAAGTTTAGAAAGATACAACTTAATGCCTCTCCAGCCAGTCCCTGTTAACACACACACACACAGACATTTACATTCGACTTTTTAGGATCACATTTATAGGGTAAAGCAAAGTACTTAAAAAGTTTATAAAACTTGGGGCATTTGGGTGGTTGTCAGTTAAGCATCCAACTCTTGATTTTGGTTCAGGTCATAATCTCAGGGTCATGAGACTGAACCCCACATTGGGCTCTGCATGCTCAGTGGGGAGTCCACTATAGATTCTCTCCCTCTCCCTCTCCTTCTGCTCCTCCCCCCACTTTCTGTCTTGCACACATACACATTCTCTCTCTCAAATAAATAAATCTTTAAAAACAAACAAAAAACAAACAAGAGGTAATCTGGGTATAATAAGTAGACAGAATCCTCCCCCTTTTCACACAAATACTAATACTAGCATGCCACAAACACTATTCTGCACTTTGCCTTAATAACAGATCTTAAGAGATTGTTCCATATCAGGGTGTGAGTGTGTTTGTGCCTGTATGTCTCATTCTTTTTAATAGCTACATAATATGACAATATCCACTACAATTTATTCAACCAGTATCTTTTTTTTAAAGATTTTATTTATTTATTTGTCAGAGAGAGAGAACAAGCAGGGGGAGCAGCAGGCAGAGAGAGAAGCAGGTACTAGATCCCAGAACCATGACTCGAGCCAAAGGCAGATACTTAACCAACTGAGCCACCCAGGCATCTCTATTCAACTAGTATTTAACAATATATTCTAAGATATATTTTTAAGCAAAATATGTTAAAGACTAATGCATACCAATTTTGCATAATCTTTTTCCCTTAACAAAAATGTTCAGATTTAATTCTCTATATATCCTCCAAGCAACTATTAATGATCATTGATACTTGCTTTGGTTTGAATTTAATAGTGTTTCACCTTGACTTATTTCTACTAGGGTATATGTTGACTATCATTGTCACCAAAGATGATCAAGAAAACACATGAAACACACACTATCCTCTGAATATTCTGGTCACCCTTTACTCCATCATCCCTATAAATGGTATACCTTTTACTGGGTTTAATAGTATACCTTTTACTGGGTTTAACTCTGGAGAAGTGTAAGACAAATAAATAAACCATACACACACACACACTTTCATTACTCAATTAAAAAACAAAAAACATCTCTTTCACTTCAGTGTCTCTCGGTCTACTATTTGGCTTCTTTTAGATCACGGCAAGGTAGAATGAGTGAGGACTCTATGCATACGATGGGGTTGGAATCTCAGTTCTGCCATTTCCAAGTTAATCCACTTCTCAGAGCTTCTGGTTTATCATCTACAAACCCAGGGCAATACCATCTATCTCTTATATAGATGAAATGACTACACAGGGCAAGAAGTCCACTCGAGAGAACCAAAGAGCTGTCTATTGAACTAGCCCTTCCTGGGGAAGTCAAAGACTTGCTTAGAGAAGTGGAAAAGGACAAGAAAAAAATATGACCAGCTGATGAGAGAAAGGGTGCTTCCAGCAGAGGCAACAATACATGCAAAGGGTGAGAGTTGTGCAGGGCCACAAAACACCCACACAGCTACTGACAAGAAGGTGAAAGTAATTTATAGTCAACAAATACTTCCCAAGTGTCTCTAGGCACTGAAGATACAACCATGAGCAAGAAGGTCCCTACCTTCATCGAACTTATAATCTAATAGGAGAGAAAGACAAACTAGTAAAAAGCAGTAAGTGGTCTAATGGAAGCAAATGAGGTATAAAGATAAAAAGTAACATGGAGTTGCTTTGTATAGAGTGGCCAGAAAAGACTTCTAAGAGGAGATAATGTGGAAGCACCTGGGCGGCTCAGTGGGTTAAGCGTCTGCCTTCAGCTCAGGTTATGATCCCAGGATCCTGGGATCAATCCCCACATCGGGCTCCCTGCTCAGCGGGGAGCCTGCCTCTCCCTCTGCCTGCTGCTCTGCCTCCTTGTGCCCCTCTCTCTTTCTCTCTCTGTCAAATAAATAAATAATCTTTCAAAAAAAATAAGAGATAATGTTTAACTGACACTTAGAAGTCAGGAATAGTTAATGAGATGAAGAGCAGGGTTTTAGGCAGAGGTTATAGCACTATAAAGGCTCTGAAACCAGGGAGCAGAAGAAGAGATCAAGGAACTATGAACAGATAAGGCTGCCACAGGAGATAAGAGAAGGGCTTGGGATAAGACTTGAGAAAAAGGCAGGGACCAGATCTTCCTCGATCTTACAGGCCACAATTTGGGCCAAATTGTGTAAGGCTGTTTATTCCAACCTAAGACATTTGGCCTTGATCATATAGGTAACACGAATGTAACAGAGAACTTGAAAAGGAAAGACAAGGTTCTTATAGGAGGACAGTGGCAGCTGTGTGTATAGGATGGCAACAACAGGGAGTGAAGACAGCTTGGGAACCAAATAAAGACACCTACACTAGGACGGGGTCAATGTACACAGGAAAAGAGAGGCACCCTCGAGAAAATCTGCCATGCAACCAGTAGCCTTCAGGGTCCATGTCCTAGCCTGTTTTCTGAGTCCAAATCAAAGCTTCCTGTAAATCCTAGAGGTACTGACCTGCCATGGCTTAGTCACGAAGGCCTTCTCCACCTCATCTGGCTCTGCATCTACTGTGGCAACGAGAGGACGAGGTGCCGGTACATACAGTTATCCATTATTCCTACTGGATGACAGACTGGGTTTCCTAGGACCTTTAATCCAAGTAAAGGGTTCAAACCCCCTTTCTTCCCCTTTAGAGATGGGAGGTCAGTGGAATACTCTGTCAGTTTCTCCAAAAATGGTCTGCAGATGATGACTGTAGTCAGACTCATCTGGGAGGCCAAACAAAATGCAGATTCCTGTGCTCGCTTCAGCAGCACATATACTAAAATTGGAATGATACAGAGAAGATTAACATGGCCCCTGCACAAGAATGACACGCAAATTCTTGAAGCGTTCCATATTTTTATTAACCTGTCTGCAACGATTTTATATTCCGTTGTCTTGGGACTGTCTCATTTCTGCTCTGGAAGCTGTCTGTTGTGGCCCTAACTTGTCAATAAAAGTGATGTTTCTATTTAAAAAAAAAACAAAACAAAAACAAAAAACAAGACAAAACAAAAACCCCAAAATGCAGATTCCTGATTACCACCTTATACCTACTGAATCAGAAAAACTAGGGAGTAGAGGTTGGGAACTTGCATTTTACTTTATTTTTTTATTTGTTTAAGTAAGATCTACACCCAACGTGGGGCTCAAACTCACGACCCCAAGATCAAGAGTCACATGCTGTTCCGACTGAGCCAGCCAGGCACCCCCAGGAATCTGTATTTTAAGTAAGTATCCAGCATGCCCCTCTTTTGCCCCCATGGGTATTTCTGACACATTAAAGCTTCAAAATCATAGTTCTACAAACAGGACTAATGGAGGAAGGCCCTCACTTGAAGTTGGCTTGCAATGTCAAAATTAGGGGACTATGTAGAAACAAGAATTAAGCTGGACATGGAGTAATCTAGAAAGAGGAGTCAGAGTGGAGTTTGGAATTTGAAGGTACCAAAGCAGAAAATAGAAGGCAGGACATCAGAGCATGAGGCTTAGAGAACAGAGGAACCAAAGACAGGGAGCATTCTTGAGGGAATCACTAACTATGGCCATGATCTCTGGTTCTCTTAGGCTGGTTTTCCCAGCAGAGCCCTAGGAGGAGAGTGCAGATAGATGCCGTGCCTCACAGAGGCAAGGTGACTGGGCTTAGACTGCCCATGATATGCACACAATCACTCTATCCAACCTTCAGAAAAGAATATACCCCTCTTTAGTAAGTACTGTTCCCATTCCCATGATACCCCCTCACCAAGCAACAACCATGATGCCAGCTACTAGTTAGTCTGTAGAAGACCTCCAGGCCTCCAGGCCAGGCCACAGAAAAATATACAGAATACCTCTAAGGGCTAACGACAGGCACCACTCAGCAAGATTCTCTACTTGGTACATTCGAGCACCCTAACACTGCCATAAATTCAAGGACCATTCCAGGTCAGAAACTTTGAAGCCTACTGCCTATACACTTTCAGATCCTACATCTATGCACACCCAGCCAGTCTTCCACTACTCCTACTATGCCTCACTGACAGAATCCCATCCTATATTTTATACTCTCATGTCCCTCCCCAAAATTCAGACAGAAATCCACAGATTCAAGCTAGGCAGAGTCCTCAACTCCCGAGGCTGCTGAGGCCAGCTCCTATGCATGGTCTGGTGGGAGGAGGTACAGCCTGAAGGAGTACTCACCCTACCTGAAGGGAGTATCCTCAGCCTACCTAAGAGGAGCACCACTTTTCCAAAGATTAGCTAGTTAAACCTAGTATATTTAAAAGGGAGCAGAAATTGAAGTGTGGGGAAAAGGTACAGTAGGATTTCTGAGGATCTGACTTTCAAATAATTAACACATAAAACACAAAGTAATAGGCAATCTAGCTCAAACCTTTATATGTCAACTACCTGATCCTCCTACTAATCCAAAAGCTGGTTCCACACTAAAGAGGTAAGAATGCCAAAAGATGATTTAGGTAATCCCCAAGATTATTTATGGCCTTAATCGTGAACTGCTTGCCCTGTCCTTTCTTACACTCCACCCATTATTCTGATTCTCTAGGTTTCTGACTTAATGATTCAGCTTCCTGTTTCATCTTTGCCTCACCTTATCCCTAAGGCCTTTTGCTTCCTTCCTTGCTTAGACGTGCACTCCACTCTCAGTTATTCTGCCATCAGCCACTCAGAGTAAATAATCTGCCTACCCAGATCCCCAACTTTTATCCTTAGCACTCATGCCCCATTCCTGGGCAAGTCCTCTGCCAGGTACACTGATTTTTATCAATATGTCTCAGAGAGAGACAAGTGCATTACATGATTCATCTCAAGCATGTTAGATAGTTCATCCAGGCAAACACTGGAATGACCAAAGATGGAATAAGGAGAATGACAATGAGCCAGGGCCAAATGACTAGACCTTACCCTGACATTCGTAGGCACACCTTCTTGGCCCTCAAGTGGTACTCTGGATAGTCCCGCCCAGCACCCCACCTCAAGAGATGCTTCCAGCCCACAGCAGTTACGACTGAAAATACATGGTGAACAAGACATGGGCCTTTGCCCAACAAAACTTACCGTATAGTGAGGGAGACAGACAAATAATTACATTATGTATAATTAAAGGTAATGCATGTAGAACTGTAAGACTAAGAAGGGCAGTCAAGTGAAGTTACACCTAAGCTGAAACTTGAAGGATGAATAGGAGATACCCAGGCAGCAGCTGGGCACTTGAAGAAAAGTGTTCTGTAGAGGGAATAGCATATGCAAAGATCTTGCAGCAAGAAAACACGTCTGAAAAGATAAAATGAGCTGGGGGGTGGAGAGGCCAAAGCAGAGGTTGTCCTAAAGCAGAAGATGCTGGAGAGACCAAAAAGGCCTTAGTAAAACATATGAAACTGTTTTATAATTCACTTAACAAGTATTCACTGAATGCTTATAATGTACCAGACATTGTTACACACACAAGACATATAACAGTGAACCAAACAGGCAACATCCCTGTTCTCAGACAATTTAATTCTAACTGGAGGAGACCAGGGGTGCCTGGCTGGCCCAGTCAGTAAAGCATGCAACTCTTAATCTGAGGCTGGGCGTGCAGCCTACATACATACATACATACATACATACATAAATAAATAAATATACATACATACATACATACATACATAAATAAATAAATAAATAAAGGAGACTATATAAGCAAATACATGAATAAACTAGAAAAATATCACATATTAAGTGCTATGGAAACAATTAAAATAGGTGATGTGACAGAAAAGGATATGGGTGGCTACTGTGGAATAATTTAGTGGTCAGGGGAAGACCTCTCTGAGGACATGACATTTAATAACAGGTACCTCAGGGCACCTGGGTGGCTCAGTCAGTTAAGCGTCTGCCTTTGGCTCAAGTCATGATCCCAGGGTCCTGGGATCAAGCTGCATCGGGCTCATTGCTCAGTGCGGGGAGCCTGCTTCTCCCTCTCCTGTTGCTGCTCCCCCTGCTTGTGTTCTCTCTGTGTCAAATAACATCTTTAGAAAAAATATAAATAAATAAAAACATATATCTCAAAACAAAACAACACAACAAGCCCCCAAAACACTGTCATTCAAAGATCAAGGGAAAAAGCATTCTAGGTGGGGTGACAAATCATGTAAAAGTCCAATGGCAAGATCACTGAAGTTTTTTAAGCAGGAAAGTTAAACCATGATCATTCATATATATTATAAACATCACTCTGACTGCAGAGTGGAATGAAGGTGGGGAAGGATAAAATCAAGACTGGAGGCAGAGGGGCACCTGGGTGGCTCAGTGGGTTGGGCCTCTGCCTTCAGCTCAGGTCATGATCTCAAGGTCCTGGGATCGAGCCCCGCATCGGGCTCTCTACTCAGCGGGGAGCCTGCTTCCCCCTCTCTCTCTGCCTGCCTCTCTGCCTACTTGTGATCTCTTTCTCTCTGTCAAATAAATAAAATCTTAAAAAAAAAAAAAAGACTGGAGGCAGAAACGAAAATGTGTTATGTACACTAAGATGAGAAGAACCCAATAACAACAAGGATGATGATGATAACAACAACCAACATTCACATAGCACTTACTGGGTGCTGATCTATTTTTCTAAGCATTTTACGTGTTATTAATTTATTTAATACTCACGAGTACTCTATTTTTTAAGTCCATAAAACTAAGGTACAAGTTAGTGGCAACAAAGAAGGAAAGAAAGCAACAGGATCCAAGAAACGCTAAGGAGGAAAAGTCCCAGTGACAGGCTGGTTGTTGGCTGTGGGAGGGGAAGGGAGGTCTGACAATGACTATTAGCCTTTGGGCCTATTAACTGTGTGCTATTTACCATGTGACAGGATGAGGAGCAAGTAAAGAAGAGCAGGAGGCTGCGCGGTGGTGAGTATGCAAAATATCCCCATGATGCTGGCCACATGACCAGCTGGACACCATGGTCTGGAGAAAGATTTGGGCATCATCCATATGTAGATGGTTAAGTGGAGCTGTCAGAAAGGTTGAGATCACATAGATGAGTATGAGAAAAGAAAACAAAAGGCCTAGGAACAGAACACTGACACTTAAAACACAAGAATCCTTTATAATAGGAAAATATTGTTATAACTTATAACAATATTTTGTTATATATATATGTTATTATATGTTATATACAACACATATAGAACATGTTATATATAACATATATATAACACATAATATGTCTCTCAATAGGAAAATAGCTAAATACAGCATGTCTATACTATAAAATATTATACAGTAGCCAAAATTAATGAGAAGTACCTTTATGTACCAACACGAAATATTGTCAAGGCCTCTTACTGAATCAAAGAAATACCAAAATGATCTATAAAACATGACCCCATTTGTATTAATAAGTAAGACGCAAAAATAACACTTTCCTGGTTTCATACATATATATGTAAACAGAAAAAAGTCTGGTATATACAAATTCCAAACACTAACAGGTTACCACCTCCAAGGAATACAAAAATAGCAGGAGGAGCAAAAGAATTCAAAATATCTACAGATTTTAATTTTTTTAGATTATAATACTATACTCCCTATAAAATAAAAATCAATTTTTCAAAAAATAATGGGAATCTCAGGGCGCCTGGCTGGCTCAGTTGGTAGAGCATGTGATTCTTAAACTCAGGCTCATGAGTTTGAGCCCTACCTTGTGCACAAAGTTTACTTAAATATAATAATAACGGAAATCTTTGTATCTTCCACTCAATTTTGCTATGAACCTAAAACTGTTCTAAAAAAACTCTTAGGGGCGCCTGGGTGGCTCAGTGGGTTAAAGCCTCTGCCTTTGGCTCAGGTCGTGATCTCGGGGTCCTGGGATCGAGCCCCGCATTGGGCTCTCTGCTCAGCGGGGAGGCTGCTTCCCCCCCCCTCTCTGCCTGCCTCTCTGCCTACTTGTGATCTCTCTCTCTGTGTGTTGGATAAATAAAATCTTAAAAAAAAAAAACTCTTAATTTTTTTTTAAATGGGAGCCTACAAATGGGACAAGAGGGAGCCTACAAAGGATATCCTTTGCTTCAGATGCTAAATTTTCTCTGTCCCTTCCACCTCCAGCGGCCTTGGTGTTCAGATCTTAAGGCTTCCCATCTCTCCACATCTAAGATATTAACACGAAGCTCCCTAATTCCACAGTCTACTAGACCCAAGCCAAGCCTGACCTGAATCCCTAGACCCTGAATCACTAGACCCAGGCCAAGCCTGACCACCAATCCCCTAGCCTGGACCAGAGTCCCAGGAGGAAAGTTCAGACACCAAAGTCTTAAACAAACGCGGGAGAATGAGGGGCACCTGGCTGGCTCAGTCAGTAGAACATGGGACTCTTGATCTTGGGGTTGCAAGTTTGAGCCTCATATTGAGTGTAGAAATTACTTAAAAAAATAAAATCTTTAAAATAAAAAACAAAACACCATGGGAGAATGAATATAGACGCCAACCAACCTCAAGGACAGGGATCTGGTGGCCTTGCTGGCCGTAAAAGTCTCGATGGAGAAAAAGTATTTGAAGGTCTACAAGCAGCTCTGCAGTACTGTGGGATGTGGCTGGAGGACAGTCAGGCAAAACCAGGGGGAAGTGGTATGGGGTGAGTTAAAAAAAAGAGCCAGCACCGCTTATAAAGATTCCAAGCAAAGTGCTGTAGTATAGTGGAAATGAGTTTCACAAAAAAGGAAAAAGGGAAAGCCAAATTCTGTGAAGGGGTAGGGGCAGGACATGGAGGTATGTGTGTCTAGGGATATCTAGAGGAGTCACTTCACATCAAAGCAGCAATTCCAGGAGGCACAGTATAAATGTTTCGAAGCTGGAGCAGCAGTAAGAAGCCAAGGACTTGGCTCCTTTCTGAAAAGAAAGGAGGCTCTAAAAGTGAGGAGAAAAGACACTGAAACGATGCCTTTCCTTCTTCAGTAAACCAAAGGGAGCAAGATCATGGCAGATCTCTGATGATTGTACTCTTAACTTTCAACTGTCCAAGGATGAAAGACAACATATTTGGTCTACACGTTTTCCTGGTTACCCAAAGAAACAGCACTACCTGGGCCTTACCCAACAGCTGATTCACCATCAGTTAGTCTCTATCACAGCCCGCTGAGCCTTACACTTCACACAGTCACATACCAGACTCTAGAAAAAAACAACCTGGTGTGAGCTGTCAAAGTCCTCTCGGTACCTGACCTCACCCTCTAGGGTAGGTTTCATTTCAAAACTGAAAGGGACTGAGAGCTGGGGAAATCCAAAGATCAACACAGCCAGGAACAGGTGGTTCCCAGCAGAAAAGGGTCCCAGGCTGGAACTCAAAACAGAAACCAGACCATTGATAAGACAGTTTATGATGTCTGTCTCCAAGCCTTCAGATATTTATATGTTTTCCAATATTTACAACAGGGCATGACCATGCTTGTCCAACTCCTGACAATTAGATATCTAATTCTCCAAATGTTCAATCAACTTCCTGGCTTTATTAAGTTTTAGAGCTCTGGGGTAACTCCAATAACTGGGATACCTTGTGAATTTTATAGCCCTTCAAATGGGCCACATTTTTTTTTAAGATTTTATTTATCTATTTATCCTAAGGGGAGGGAGGGGCAGAGGGGGAGGAAAAAAAAAAGGGAAGGAATCCCAAGCAGACTCTGTAATGCTGGGTTCAATACCATAACCCTAAGATCACGACCAGAGCAAAAACCAAGAGTCAGACACCCAACCGACAGAGCTACCCAGGCACCCCAAATGGGCCACATTTTAATCATAATGAACTTTATCATCTTCTCCTCCTTCTACATCTCCCCACGAACCCTTAGCAAAATTCCTGTCTCACTAAAAATGATGGCCCTCTCAATGGAGCAATAGTCAATACAATGAAAGTCTAGTTCATCAAAGAAATCAAGTTATTTGCTTAGGTTCATTATTAACTAGTTGAGTAACCTTGAGCAAGTCGCTTAACCTTTCTGGACATGGTTTCTTCATCTATAAAGGAGGTTGGAAACAGGTGAAAGGAAAGCAATAAAACTTCCTTGAACTAAGAAAAGACAAATTTTTAAGTCTAAACAGTTCAACAAGTGGCAAGTAGAGTTATTTTATTTTATTTATTTATTTATTTTTAACCAGAGTTATTTTAAAAAGACACACACCTAGGGGCGCCTGGGTGGCTCAGTCGTTAAGTGTCTGCCTTCAGCTCGGGTCATGATCCCATGGTCCTGGGAACGAGCCCCACATCAGGCTCCTTGCTCAGCAGGGAGCCTATTTCTCCCTCTCCCACTCCCCCTGCTTGTGTTCCCTCTCCTGCTGTTTCTGTCAAATAGATAGATAAAATCTTAAAAAAAAAAAAAAAAGGACACACACCTAAAGTATATCAAGATGAATGCTAAGCAGGAAGAAAAAATTTACAAACTTCCAAAGAGAAAGAACAGGTAATTACTTAGAATCTTATTGGCACTGGACTTCCCATCTGTATCACTAGAAACTGAAGACAGCAGAAAGCTGCATATAGACTTTGTAGTGACTAGTACTACTATTTGAGAATCCTAAACCCAGTCAAGACATCGTTCCTACAATATGGTAAAATTCAGGAGTGCCTGGCTGGCTCAGTTGGTAGAACATGCGACTCTTGATGTCGGGGTTGTAAGTTTGAGCCCCACACTGGGTGCAGAGATTACCCGTGAATAAACTCATGGGGCACCTGGGTGGCTCAGTCAGTTTAGCGTCCAACTCTTGATTTCAGCTGGGGTCATGATTTCGGGACCATGAGATTGAGCCCTACTTCGGGTTCTGCGCTCAGCTTGTCCTTCTCCCTCCCCCCACTTGCATGCACGCGCATTTTTTCCCCTCTCTCTCTATATATAAAATGGATAAGTAAAATCTTCAAAAAAAAAAAAAAAACAAAACTCTTACAAAATATATATACACACACACAATTGGACATATACGGACCTTCAAAGTACCATCCATGCCCCTTTTCTAAGAAAATCACTCAGAGAAAGAAACATCCTATTCAAATTAGTATTTAAAACTGGAGCAAAGCTGGGAAAGACAAAGTGTACACAAGACATGTTTTCCCTCCCACAAAAAAGACCTTTTAATGAGGCTGTACCAGATAACTTCTGATGGCCTTTCCAAGTATAAACAGAAACTGTCCTATACACAACCATCCCTGGAAGTTTGGGTTTGTGAGTTGTTCATCACCTAGTGGCCTGATGAGGTAAATGCAGTTTTGTCAAATGCCGGGATAAACTTCCAGCCATTTTGTGAGCCCTGACAGCGTGTAGCCCTGACAGTCTAATGTCCTAGAGATTACAAAAGTAGGACTCCAGACTCATATACAATTGTTGAGACTCAGCTCACTATCTATTCTTCAAAGATGTGGGAAGAGCCCATATTTTGTACCTAACCATAAGAAGTGAAGTACAGATTTGTTGTTGCAAGGCTGTATTTGTAAAGCAGTAAAAAACAGAGATTGCTTTTGTGCAGACCAATCCAAACTGAAAGCAAGTTTAGATGCTATGAGAAAACTGCAAAATGACTTATAAATAGGAAGTGTATTCAGACATTCACAAGACTGGAATTTGAAAGATAGATTATATTTATCCTGTATGGTTCCAAAGAACAGGCCTAAAACTGATGAGAAGTCATCTCAATTAGATTTAAATTCAAAACAAAAAATAGTATCTTACCAAAGAGAGCCATTCAACATATAATGGGATTCCTCAAGAAGTATGAGCTCCCCAACAATGGAGGTATTCAAAAAGAACTTGGGTGATCATCTGTCAGAGGGATAATGGAAAGCATGCCTGCAACTGGACGGCAGACAGGAGATAAGGAGATTGACTACTACCTCAAAGGCCGTTTCCAACTCCAAGAGTCTACCATTCCAAATAAAACAAAAACAAAAACAAAACAAACATCACTAATAGACTCCTCCCTCTGCTTTTTTTTTTCTAAGTTCCAACCAGGCAGTACGACACAGTGGGTTGGATACCACTTTCCACTTGAGTAACTACAAGACAAATTAACTCTATTTGCTTTACTTTCATTATCTGTAAATTCAGAACAGTACTTATCTCATTAGGTTATTATGAAGCTTAAACAGCAAACTTCTTAACAAAGTACTAACATACAGAAAGTGTATAAAACTGGAAGCTTGTAAAGGAAAGGTAGCTGGGGGCGGGAAGGGAAGGCAGGGGAGGGTGGAAAGTGAAACCTAAAAGTGCTGCTTGTTTTAGTTATCTGTACCCAACTCTCAACCAAAGTATTCCTGACTGTTGCTGGCCAGAGGCTAGGTTCCCTAGGCAACCAGCCTCAAAAAAGAGCCCAGACCTACCTTCTTCAGGAAGGCAGTATTCTCTGTCCTGAAATCTGGCATCTTCCCTTGCACAAACAGGGTCCCTAAAACCTCACAAATATCACCACTCCAAAATCAAGGAGCTGAGCAAGTATTATTCTCCTCACTTCAAATGGTCAATCAGAACATCAGAGTTAGAAGGGATCTCAGAGACCATCTAGAGTGACCCTTTTGTTTAATGAATGAGGACAATAAGGCTGAGAAAACTTAAGTCCTAGATATGGCAAACTGGTAACAAGGTTAAGACAAGATCACAGGCCTCCTTATTTCTAGCCCAGTAGTCAAAAGCTTCCCATTTCTCAGATGGGAAAAAAAGGGCTGGCCCTACTAAGTCATCTGCCTCATACTATGTGCTTTAGACAGGTAAGAAAAGAATAGAAACGGTAGAGTGTAGAGGTTAAGAATGTGGACCCTAGAGCCAGACTGCATATTCAAATCCCAGCACTGACTATGTGAGTTTAAGCATGTTTCCAAATCCCTGTTTCTATAAAATAGGGATAAGAGTGACTACCTTATAGGGTTACATTAAGGAATAGATGATGCTCCCCCTGCTTGTGCCTGCACTCTCTCTCGCTCTCTAATAAATAAATAAATAAAATATTTTTAAAAAGGTGGAAGGCGCCTGGGTGGCTCAGTCGTTAAGCATCTGCCTTCAGCTCGGGTCATGATGCCAGGGTCCTGTGATCGAGCCCCACATCAGGCTTCCTGCTCAGTGGAGAGCCTGCTTCTCCCTCTCCCTCTGCTGCTCTCCCTGTCTGTGTTCTCTCTCTCTCTTTCTCTCTCTTGCTGTCCCTCTCTCTCTCTCTCTCTCTCTCTGTCAAATAAATAAATAAATAAATAAATAAATAAATAAATAAATAAAATATTTAAAAAAAAAGAATAGATGTCAAATGCATGGCGCATAAAGTACTCAAGGTATACACTGCTCTGCTTCTCATCATTACCAGCTGTATTAGGAAACACAATCACAGTAACAAGAGAGACAGGATAAGCTCCTACGTGGGGCCAAAAGCAGTAAGATACAGGTGTTTTTTTGTTTTGTTTTGTTTTTTTAAAGATTTTTTATTGGGGCGTCTGGGTGGCTCAGTGAGTTAAAGCCTCTACCTTTGGCTCAGGTCACGATCTCAGGGTCCTGGGATCGAGCCCCGCGTCGGGCTCTCTGCTTGGTGTGGGGCCTGCTTCCCCCTCTCTCTCTGCCTGCTGCTCTGCCTCAACAAATAAAATCTTTAAAAAAAATTTTTTTTCTATTTATTTATTTGACAGAGCGAGTGAAATCACAAGTAGGCAGAGAGGCAGGCAGAGAGAGGGGGAAGCACGCCCCCCACCGAGCAGAGAGCCCAACTCAGGGCTCGATCCCAGGACCCTGGGATCATGACCTGACCCAAAGGCAACCACTTAACGAATGAGCCACCCAGGCACCCGACAGTGAGTACTTTCTATCTGCCAAGCACTGTGCTAAGCTTTACATGGCTTACATCATTTAATCATCACAACCTTATGAGGCAGGTACTATTATTACCCTTATTTTATAGATAAGGAAAAAGAGGCCGTTTTCTAACTCAAGGCCATATAGCTAGTTACTAACAACGCTGAAAAGTCAGGGCAGGGAGTATGACCCCAGAGTCCATGCTCCTTACTCCTACACTGCTCTATTTCTCATATCACCAGCCTTCATGTGGTTGCTATGCTATTAAAATAAGACTATCTAAAGTACCTGGTTCATCAGTTAGCCATTACTATTATTGCCGTTATTACTATCATCAATCCCTTTGAGCCTCTTCAAATACTACTTCCTGAGTTCCAACTTCACTTAAAGAAAATGGTTGTTTGCTTATACCTACACACCAGCTCACTGGGCAGCCTGGAGTGGGGTTCTAGTATTTTACTGCCTTCATAATACAGAAGTAAGTATCTGCGTGGAATGACAAGGAAGTATTTTCTAAAAACTTCCTACTCTAAAGCAGCTCTTTCTGCCCATGGGTTCTGTCCCCCTGCTTTAATAAAATCCCCTTTTTGCACCAAAAAAGCCCCCAAAAACCTCAAAAAACAAAACAAACAAAAAACTCCTACTCTATAAAAAACGATACACTAACATCTTTGTTTTTAAAAACAAAATATTCAGGGGCACCTGGGCGGCTCAGTCATTAAGCATCTGCTTTTGGCTCAGGTCATGATCCCAGAGTCCTGGGATCAAGCCCTGCACTGGGCTCCCTGCTCAGCGGGAAGCCTGCTTCTCCCTCTCCCACCCCCCTTGCTTGTGTTCCCTCTCTCACTGTATCTCTCTCTGTCAAATAAATAAATAAAATCTTTAAAAAATAAAACAAAATAAAATCTTCACTACTCTTACTAGGAAAGAAACATACACATGTTAAAAATTTTTTTCAAGGGGCGCCTGGGTGGCTTATTCGGTTGAGCGTCCAACTCTTGATTTTGGCTCGGATCCTGATTTCAAGGTTGTGGGATCAAGCCCCACGCTTGACTGGGCCCCACACTCTACTGGGCCCCAAGCTCAGCAGGGAGTCCTCTGGAGATTCTCTCTCCACCCTTCCCTATTCCCCCGTGCATGCTCTCAATTCTGCTCTCTGTCTCTGTCTAAAATAAATAAATAAATCTTTAAAAAAAATTTTTTTTTCAAAATAGAAATATACACTATTCATTAAAAAAAGAAGGTGTCCTCGGGGCTCCCGGGTGGCTCAGTTGGTTAAGTGTCCAACTCTTGATTTTGGCTCAGGTCATGATCTCAGGGTCCTGAGATCAAGCCCATGTCAGGCTCTGTGCTAGGTGTGGAGTCTCCTTAATTCTCTCTCTCTCTCTCTCCTTCTCCCTCAGTCCTTCCCCCAAAAAAAGGAAAGAGAAGAAATTATCCTCTATCTCTTTTCCCTTTACACTCCCCCATTCTGAAAATCAGTCTTTATTTAGTCATTTAATCCTCATAAGAAGATAGGTGTCATTCATCATTATCTCCATTTGACAAGTGCAGAAACTGAGGCTCTGAGAGGTTCAAGACCAAACAGCTAGTACGTGGGTGACCAGGGTCTCTGGAAAACAATTTTCAGATATGGAGGAAAGTAAAGATAGTAAACTCCTTCACTTATGCTGAGAAGTGGCTATGATAGAGGGTTCCTAGAAGATATCTAAATGAACCAAGACTGATAACAGGATTTTAAAGAAACTCCTGCTCTAATAAGACAAGGCCAAAGAGAAACTGTAACTCAAAAACCCAGTAATGCCGTGAGCTATCAGCAATCCTGCCCTCCCAGAAACAGTAAAAATTATCAATAAGTCTGACAAAGTAGGACTTCATCTCTGAAGGGATCCATGTCCTTGCAAACCAGTCCTTACCTTCCCAATTCCAAAATGATGTTTCACTTTATCCTGTTAGAGAGCACAGCACTATTCAGGTCAAAATAAACATTTTTTAGACTGAGTCACTTGAAGGCAGAAACAGTATGTTATTCATACAGATCTTTCCCTCATTATCCGGTATATAACCCCTATACATTCATTTCAAAAGTATTCATTCAACTCCCATGTGCTAGGCACTACTCTAGGAGATGGTGATATAGCAACAAGCAAAACAAAGTCCTAGCTATCATGAAATTTACATTTCAGTGGCAGCTGACCAATAATAAACAAACTGTAGTAGAGAGAGCCTCTAGAACAGTGCCTACCACATAGTAGGCATCCCTCAATAAATATATGAATAATGAATGAATAGTACATCAAACAGTAATAAAGTCTGTGGAGAAAAATAAAGTAGGGAAAGGGAAGAGTGAAGGCAGTGGGCAGGAGATGGCTTTTACTTTAAATAGGATGGTCAAGGAATACTTTACAAACTAGATGACAGAGCAGAAACCTAAAGGAGGTAAGGGAAGAGGCCATACTGGTAACTGGAAGAAGTATTCCAGGCAAAGAATACAACTACAGAAGTCCAAGGCTTGGCATGTCGGAGCAACTCCAAGGAGACCAATGTGTCCAGAGCACAAGGGGAAAGTGGTAGATGATGATGTCAGGAGCAGCCTGGAGAGGGTACTGCTGAAGATCCTATGTGGCCTCCTAGACCACGGTAAGGACTGTAATTTTTTTTTTTTTTTTTTTTTAAGGACTTTAATTTTTAACAGGGGCGGGACCCAGAGGACAGTTTTCAGCAGAGGAGTGGCACAATTTGATAGACACGTAACAGGATTACTCTGGTCACTGTTCAGATCAGAGCGAGGGAAGACCATTTAGAAGTCTATTCCAAAAGTAGTAGGGGAGGCGGTAAGAAGTGTTCAAATCCTGGATGTTTTTCTAAGGTAGAACTTATAGGACCTGCTAGTGGACTATATGAGGAAAGTAAGAAAAAGAACAGAGTCGGGGCACCTCGGTGGCTCAGTCAGTTAAACGTCTGCCTTCGGCTTTTATCATGATCCCGGGGTCCTGGGATGGAGCTCTGCATCGGGGAGCAGGGAGCCTGCTTCTCCCTCTCCCCCTCCCCCTGGCTCGTGCTCTCTCACTCTCTGTCAAATAAATAAATCTTTAAAAGAAAAAGAAAAGAACAGAGTCAAGGGAGAGTCCTCCATATATTCAATACAACTGAAACTAAAATGGGGAGGAATTGGCAGAGGTACACATTTGATTTATTTATTTATTTATTTGAGAGAGAGAGCTCGAGTGGAGGGAGGGATAGAGGGAGAGAATCCTCAAGCAGACTCCCCACTGAGCGTGGAGCCTGACACAAGGCTCCATCACATGATGATACAGGGGATCATGACCTGAGCTGAAACCAAGAGCCAGATGCTTAAATACCTGAGCCAACCAGGAGCTCCCAGAGGTACACATTTGAGAGAAGTTTCAGAATTAATTTGCTGAATATGTTAAGCTCAAGAAGCTATTAAATAACCAAGTGGAAATGATATCCTGCAGGCAGTCAGATATGAGAGTCTTGAGTTCAGGGGAAGACATCCAAGCTGATGATATACACTTGAGAATTGTCAGAGTGCAAATGGTATTTAAAGTCTTGAAAGAGAACACCTAGGGAATGAGTGTAAACAGAGAAGGGATGCATGGACTGATCTGAGTACTCCATCATTAGGGGCTAAGAAGATAAGGAGGATTCAAAAGGGGGCTGGGGATGAGAAGCCAAAAAAGGGGATGGGGCTGAGAAGGAGCCAGTGAGGCAGGGGGAAAACCAAGGGAGTGGCATCCTGAAAGCCAAATGAAACTAATGTGCAAGGAGGGAGTGTCAGGTGCTACAGAGAGGTCAAGATGACTGAGAAATGACCACAGAATCTGTGTGCTACTTTCTAAGCACGTTCTTCCATTTTCTTTTAATCCAGGTAAAATCCCAGTATTGTCCGATGAATACACATAAGGTTTTTATTTAATGCAGCTATAACCATGTCTCAAAAAACAAAAAACAAAAAGCAATGTGCTTAATCCGGACACAACAGATTTTACACAGCAAATAATGCTGAACAAATGCTTTGTCTGGTTGAATTAATTGTGTCTCTGAGACAAAGTTCCCAACTAAGTCTTGCTTGTGCTCAGTAGGTGGTATCAGAGAAATGAGCTATTTAAATGTATTTCTTCTGCTCTGCCATAAGTAGCAATTATTCTTGAACTCCTATCCCTCCTCCCTAACTCAAACATCCTAACCACCTAAACAAAGACCATAAATTTCCACACACGCACACACACACCTCTTTGAAAACAAAGCAGAACACAATCAAGTCCAAAACTTGGATAAGAAAAAGATATACTATGCCCTGTACCTTCTTTCCTTTACTCACAGAGGGTTAACAATCATTTGCTAATTCAAAAACTTCTTTATTTACATTTTTTCCTTAGAATCTCTAGACCAGAAGTACAATTTCTGATGTCTACATCTTAAAAGAGAATTACTGCTACAAAATAAGACTTAAACCTTCTGTGCTCTGGTAAGCATAATCAAGTCTCGATAATGTACACTTCTGAAGCAGTAGAACAATAATCACCAAAAACTGGATCATGCAAACATCCTTTCCAAAGTGCCTTCAACTTCTGAATGGACTGCGCACTCTCAGCCTTTAGGCCTTTGTTTCCCTTCTCAGAGTTATCCTTTCCTGCCCTCCACCTTGCAATTTGCTAACCTGGGACTCAGACTGAATGCCAACTTCTCTAGGTAGCCTTGCTGGATCCCCTCCAAGGCTGAATCAAGGACCCTCTTCTAAGCCCATAGCATCCTCTGCTTACTCATATCCTAATACATGAATGTACTGTACCGTGAATCTGTTTACTTGTCAGTGCCCCTCTCTAGATCACAAACATCTTGCGGGCAAGGACAGGATCTCATTCATTTTTGTATCCTTAGTGTTTGGGACATATCGAGCAATCAGTAAGTATTTGCTGACTGGGGTCCCTGGCTGGCTCAGTTGGTAGAGTATGAGACTCTTGATCTCAGGGTCCTGAGTTCAAGCCCCATGCTGGGAGTTGAGGTAACATAAAAAAAAAAAAAAAAAAAAAAAATTAAGAAAAGAAAAAATTATTTGCTGACTGAATAAGATAAATTTTGACCTGGAATACTTGATCTTTGTAGCACATTTTCCTTAGAAAACCAACTGAACTGAGACTAATATTAAAATTACTGGCATCTTAATTACATGGCCAGCTGAGAGCAAAAGCAAAGAAATTTTCTTAACCTGTCATTGGGAAGAGAGGATAAAAAAGCAACATGGTACTCAGGAGTTCTCATATCAGCTGCTCTTTCTTGGTGCAACACAGCAGCCTAAGCTTCCCACACCACACAAGGGGCAAATGGACTTCTGAATTGTTTTCTTTCTTTTTTTTTTAAGATTTTATTTATTTATTTGTTTGACAGAGAGAAAGAGATCACAAGTAGGCAGAGAGGCAGGC
Source organism: Potos flavus (assembly GCA_028534135.1). Taxonomy (NCBI): domain Eukaryota; kingdom Metazoa; phylum Chordata; class Mammalia; order Carnivora; family Procyonidae; genus Potos; species Potos flavus. The sequence continues at coordinate 45,749,766 of CM052885.1, read as the reverse complement.
AGAGAGAGAGGGGGAAGCAGGCTCCCCACCAAGCAGAGAGCCCGATGTGGAACTCGATCCCAGGACCCTGAGATGACCTAAGCCAAAGGCAGAGACTTTAACCCACTGAGCCACCCAGGCGCCCCCTGAATTGTTTTCTTCACATCTCTTCCAACGATTCTGTGTTCTCCTCTTCCCTCTCCCCTAGTCTTTTCTCACCTTTTTCTCCTCCCTTATTTTCTGTACTTTGCATTTGTACTCTGTTCTCATTTTCCCTTTAACTTTTCTCTGCACTCCCTTCTCCATGCCTTATTTCAGTCAGAGTAACCCTGGGGAATCCATGGGCATTACTTTCCCCAAGTAGGAGAACTTAGGACAAGAATGTTGCTGTATCTCCTGGGCACCCCTGTAAAGCACACCAATATATCTTTTATGTTTCTGAGAAAACCCAGTAATAATCCCATAACAGCAGCACAAGATCATCAGTATATGTGATTAATATTATTACTCTTGTTACTATCCACAAAATGGGTAAGAAATATTTCTTAGGCTAGGGGCACCTGGGTGGGATCTAAGGCATCTAACTCTTGATTTCGGCTCACATCTTGATCTCAGAGTCGTGAGATCGAGCCCCAAGTTGGGCTCTGCACTCAGCACGGAGTCTGCTTAAGACTCTCTCTCCCTCACCCTCTGCCCGCCTCCCCCAGCCTCTCTCTTGTGCATGGGTGCGCTTTCTCTCTCTAAAATAAGTAAATAAGGGGCGCCTGGGTGGCTCAGTGGGTTAAAGCCTCTGCCTTCGGCTCAGGTCATGATCTCAGGGTCCTGGGATCGAGTCACGCATCGAGCTCTCTGCTCAGCAGGGAGCTTGCTTCCCCGCCCCCCCTCTGCCTGCCTCTCTGCCTACTTGTGATCTCTCTCTCTCTGTCAAATAAATAAGTAAAAATCTTTAAAATAAATAAATAAATAAAATCAGTAAATAAATCTTCAAAAAAAAAAAAGTGGGGCACCTGGATGGCTCAGTTGGTTAAGTGTCTGCCTTCGACTCAGGTCATGATCTCAGGGTCCTGGGATTGAGCCCTGCATCAGGCTCCCTGCTCAGCAGAGAGACTGCTTCTTCATCACCCACCCCCCTGCTTATGCCCTCTCTCTCCTTCTGTCAAATAAATAAAATCGAGAGAGAGAGACAGACGGAGAAAGAAAGAAAAGAAAAGAAAAGAAAAGAAAAGAAAAGAAAGAGAAAAAGGAAAAGAATCTGCCTTCAGCTCAGGTCATGATCTCAGGGTCCAGGGATCAAGCCCCACACTGGGCTCCCTGCTCAGCGGAGAGTCTGCTTCCCCCTCTCTCTCTGCCCTTCCCCATCACTGGTGCTCTTTCTCAAATAAATAAAATCTTAAAAAAAAAAGAAAGACAAATAGTAATTAAATAAAGTATAGGGGCGCCTGGGTGGCTCAGTTGGTTAAGCGTCTGCCTTCAGCTCAGGTCATGATCTCAGGGTCCTGGGATCAAGCCCCACATCGGGCTCTCTGCTCAGTGGGTAGTCCATTTCTCCCTCTCACTCTCCCTCTGTGTTCTGCTGCTTTCTCTCCCTCAAATAAATAAATAACATCTTTTAAATAAACTAATAAAGGGGTAAATGTCATTAAAAATACATATATATGCATATTTCTTAGGCTATATTCTGTAGTATCCCAGAAAGTGATAGGGTCAAGGCCCTCTCAATTTACTATAATTTCATTGTTTTTTTTAAGATTTTATTTATTTGACAGAGAGAGACACAGCGAGAGAGGGAACACAAGCAGGAGGAGTGGGAGAGGGAGAAGCAGGCTTCCCACTGAGCAGGGAGCCCAATGCAGGGCTCAATCCCAAGACCCTGGGATCATAGGACCTGAGCCGAAGGCAGAACCTTAACTACTGAGCCACCCAGGCACCCCAATTTACTATAATTTCAAATAAAAGAAAAATGAGAAGCTAATTCTGAAGGAGTAAGAGAAAAAGAAATTATATTTTTTGAAAAAATGCTGCAGTTGGTAGGGCAAATTTAAAAAGCTATAGTATATTTGCTGGACCAGGTAGATTAAGGGAAAAAAATGTGGTCCCTGCCTCCAGAGTCTCCAGAGGAATAATTCCCACCACTTCCCAAACCCATAAATGTAAACATTAGAGAAAAAAAGGAAAGAGGTTTTCTTAAACCAAAAAAATCAGGAACCTAACATAAGTGGACTGGTTGCTCTGGGACAGAAGAATAAAGACTGGATTGAAAGCTTTTTGAGTTAAAGATAAAATTATTCCGTGTCAAAGCATCAGAAGCCAAGAAGAGGAACAAGACACAATTAACAGTCAAGAGACCCAGCTCAGGTTCTGACAAGCTGTGCAACCTTGGGCAAGTCACTTCACTCTTCTGATCCACAGATGGCTCTTCCATAAAAATAGGCATAATAATACTTAACTGGCAAGTTGTCTGTGATGATTAAGTAATGTGAAATCACTTCAAAATATTTCATGTAATATGCCAATGTGAAGTAAAAGGGAGCAAAAATCCTTCCTCTGAGTGGAATATAAATCCTGTGGTTCAATTTCCAAAGTCTAGGCCTGACTCACCTTCACAACCTCGTTAAACTCCTTAACTAACCTCCAGTCATTCAAATGGGAGAAGAGTCATGCATGAGGCTCCAGGGGTGGGGCAGTGACTACTCAGTCAATTGTTCCATATCTCGGTGGCTTCATCTGTAAAATGGGTGGTGTGGAATTCACTCATATATCCACAAGATAGTGCAGGTCTGGGGAAGGGAGTGGAGAATTCACCGTAAATTATGTTTATATAACCCTCTCCTCCTCCAGAGATAAAGAACCAAGATCATCAAATATCACTGCTCCCTAGACAGAATTAGAAGACATCATTTAATCTCTTGTTTTACAGATGGGGAAAACCAAAGCCCAGTTTTGAATTGGGTTGTAAACTTCTCAAAGCTAGACAGTGGCAAAGCTGGAGCTGGCGGCCAGAGCCACAGATTTCCAAGTCCAGTGCCCTCTTTACCAGATTTCCAGGTCACCCACAGCACCTGTAGCTTGTACAACACGCTATCAACACCAAGACACATTACAATTTAATCAACAGCTAAATGTGGCCTGTGGGGGCTGAGAGGGTTTGCAGGACTCTGAGGGAAAAAGAGGCTGAGAGCTTGGAAGGGGAAGTCTTTATTGAGGGGCAGGGGGAGGTGATTAGAATCCTAGAGGTACTCAGATAAGAAAAAATTAATGGAAAATTTCAGGCAGGGGCGCCTGGGTGGCTCAGTGGGTTAAACCTCTGCCTTTGGCTCAGGTCATGATCTCAGGGTCCTGGGATCGAGCCCTGCATCGGGCTCTCTGCTCAGCGGGGAGCCTGCTTCCTCCTCTCTCTGCCTGCCTCTCTGCTTACTTGTGGTCTCTCTCTTTCTGTCAAATAAATAAATAAAATCTTTAAAAAAAAAAAAAGAAAAAATTTCAGGCAAAAAAGGTTTAAAATAGGCAGTCTTGGGAAGAAAGACCCAATGTATACAATTTTCTTTAGGGAAAATAAATATATGGCAGATTTAGAGGGGCAGAATAGTTTGAATCAGGATACAATTCCTAATTATATATAATTTCTCTTTTTGCCTCCTCAGTTTTTAATACTTACTAATTAATTTTAATTCCTGAAACAATTCTGTCTCCCCTATAAGACAAGGCCCTCTGCAGAGACCACATCTTACATAGTGGTAAATATACAGACTCTGGATTCAGATTGCCTAGATTCAAATCCCTAGTTTCCTATTTAATAACTGTGCCTTAGACAAAATTCTTCATCCCTCTGTATCTCTGCAAAATGGAAATTAACATCACCCCCATCTCAGGTTTTGTGAGGATTAAATGTGTACATTAATCATTTAATAAAATCATTTATTTTGGTCACAACCTAATAATGGGTTTCTCATCATTTTAGTTTTGATGTGCCTTTTTATTTCATGTAAAAGAAGAGAAATTGGGGCACCTGGGTAGCTCAGTCAGTTAACCGTCTGCCTTCGGCTCAGGTCATGATCTCAGGGTCCTGAGATCGAGTCCCACATCGGGCTCCCTAGTCAGCGGGGAGCCTGCTTCCCTCCCTCTCTGCTTGCCTCTCTGCTTACTTGTGATCTCTCTCTCTGTCAAATAAATAAGTATTAAAAAGAGAGAGAGAGAAATTACCAGAGCATACTGCATATAGTAAGAAAAAGTATTCTGCAAATATTTTGTTTTATATATGTGTGCATATATGAGTTATTTTGTAAAATTTAGCTCTTATGGTGGTTTGCTTTTAAAACTGTTAGGGCACCTGGCTGGCTCAGTCGGTGGAGTATGCAATCCTGATCATGGGGTTGTGAGTTCGAGCCCCACGTTGGGCGTAGAGATTACTTAAAAATAAAATCTTTAGGGGTGCCTGGGTGGCTCAGTGGGTTAAAGCCTTTGCCTTCGGCTCGGGTCATGATCTCAGGGTCCTGGGATCGAGCCCCGCATCAGGCTCTCTGCTCAATGGGGAGCCTGCTTCCCCCTCTCTCTCTGCCTGCCTCTCTGCCTACTTGTGATCTCTCTCTCTCTGTCAAATAAATATATAAAATCTTTAAAAAAAAAATCTTTAAAATTAAAAAATAAGAGAGCCACTGAATTATCATACATAATAAAGCTTCAAACAGTGCCTGGCATAGTAAGCACTTAGTGCCATTACTATCATTGTTGTGTTATGTAGAATGTTTGTAGAAAGTTGTTTGTAGGATGATATAAGGTAATACAAAAGCACTTCAGAAACTATGATATAGGACATTAACGTAAGTTAAAAGAAGCAAAAAGCCCTTCTCTCCATCTCTAACACTCACACACGTAGAGCCCTATTCAGGAACACATTCCTTGTTTGGCCTACAAGTTATTTGTTACATTAAACTGAAGAGTTCACAGACTTACGATTTACCTAACACTGTCATGCTCTGTCAATATTTGCAAAGAAATGGAGGCTTCGCACCAAAGTCAAATTATTTATTTTTACTTGGTTAGGATATTGGGGTGAGGAAGGCGGAAGTCATGCCCATGCCTAGCTGAAGGAAGCTAGTGAGTCACACACAGAAACTGCTTGCTCCCACAGAGCCAGGGAGATTTAAATGTGCCACAGACAAGGCTGGACTGACAGATACTTCAGCCTTTGGGTAGGGCTGAATCATTTCCCCCTCCCTATTGTCACCCAAACACCTCATTAAAAAAATAGCATTTGAGCCTCTTACAGGTATAGCTCACACCAGGAAAAACTGGGAATCCCCAAACAGATACAAACTGGGGGTGACTATGTACCAAAAGGTTACCTGAGGGGTTCCTTTAAATGACAAGCTCACCTAAACATTCGAATAGCACTTGAATTCTAAAACCATGACTTATAGAAAAATTTGAAAATGTGCTCACCAATAAGGAAATCAGAAGGTCTGGATTCCATCCTCCACACTGTGTGACCTTGAATTAATCACTTCATCTCTCTGGGCCTAAGTGAAATCGTCTGTTAAAAAAGAGAGAGAGAGAGGTAACACCTACCTCAGAAGATCATTTTAAAAATTAAAGCTAGTATGCAGTAAAATGCTAGCACAGCATCTGGCACTGATAAATGCACAATAACATCTGTCTCTGTCCCTCCACACTAAAAGTTAACACCAGTTGTGGGTAAACTCAGGTTCACCAGCCAGCTGGCCTCTGAAAAAGGTCACTGGTGTCTGAATTGTTTCACGGAAATTATCTTTTTTTAAGTTGTTTTATAGGACCATTTCTTGGTCTCTCCAGCACACCAGCCTGTGCTAAAAGTCTAGGAAATCAGTAATTTCTTATCTCATTTCTTAAAAACAGCAATTCCTAAATGCTTCGATACTGGGGGCCCAAATTAACCACTGGTACTGCCCCTTTATTAAATTTAAAACTAACGAGAACTCGGTATTATGCCTACAGTTTACAGTTATAAACGTTTCCATTTTAAATTAATGGAGGAAATGCATTAAAATTCGGCAGCCGAGGTTTGGACCCGGGTGGGCAGAGCACTCGCTGCGAGGGGAAGGCTCCAGCCTAGCCGGGATGGGGGGTGGGGGCATTCTGGAGCTTTCGGGTCGACCTCAATTTCTCGCTGGCGACGAATCCAGGACACGTGTCGCCATTTTGTGTTCTGGAAAAATGGCGGCCACCCCGTGGAAGGAAGGGGGGGCAGAGGGACCGCCACGTTAGCCGCTTTCCCTGAGGGATCCTGAAGCACGTTGCGCACACGTTCCTCTGTGTGCTTTTTCTGTCTGGCTTAGCCGAAGGAAAGAGTAACGGACAGAAATAAACGTACACGAGCCACCCAAGCAACCTTTCTTTAGCGAGAGGAACGTGCGGTGGCGAACCGGCAAGAAAGGCCTTCCAAGATGGCGGAGCCCGGCAGGGGCCGCCCCCGAAGAAAGCGGGGCGCGGCGTCCGCACCAAGTGGGAAAATGGGGGAAAAGGCAGAACCAGGAGCTTAAACGGCGTGGGGGAAATCGCAAGAAACCCCCACAGCATTACTCGGCACCCCTGAATAAATGCGGCCCCCAGGAGGGACACCATTGTCTTAAATTGTCTGACAAGACCGCCACGACTAAAACGACACTAGGAGGTGGGGTTTCTGCAGGTTCAACCGAAAGAAACTTGCAAAATGCAAACAAAGCATTATGTAAATGGACGCCATTCTTTTTTTATGGCCATGTTTCCAGCACTTCCCAGAAATCAACAGCATAGCCGCAACTGGGGCGGCGGCAGGGGTGGATTTCGGTCTTTCTCCTCACCGGGCGCCGCTGGGGGACGGGGGCAGGGTTGGGGGCTGGCGCGGGGCGCCCGGGCACCGGGGACGAGGGGGCCCCACGTGCCTGCTCGCGCGCGCGCACCCATACCACAAGCCTCGCCTCGCTGCCCCTCCCCCCCGGAAGACCGCGGCTGCCCCTCCCGTCTCCCCACACCCTCGCGCAGGCGCTCTAGCTGCCTCACGCGCACGTTTTAAACCCGCGGCGTCCCAGCTGCCGCCTGCAGTTACTGCCGGGGCTGCCCGTGTCGCTCCGCTTCCAAACACCTTTTGTAAGGCGGGAAAATAATGTATCAGCCCCATCCACAACACTAACATTTCCAAACATTTGCCAGTGCCGCTAGAGTTAATAAAATGCACGTTGGTTTTAAAACCTTGCCGGGCTCACAGCGTCTGCCCATCGGGGCTTTATTTCCAACGCTAGGCTGTTAAAAAGAGTTTTTAAAAACTACCATGTGGAGGTTGGCGCAATCTTGTGACCTAAAAAAGACGGGGTCCTCATTTTTTTCAAGGGGTCCTGCGCGGCAAGCACTTCCGGGGTCAGAGGGTACGCGGGGTTGAAAGCGGGCTTCCCGCCCCGCCCAGACCGCCGAGGCTGCCGCCGGAGTCGCCACCGCCGCGCCCTCGCCCACCCGCCCGCCCGCCGCTCCCGGCCCCGCTCGCCCCCTCCGCCGCCGCCGCCCGCCCCTGCGACGACGCCGCGGTCTCCCGCCCGCGCCCGCTCGCTCCCGAGGCCCTCGCTCGCCTCGCGCCGGCAGTTTTGGGCCTACACCTCCCCTCCCCCCGCCAGCCACCAAAGACTTGACCACGTAACGAGCCCAACTCCCCCGAACGCCGCCCGCCGCTCGCCATGGATGCCGGTGTGACTGAAAGTGGACTAAATGTGACTCTCACCATTCGGCTGCTTATGCACGGAAAGGAAGTAGGAAGCATCATTGGGAAGAAAGGGGAGTCGGTTAAGAGGATCCGCGAGGAGAGTGGCGCGCGGATCAACATCTCGGAGGGGAATTGTCCGGAGAGAATCATCACTCTGACCGGCCCTACCAATGCCATCTTTAAGGCCTTCGCTATGATCATCGACAAGCTGGAAGAAGATATCAACAGCTCCATGACCAACAGCACGGCGGCCAGCAGGCCCCCGGTCACCCTGAGGCTGGTGGTGCCGGCCACCCAGTGCGGCTCCCTGATTGGGAAAGGCGGGTGTAAGATCAAAGAGATCCGCGAGAGTACGGGGGCCCAGGTCCAGGTGGCGGGGGATATGCTGCCCAACTCCACTGAGCGGGCCATCACCATTGCTGGCGTGCCGCAGTCTGTCACCGAGTGTGTCAAGCAGATCTGCCTGGTCATGCTGGAGACGCTCTCCCAGTCTCCGCAAGGGAGAGTCATGACCATTCCGTACCAGCCCATGCCGGCCAGCTCTCCAGTCATCTGCGCGGGCGGCCAAGATCGGTGCAGCGACGCTGCGGGCTACCCCCATGCCACCCATGACCTGGAGGGACCACCTCTAGATGCCTACTCGATTCAAGGACAACACACCATTTCTCCGCTCGATCTGGCCAAGCTGAACCAGGTGGCAAGACAACAGTCTCACTTTGCCATGATGCACGGCGGGACCGGATTCGCCGGAATTGACTCCAGCTCTCCAGAGGTGAAAGGCTATTGGGCAAGTTTGGATGCATCTACTCAAACCACCCATGAACTCACCATTCCAAATAACTTAATTGGCTGCATAATCGGGCGCCAAGGCGCCAACATTAATGAGATCCGCCAGATGTCCGGGGCCCAGATCAAAATTGCCAATCCAGTGGAAGGCTCCTCTGGTAGGCAGGTTACTATCACTGGTTCTGCTGCCAGTATTAGTCTGGCCCAATATCTAATCAATGCCAGGCTTTCCTCCGAGAAGGGCATGGGGTGCAGCTAGAACAGTGTAGGTTCACTTAAAACCCCTTTCTGCTGTTTTCCCATGATCCAACTGTGTAATTTCTGGTCAGTGATTCCAGGTTTTAAATAATTTGTAAGTGTTCAGTTTCTACACAACTTTATCATCCGCTAAGAATTTAAAAATCACATTCTCTGTTCAGCTGTTAATGCTGGGATCCATATTTAGTTTTATAAGCTTTTCCCTGTTTTTAGTTTTGTTTGGGTTTTTGGCTCATGAATTTTATTTCTGTTTGTCGATAAGAAATGTAAGAGTGGAATGTTAATAAATTTCAGTTTAGTTCTGTAATGTCAAGAATTTAAAAATTAAAAAATGGATTGGTTAAAAAATGCTTCATATTTGAAAAAGCTGGGACTACTATCTTAAACTCTTTGTTGGTGGTTTTTTTTTTCCCCTTCCCTTTTAGCATTAGGCCTTTGTAGGAAGAAGGGTGGGCCCATCCTTGGTGTTCTCTCTAGCCCTTTTCACCTATTGATAAGATTCCATTTCCTTTCTGTCCCAACAAAGGAACATGGCAGGCTGGGCCTGCTTTGGGGTATTTGCAGATGGAGGGGCTCTCCCGGAGAGTGACATCCCTCCAACCAAGTTCCAGAGAGAGGCCTCTGCCCATTTCTCTGGTAGAAAACAAGGGGTTTCTGAGATGGAAAAAGTAGCCCTTTCCGTAGGAACTCTAATGAATGGCAGTGTGTCCTCGCGTCCAGCCAGCCCCACCCCCCAACCCAATCTCACAGGGGAAACTTCGGAACAAAAAAATGTTCTAAGGTGGGAGGAGCCTGGGGGGGGGACCCAGAGGAGAGGTGGGGGAGGGAAAAGGGCTGGGCTGGGACTGAAGGGAGGGGCCGTGGTGGGGGAGGGGAAAGGGTCAAGGGTGGGTTTGAGGATTTGGAAGAGGGCAGGGGTGGTGATAGGGACGGAGGGGTTTTGAGTCCCGGGCTGAATGGGGGATGGTACCAGTGGGGTGCACGTGGCAAGCATGCACCTGTGGCAAGCAGCCTGTCTGAGGATGTTATTACACCTGCCAAGTGGTGAATCCAGAAACAAAAGAGGCCCAGCTTCTAATTCTTCAGCTGTGTGCAATATTAGAGAAGTCATTATACCAGGAAATAATCCTGCCTAAATGGGGCAGCCCTCACTAGCCCAGGAATGTAGCTAGATGCACTGACTGCAGCCCAAGAATGTGGTATTATAAATGCAGATTCCCGGGTCCCACTCCCAAATCTAATCAGGAGACTGCATTTTTAACAAAACCCCAAAAGGTTCTTAGATTTAAGTGCCACTGATTATCTTTACCAGTGGATTAGGAAGATCTTGCTGTGAAGGCCTAATAACCTCATGTCCACACCAGCCAGTGGGAGTAGACTGGACTTCATGAGAGAAGAAAAATTCTCTACGATTAGGCAAAGACACTAGAAAAAGGCAATACAACAAGACAATGGACAATTAGGTACCAAAGTGCTTAGTTCAAACCCCAGGCACTGTGGGAGATCCACTAACAGCAAAGAGAAATTCCTGCGGGAGGGGAGTATTACATACAAATATCTGTTGAGGCTTATTCTCTACAGGATATCTGCTTTTTTCTGAGGTACAGACCTGCTTCCAAGAGTCCCTGGAGGTAAGACTGGGGTCTACCGTGCACTTCACACCCACTGTGGAGTCAGGCGAGCAGTCACTGAAGGGAACCCAATTTCGGGAGTTAAACCTGAGTTCAAATTTGAGTTCTGCCTCTTACTTGTGGCCTTGGGCAAATTATTTAACCTCTCTATAACGTGGAGGTGTTAAAAGTACACATCTCTTGGGCTTGTGAAAAAAAAATTAGCATGTTTGTAAAGCAGAACAGTGCTTACAACGTAGTAAACTTCAGTATACTTCAGATTGCAAAAAGCCAAAGGTCCATTTCTGTCCACAGTGACTTTGGACAGAAAAAACATACTTAAAAGAACAATGTAGGGGCGCCTGGCTGGCTCAGTGGGTTAAAGCCTCTGCCTTCGGCTCAGGTCATGATCTCAGGGTCCTGGGATCGAGCCCCACATCAGGCTCTCTGCTCAGCAGGGAGCCTGCTTCCCCCTCTCTCTCTGCCTACTTGTGATCTCTTTCTGTCAAATAAATAAATAAAATTAAAAAAAAAAAAGAACAATGTGTACTAAATGACAAGCTGAGAGAGGACAGTTGGACTGAGGGGCCAGGACAGGTGAGGGAGGACCTAGTGAAAACCCAGAAATGGGTTCATTATCTCCTGGAGATAATGAGCGTAAACCAGGTTTGCATGGAGTAGGGCAGGAGTGAATAAGTTGAACCATCAAACCCAGGCCAGATGGTTTTTGAGGAGCCCCCAAAATTTGCTGGGTGAAGTGGTTCAAATGCCCTATAAAAAGTAGACCTCAAATTGTCCTCAACCCCTTTCCCCTCCCACCCTTTCAAAAGCAAAGCTGGCCACAATTTGTAAAATAATGAGTTAGGCAGCAAGGCAAAGGATGAAAGGCAACTTGGATGGACTGAAGTCAGGAAGAGCAGTTAGAAAATGGCCTCAAGCAGATTCTAATAACAAGTTGGGCAGTAGTATCACTAGGAATACATGTAAAAAAGAGCCAGCGCAAGGGAGATTGAAACTGAATGTGGAGGCCAGAGAAAGCTAGAAAGAGGGGAGCAGTGAATTTAGAAATGGTGATGTGACTATTTGCAGGGAGAAATATTCAACAAGTAGCTAGAAACAGACAAACTGAAGGGAAGTCAGAACCATAGGGAGACAGGTAAATGAGAGGAAGGGGCTAGAGTTGAGCTTTAGGGTAATGGACCTAGTCTTGTTCACGGTAACTAGTTCCTGTCACCATAATAACAGGAGCTCAGTAAGTATCTACAGAATGAATATAGAAGTCGCCAATGAAGAAGCAATAGGCAAAGCAGCAGGAGAAAAACGAGGATAGTGTCCTTGAGAGGAGTCAAAGCTGACGGAGGACAATAATGCTACAGAGAGGTTTAACAGAATTGAACATTTACTTTGTGCAAAATACTTTGAACTAAAATTTGATGTTTTGGTACAACTGGAAGATGCGTAATAGCTAATTATAGTTAAAAGCATAGTATGTGACAGAAAGAGGGAAGGGAAGGTGGAGGAAGCCACAAAATCAATTGAGGCTAAAACAGTCTTGAATGCCATAATAAAGGGTTTGAGCTTTATCCTGAAAGCTAGTGGGCTTCAAAAATTTTCTTTAAATCCTCCCCTTCAGTAAAAAGTCTTAAGCATATACACTATTACACATTTGTTTATAAATTACATACATGTATTTTAGTCATGCTTATTTACAAACTATATACAAGCATAATTCTAAATATTATGTAAGAAAACAAAAAATTTAGAGGCACCTGGGTGGCTCAGTTGGTTAAACGTCTGCCTTCTGCTCTGTTAAGCGTCATGATCCTGGGGTCCTGTGATCAAGTCCCACATTGGGCTCCCTGTTCGTCAGGGAGTCTGCTTCTCCCTCTCCCTCTCGGCCCCTCCCCACTGCTCGTGTGCACACATGTGCTCGCTCTCTCTCAAATAAATAAATAAAATCTAAAAAAAGAAAAAAGTATTAAGATAAATGAATTGAAATCTAATTTCTAATAGTTTTTGTTGTTGTTGTTTTAATTCCTTCCACCCAGTCATTTTCAGAGACCACTTTAAGAGGGTACTGGGGCAGACACTTCCAAAGTCATGGGTATCCTTGGGGAGCAGAATTTCAGAAGAATGATAGGAGGAAACCAGATTACACCAAGAGAGGACAGCCTGGGGGCAAGGAAGTGGAGACTGGAGAATAGATGGCTCAAAGCTTGAGGGTGCTAAGGAGAGAGAAAAATAGGATAATAACCTGAGTGGGGGAGGACTGGAGAAAAGATTTCGGTGGGGAGAGTTGTTTTTGAAAGGCACGACACTAAAGGCAGATAATAAGGAACCAACAGGAAGTTGAAAATAAAAGCTAGGTAAGAAAGGACTATGGAGGGGCATCTGGTTGGCTCAGCCAGGGGAGTGTGTGACTCTTGACCTCCGGGTCAGGAGTTCGAGCCCCACATTGGGTGTGGAGATTACTGAAATGTTTGTTGTTTTTGTTGTGGTTGGGGGGGGGGGGTTGTTGTTGTTGTTGTTGTTCTATTAAGTAGGCCCCAGACCCAGCATGGAGCCCAGTGCCGGGCTTGAACTTATGACCCTGAGATTGAAACCTGAGCCGAGATCAAGAGTCTGATGATTACTGAGTAAGCTACCCAGGTGCCTCGAGATTACGTAAATAAATAAAACCTAAAAAAAAAAAAAAAAAGGATTATGGGGGAAAAAAAAACGATTATGGTTAGAAAAGGGTCTTGGAGCAGTGAATATCAGAATATCAGATGCCAGACCAGTCTATTAGAATTTAATTCATTTTGTTCCCTCTCCTATCAGGACTTACATTTTAGGACTCTTCTCTTCTCTCTTTGGGGCAGCTTGAGCATGCCCCATCCTCTTCTGGAGTGAGGCCCGGAAATCGATAAGCCCCCTCTACAGTTGCTGCCTTTATTGCTACAGCCCCATTCTGGCCACCAGCTGTTGGGCCGCAACCACTGCCTCAGTGGAGAAGACCAAACAGGACGACAAGCACCTGTTGTGTCATGGCCACGGGAGTTGTCCCACATGTTTGGAAGGCTAGTCTTCCCCCAACCCCCAGTCCCCTCTCTCACCCCACTCGGCATGCACACATGTACCACCCCCCCCCCACGTGCCCCAGCCCCGCCAGCTCCTGGGGCATGAACCACCACTCCTGGGATCACTGTGAGAGCAGCTACTGTCACCTGGACGGTAAGCAGTGTTTGTTAACAGCTTGAGTTTAAAAAAAAAGAGCTTGAGGTTTGTGAGTTGAACCCACCTCACTCCCTGCTACTCTTGGCTTCCCTTGGTAGTGAGCCACATACTGTCCAGCATCACTGGGCCTGTCACCTCCTGCCAATGAGAGAGCACCTAGCCAGACATATAAATAGGCAGTCACCACCAGAGAAGCCTTCCACTGCCAAGTCCTCTGGCCACCTTGCCTGGCCTGGCCACCTGAGGGGCCTTCCTAAAATTCCAATCTGACCACATCACTCCCCTACTTAAAGGCCATCAAGTCCCTCCTCCATGCATGGTCTACAAGAGAAAATCCAAACTTCTCAGCATAGCTCATGGACCCTTCAGGATCTGTTCCCACCAGCCTCACCAGTGCAAGGCCTGCCAGTCCCTTGGCTCTGCCTTCAGCCTCCCCTACAGAATGACTTGTAGTTCCCCAGTGTCATTCTGTTTGGGCATCCTTGCACCTGGGAAATAATGGTTTCTTCCTAATTCTGACCCTGGCTGTCCTCTTTGTTACCTGCCTGGGGTTCTGGGACACCTAACTGGGGCTCCTGCCCTTAAGCATCAACATTCTGAAAGGAAAATTACACTCTGCCGAGGATCAGGAGGGCTGAGTTCTAGTCCTGGCTTTAGCATCAACTCCATGGGTGATCTTGGACAAGCTTTTTGGGTCTTTCTGGATCTTTCTGGGTCCTTCTGGGTCTCAGTCTTCCATATGGGAAGAATGAATAAGAGAATATCCACGATTCTCCGGCTGCCTTGGGAAATAATACTGCCTTTGTGGGCATCCATCCCTGCTTCTGTGTCCTGCCACAGGGCAGACTTCTGACACACAGACCTTCTGTAAACATTCTAAGAGAGAAAAACAGAAGTTAACAAAAAAAAAACTGGCTGCAACAAGGCCCAGCTTGGCATTTTGGGTAACAACTCGTAGGAACTTGATTGAAGAGGAAGCAGAAGGAAGGAACTACCAGGAAGATTTACTCTGAATATCCCAAAAGGTTCTGTCACCTTTAGATGTTATGGGGAGGAGGTAAGGACAATAGAGGGGAAGGCAAAGGGTACACACAAGAGAAGGCTACATACAGACATGTTAGTCCCCCAGACAGACCCAAGCCCCCCTCTTCCTCTTTTCCCTGCTCTCATGTCCTAAGAGTAAGGGCTTTATGAGAGGGCTCTGGCTCTCCCTGAGCACCCCCTGGACCCATGTCTACTAAAGTAGGGAGAGGGTGGCTCTAGCTGTTCCCCTTCTCCCAGTGGCAAATTAGCACTTCAGACACCTGCCACCACGCAGGTGTGGTGGGGGTCCTTTAGTGACAGCAAACACACTACCCCATTAGTCACTCTTGCGTGGTAGAAGAAATCAACTCAGTTATTCCCTGAGCAGTTCAGCCACAGGGAGAAGACACGCTTTCTTAAACCTACCTCCGTGCACATGAAAACCTGTGTCTTCATTTGTTAGTTCACCTCTACTTCAAAAAGGATTTTCTAGGGGCACCAGACTGGCTCAGTCAGAAGAGCATGTGACTCTTTATCTCAGGGGCATAAACTTGAGACCCACGTCGAGTGTAGAGATTACTAAAAAAATAAATGAACATTTTTTTAAGAAAAGCATTTTCTATAGTGTGTCAATTATACTTCAATTAAAAAATAATTTTTTTAAAATTGTTTCAAGATTTTATGTATTTGAGAGACAGAGCACGAGGGGGGGAAGGGGCTGAGGGAGAGGAAGAAGCAGATTCCCCACTGAGCGAGGCAATCCCAGGATCCCAAGATCATGACAGGAGCCAAAGTCAGACACTTAACCGACTGAGCCACCCAGGCGCCCCAAAAAATAAAATAAATTTTAAAAGCATGTTCTGTGCTTGCTCAATGTGCCATTAAAAGAACCTTTTATCACTGGCTCCTGACAGGACCTTAGTGAAGTCAGATGTTCATCATTTCCCAGCCTGGAATCTGCCACACCAAGCAACATCCCCAGGACTGGCTAACATTTATCAAAAGCTTACTATAGGGGCGCCTGGGTGGCTCAGTGGGTTAAAGCCTGGGATCAAGTCCCACATCGGGCTCTCTGCTCGGCAGGGAGCCTGCTTCCCCCCCTCTCTCTGCCTGCCTCTTTGCCTACTTGTGATCTCTCTCTCTCTCTCTGTCAAATAAATAAATAAAATCGTTAAAAAAAAATGTTTTTTAAAAAAAGCTTACTATATGCAGGGCACCTGGGTGGCTCAGTCGGTTAAGTGTCTGACTCCATCTCAACTCAGGTCTTGATCCCACAGTCACGAGTTAGGGCCCCCCACTGGGCTTCACACTGGGCATGGAGCCTACTTAAAAAAAAAAAAAAATGGCTTACTATATGCAAAGCCCTGTTCCAAGTACTTTAAATGAATTAACTCTGAATCTACAGGGTCCTATACGGTAAATATTTTGATGCCATTTTACAGATGAGAAACAGGTACACAGCAATTACATGATCTGTCCAACATTATAGAGCTAGTCAGCAGCAGAGCCACTATTTGAACATAAGCAATGTGGCTCCCAAGCCGCTAGAAAGCTAGAACTTTTTTCCTCCCAAGCTGCTTTCTTAATCACTATTTTTTTTTTTTTTTAAGATTTATTTATTTGACAGAGAGAGAGAGAGACACAGCGAGAGAGGGAACACAAGCAGAGGGAGTGGGAGAGGAAGAAGCAGGCTTCCCGCCGAGCAGGAAGCCTGATTCGGGGCTCGATCCCAGGACTCTGGGATCATGACCTGAGCCAAAGGCAGACGCTTAACGACTGAGCCACCCAGGAGCCCCTTAATCACTACTCTTGACTGTCCCAGCAGGGCAGAAAAACTGCCCCAGGAGAGTCTAAATGGACAGATAGTCTGCACATTATTTTGTTTTTGGTAACTTTTATTGCCCAATTTTCCAATTAAGATGGCAAAAAATTCGATAGAATGTACACGAATATGTACGACATATGAAAATCCATACTGTTATCCATGTATGTAATACATATGAAAATCCATGCTATTGGGGCATCTGGGTGGTTCAGTCAGTTAAGTGTCTGCCTTCGGCTCAGGTTGGGATCGAGCCCTGCGCCAGGTTCCCTGCTGGGTGGGGAGTCTGCTTCTCCCTCTCTCTCTGCCTGCAGCTCCCCGTGCTTATGCTCTCTCGCTCTGTCAAATAAATAAATAAAATCTTAAAAAGAAAAGAAAATCCATGCTGTTAACATCCTCTATTTGTTTTATATAGTACTCTTTTAAAGTAGTATATATATGCTACTCTTTTTGAAATGGGATCATACTCATTTCTCTAAAAAAAATAATAAAATAAAACGGGATCATACTGTACAGACTAATTTGTATGCTATTTTTCTTTTTATTAAATTGCGGTATCATTTCGATACCATAAAATCCACCATTTTAAAGTGTAAATTTAGTGGTTTTAGTATATTCACAAAGTTGTACAACCATCACCACTATCTTTTGCCAGACATTGTTATCATCTCAAAAAGAAACCCATACCCATTACCAGTCACTGCTCATTCCTCACCCACTCCATCCAACCCAGTACTGGCAAACAATGATCTATTTTCTGACATACGGATTTGCTTGTCCCGGCATCTCATATAAGTACAATTATACAATATGTGGCCTTTTGTGACTGGCTTCTTTCACTTAACATAATGTTATCAAGGTTCGTCCATGTTGTAACATGTATCAGTACTTCATTACTTTTTTGGCTGACTATATCCCATTGTATAACTAGACCACGTTTTGTTTGTCCACTCATCAGTTAATACACATTTGGGTTGTTTCCAATTTTTGGTTATTATGAATAACGCTGTTATGAACACTTGAATAAAGCTTTTAGGTGGACATATGTTTTCATTTCTCTTGGGTGTATACCTAAGAGTAAAACTGCTGGGTCATATGGTAACTCTTTGTTTAACTTTTGAGGAATAGCCAAACTGTTTTCTACAATGGCAATACCATTTTATATTCCCGCCATCAGAGTATGAGGTTTCCAATTTTTCTACCTTCTTGCTAATGCTTTTTTTTTTTTTGGTAGTCATCCTACCAGGCATGAAGTGGTACCTCGTTTTGGTTTTGATTTGTATTTCCCTTCTGATTTTCATTTCATTCATTGAGCATCTTTTCTTGCGCTTATTTGGTCATTTGACTATCTTCTTTGGAGAAATGTCTATTCAAATACTCTCCCTATTTTAAAAATTGAGTTGTCTTTTTATTGTTGATTTGTAAGAGTTCTTTACATATTCTGTATACTAGATTCTTATCTGATAGATGATTGCAAATATTTTCTCCCATTCTGTGGGTTGTCTCTTAGAAAAATTTTTTTTTGTCTCTTAACTTTCTTGATGGTTTCCTTTGAGCCACAAAAGTTTTTAATGTTGGTGAAGTTTAGTTCATCTATTTTTTCTTTGATTGTTGTGTCTTCTGGTGTCATATCTAAGAAACCACTGCTTAATCTAAGGTCATGAAGATTTATGCTAACGTTTTCTTCTTATACATGAGGATAAATTTTAATGACCTTGGACTTAGGTCTTTGATCCATTTTGAGTTAATTTTTGTGTATGGTTTGAGTAGAGATCCAAATTAATTCTATCGCATATGGATATCCAGTTGTCCCACCACTGTTTGTTGAAAAACCTATTTGTCTACTATATCCTATTTTTTAAAATTATTTCCTATGTTTTAACTTAATAAATCATGAACATTTTCACTACAATAAACACTATTTCATAGTAGCATTTTTTAATAGCCATATGTACTCCATTACATTGATATAATTTATTTAACCAATCTCCTATTTAGACATTTAAGTTGTTTTTACATTTTGCTATCTTTTTTCTTTTTTTTTTTTAAGATTTTTTTTCATTTATTTGTCAGAGAGAGAGCACAAGCATGGGGAGCAGCAGGCAGAGGGAGAAGCAGGCTTCCTGCTAAGCAGGGAGTCCGATGTGGAACTTGATCCCAGGGGATCATGACCTGAGCTGAAGGCAGATGCTTAAACGACTGAGGCACCAGGCGCCCCAGGGTGGTTCTACGGGGTGCCTGGCTGGTTCAGTCAGTAGAGCATGTGACTCCTGATCTCGGGTTTGTGAGTTTGAGCCCCACGTTGAGAGCAGAGATTAAATAAATTTTTTAAAAGGGGGCTAGCTCTATTTTCAAGGCCTTAGATGCATATAATTGCTTTGCTCAGAGCAGCAGTTCTTAAACTTTTTGGTCTTGGGACCACCTTACACTCTTAAAAATTGCTGAGGTTCTGCAAAGGCTTTGTTTGTATGGATTATTTCTATCCCTATACCTGTCTTAGAAATTAAAGCATAGAAAAATTTTAAACATTTAAATATTCACTCATCTTAAAATAACTACATTGAAACCATTAAATGCTAGCATAAGTGATATATTTTTAACTAAAAATAACTATTTCCCAAAAGAAACAAAAATATGGTTAGTGAGAAAAGTAGCCATTCTATATTTTTGCAACTCTTTTAATATCTGGCTTAATAGAATATGCTGGAGTCTCATATCTGTTTCTGCATCAATCTACTGTGATACCACACTTCATGTAGACTCTGGAGAGTAGTACTCTGCATTAGTGAGAGAATGGGAATGAAAAGGGCAAATAACATTTTAGTATTGTCATGAAAATAATTTTGACCTCTGAGACCCCTGCAAGTCTCAAGGAACCCTAGGGGTCCCTGACCACTCTGTGTAATGTTGCTCTATAGAAAGAATTAACCAAAGTATATTCTCACCACCGTGCCCCTTTCCCTGAACCTTCATCAACACTGGGCGGCATTGTCTTTGTGTGTTTTTAACATTTGTAATTTGCTAAGCAAAAAGCAGGCTCCCTTTGGGATTTTAATTTGTATTCTGCAATTCTAATAATGTTGAAACTTTTTTTTTCATGATTTTTGTAATTTAAAGTTTTCTCTTATAAATTGCCTCAGTGTCCTTTGCACATTTTCTTCCTGAGACGGGCATCTTTTATCTTAATGATTGTAAGAGCACTCTTTATATTGAAGATATTAGCCCTTTGTCGTGAACATTGAAAATATTTTTGATGTGCAAGAGTTTTTTTTTTCAATGTTTTGAACATATTTTATTTTTATTTTTAATTTTTTTTATTTTTTAATTAAAGCATAATGTATTATTTGCCCCAGGGTACATGTCTGTGGATCCTCAGGTTTACACATTTCACAGCACTTACCATAGCACATACCCTCCTCAATGTCCATAACCCAACCACCCTAT
>CM052885.1:45654078-45729423 GCA_028534135.1 Potos flavus | reverse complement strand
TATATATATATATATATATTTTTTTTTTTTTCTTTTTTTTTGAGTAAGCTCTACACCCAATGTGGGGCATGAACCCAGGACCCTGAAGCATGCTCTATGGACTGAGCCAGCCACGGGCCTTTCCCACCATCAGTATTTTTACTGGTTTTATCTTTTCCTTTTGCCCAAAACAAAGTCAAATAAATTGTCCTCTAATTTCCTACCAGCAGTGTGTGAATGTGCTTGTTTGGCCCAGGGAGACATCCGAATGTACCTGATTAGCATTTTTATAGTATTAATAAAATCTTCCTACTTTTATTCTATCGATTATTGGAGTATTACACAAAGAGAGTGAAATCACATTTGAGTCAGAATGAAGATGATCTTTGATGTCACAATCCCAGGACAATTCCAACCAAATGTCCTTGAGAGAAAACCGCCAACCCTGAACAAGGTGACAATGATAGGCTTTATCGTTTGTGTGACAGGAGGTGGGTCTCACCTGTTTAGAAGACTGGAGACTAACATGTTGAGTCTTCCGTTCCTCACAGGGGAGGAGATAAGTCATGTGGGTGGGCCTCCTGGCCTAATGCCAACATTGTGGTGCCCAGCAGGGGGCTGTCTCATCGTATCCTGAGGTGGGGCCAGTTTACACCCAAAATTTTAACAAGGGATTTGGGTACCCAAGAAGTTAAAGCTTTATTAGGGGACAATGGCCTAAGCACTCATGACCCATTTCTTAGGGAGAGACATTTTAAAATAAGAAAAGGAAACTAGAACTAAACAGTCTGACAGGATATTCTAGCTAACCACAAATTTACAGAATTATAGTTTAGCTACAGAGATCTTTCACAACTTTCTCAGATCTCTCCAGTAAATGATACCTTGAATAACTTGACTGCTCTCTGAAAAAACTAATCAGAAACCATTACAAAGTGGATTTTGTGTCCAAGATGAGTAGGCCCCGTTAGCTGGGATTTTCTCAATATGGTTCCCCACATTCTTCACCACATTACGGATTTTTCTTTGCCAGTCCGGTAGGCGGGAAAAAAAAAAAAGGCACAGCACTGGGTTAATTTTCATTCCTTAGATTACTGGTGAGTGAAATAAAAATGTTATGTTTCTCAGCTGTTTACATTTCTCCTTTGGTTAGTAACCTAGTAACATCTTTTTCACCTTTTTCTATTGGTGTCTCCATATTTTTCTTATTGATTGAAGACCTCATTATGTAGTAAAATATTAACTCTTCATCAGATATACTGCATTTTGTTTCTTAATTTGCCAGTTTCTTTTTTTTTTTTTTTTTTTAAGTAGCCTCCACACCCAGCCAACATGAAGTCCAACATGGGGCTTGAACTCATGACGCTGAGATCAAGGCCCAAGCCGAGATCAAGAGTCAGACACTCAACCAACTGAGCCACCCAGCTGCCTTACCAGTTTCCCTTTAACTTCTGCTCTGCAGAAGTTTCTAATGATTAAGTAGCTAACTCTATCAATCTTTAACTTTATGATTTCTATCTTAAGCGTCACGCTTGGGAAGTCCTTCCCCCACCACAATAATTACTTTTAAAAATTGTCCTTTCTCCTAGTATTTTTTACATCTAAATCTAATCCATCTGAAATTGACTTTGGTATCTATGATAGGAAAAGCTAAGGATTTTTCCCTGCAATTGCTAGCTAGTTGTCCCAACGATATTTATTGAATAAACCAGGAATGACAAATATGTGGTCTGAATGTAGTCTCCCCGTCCTGGGCCCCTGGAAGACATGTCTAATCAAACACAGAACTCCTCGCAAAGCCTAGACTAGGCCTCACAGCCCTCCTAGAACTTCAGGCAGCCACCTTCAACCTGGGAGATGTGGGCATCAACATGAAGCTTCTTGTCATTCCTCAGACTGATCCATCCTTTGCGCCATTGATGCAAGAGGCCTTTATCAGATAATACATTCTTTTTTATTCTATACTTTCTTTTCTCTTTTATCAACGGGCCTGTCTTTTCCTGTGCTAGTTCCACCCTGCTGGTTACCGCGTCTATGTACTAAACTGTAGTAATGGGTAGCACAAGCCTTAGTCACTTTGCAATATTTTCTTGATGATTTTCTCTCCTCTAAACTTCTTACTAAATTTATTGCATCAAAGAATATCCAAATAAGCTAATTTAAAATTCATATTAGATTTTCCAATCCAGATACATAGTATTTCTTTCTATTTGTAAAGATTCCCTTTATTGGGGCGCCTGGGTGGCTCAGTCGTTAAGCGTCTGCCTTCGGTTCCGGTCATGATCCCAGGGTCCTGGGATCAAGTCCCACATCGCACTTGTGTTCCCTCTGCTTGTGTTCCCTCTCTTGCTGTGTTTCTCTCTGTCGAATAAATAAAATCTTAAAAAAAAAAAAAAAAGATTCACTTTATGTCTTAGAATGGTTTTATTCCGGCACCTGAGTGGCTCAGTTGGCTAAGAGGCCAGCTCTTGATTTCAAGGTCCTGAGTTCAGGCCCTGCGTTGGGCTCCATGCTGGATATGGAACATACTTATTAAAAAAAAAAAAAAAAAAAAAAAAAAAAAAAAATAGAATGGTTTTATTCTGAGAGGTCATACACATTGCTCATGAAGTTTATTCTTAGAGATTTTATATCTGGGGTGGCTATTCTAAGTGGAATCTTTTTAAAAAAATATAGTATCTCGGGGTGCCTGGGTGACTCAGTGGATTAAAGCCTCTGCCTTTGGCTCGGGTCATGATCTCAGGGTCCTGGGATCAAGGCCCACTGGGGGGGGGGAAAAATATATATATATATCATCTAAATATATATATGTAATATGTAACTTATTACCAAAATTTAAGCTTCATCAGAGCAAAGACCACACATCTTTTGTTCATAACTGTAGCCCTGGAGCTTAAGAAATATTATAGGCTCTCAATAAACGTTTTTGTTTTTTTTTCCAATAAATGTTCTTAAAAAAAATTTTTTTTATTCACTTGACAGAGAGAGAGAAAGATCACAAGTAGGCAAAGAGGCAGGCAGAGAGAGAGGGGGAAGCAGGCTCCCTGCTGAGCAGAGAGCCCAAAGCGGGGCTCGATCCCAGGACCCTGAGATCATGACCTGGGCCGAAGGCAGAGGCTTTAACCCACTGAGCCACCCAGGCGCCCCTCCAATAAATGTTTTTAAATGAGTGAAAGAATAATAGCAATAAAGCAATGCCACTTCTTAGTGTGTCATTAATTTGTAACAGGCAACCCTGCTAAATTCTTTTATTAACTGTTTTAAAAATGATGCTCTGCAATTTTCCACATCTGCAAATATTGATAATTGCCATCTTTCGAATATGTATTATTTTTATTTATTTTTCTCGGAATACTTATTGAATAGATTTTTCTATTCAGATTTCTATTGTTCTTTCAGAACAATTCTAAATAATAGTGATAGCAGTGAGCACCTTTTAGTGTTCCTAACTTTTATGGTAATACTTGTAGTGCTTCACCATTAAGCGCGATGACTACAGGAAGAGTAAATTTGATGGGAAGAATACAGTGGGTTCCATTTTGGACTTGTTCAGAGGGGTATTAGTGTGAAGATGTCCAACAGACAGCTGGACGTACAAAAATCTGGGCTAGGGACAAAGATTTGAGAGTTAACATCGTACAGGCAGTAGTTGAAGCCTTGGGATAGAGAAATTTGCATGGAGAGAAGGCCGAGGTTAGAACTGGGGAACGCCAAGCTCAAGGTTGAGCAGAGGAAGAGGAAACCATCAAAGAGATGAATGGAAATCAGTAAAGAGAAGAGTCACGGTAAACCAAACACAAGTATCAAGGAAGAGGAAGTGATGAACACAGCCAAAGAGTAAGGAGGAGGACGATGGAAAACAGGCTAAGGATTTAGTATCTAGGTCACCGACAACCTTAGTGAGTATCACGTATATGACTGTTGTGATGGGGCTTGAAGTCCCCAGCGGTGGGTTGAGGGGAGGTGACCAAGTACAAGCTGTCATAAGGACTCCTTCAAGAAGCATAGCAGGGAAAAGAACCCAAGAGATAAAGTACTAAACTGAAAGGGAGACAGAACTGAGGAAAGGATTCGGATTTTGCAGGTAGTAGTGGCATGAAGCTGTTTATAAGAAGAAAAGGAAAAGACGGTCAGAAAGACTAAAAATTTGAGAAACAGGGGGAAAACCTAACCAAGTAAAGCACAAAGGGTATGGAAAGGATGGGCTCCCATGTAGGGACCCTACTAGTCTCCATCTCTGCTTTCTCTTAAGTGGGAGGGAAGGATGTAAGATGGGTGCAGATTGGTGTCTCTAAAGAAAATTTCCCACCTCTGTCCTATCTCCACCTGACTTGCAGAGGTAGGAGGTGGGGAATCACTGCCCTTGGGCCTGCTGACTAGGGAGGACTGAAGGGCTGCTGGGCAGAGATTAGGATTCCCACTGAATCTGGAAATTATAAAACCACCTGGTCAGAGTAAAGGCCTTAAGAGAGTCTGATTTAATCGGTCTAATTTTTGTCCTGGGCAACAGGAACTTTAAAAGCTGCCCCAGGGATTCAAATGGGCAACCACGTTTGAGAATTGCTGGGGTCAAAAAAGGCAACTTGCGCATCTAGACGCTGAATCTCCACCCCTGGGTGGGAGGACCAGGAGACGCTCTGCTGATCTGGCAGAAGCCACAGGTTCCTGGGGCGGGGAGCGAGGGCTGTGGACGTCCCCGCAGTCACAGGAGGACGAATTCCTGCCTTGTTCTGCTCTCTAGTGAGGATCTGAATTCTTCTCCGACTTCCTGCCTGAAGTTCACCCACAGCCAGCTTCCCTAACGGGGAGACTCTGCAATCCCTGGAATAGCAGTGGAGGGCCAGGTTCAAGGCTTTGATAATAATTATGGCAAACAATACGTTTTCCCGCCTAAGAACCACGCCTTCAGCTTGGTTCCTTGCGTGTGCGACTGTTGTGCGCATGCGTGTGTCTGCTCTGAGCTGCCTATTCAACTGAAAAACAAAAGCGGCTCTGAGACTTGGAGAGAAGCTTTAACTAGTGACCACGATGACTCATGCTGCTCGGCTGCCAGGGCCACGGGGCTGCCGCCCCCAGCGGGGCGGGGCCTGGGTGGGAAGAGTCACAGGTACAGCGGCTCCTGGGAACTTCCCGCCCTGCCCCTGGGCAGAAGGCCTTTTTTTTTTTTTTTGGTAAAAATTCTGACCGAAAATGTAACTTTCCTTTTATGGCCACAAATTTCCCTGGGTCAGCAGGCAAGCTGAAGCAAGGATGAGCCCAATGGAGCTTGCCAAGGCAAAGGGGCTGTTCACACAAAGATTGGGGTTTACAGTATTAGGCTAAAAACTGGGGCCTTTTTCAAAATGGGCTCAGGTTGGAACAAGCCTGGGCAAAGCATGGATGCCCCTGCGAGCAGGGATCAGCAGACAGAACCAGCCCAGAGGAGCACATTTAATGGAAACTTGCAACGTGCCCGGTGTGGGGACACGAACCCCTGATGTCCCAACATGCAGCCCCTTGTCACAAGCACGTGGCTGCTGAGCAGGTGAAATGTGCCTGGTCTGAATTAAGACGTAAAATACCCACCAGATTTCAAAGACTTAGTATGGGGGAAAAGCGTAGAATAGCTCCTTACTAACTTATTAATACTGTTTTATACTGACTTCATGTTGAAGCAATAATATTCGAGGTACTGAGTTAAGTAAACTGTGTTATTAAAATTGATTTCAAAAAATAAAATAAATAAAATAAAATTGATTTCATCTGTTTCATTTTACTTTTTTATTTTATTTTGTTGTTGTTGTTGTTGTTTCATCTTACTTTTTAAAATAGGGCTGCTTGGGGCACCTGAGGGGCTCAGTCAGTTAAGCCTTCGGCTCAAGTCAGAATCCCAGGGTCCTGGGATCCAGCCCTGCATCGGGCTCCCTGTTCAATGGGCAGCTTCTCCCTCTCCCTCTGACTGCCCCCCCCCCCCCCCGCGCTTGTGCTCTGTCAAATAAATAAATAAAATCTTAGAAAATAAATAAGTAAATACAATAAAATATGGCTGCTAAAAATTTGAAATGAAATCTGTGGCTTCGATGATGTTTCTCTTGGACAGTGCTGCCCTTATGCCCATCAACAAATGAACTTTTACTGGATATCGACTTTGTTCAAGGAAGGATGAAGATACAAAGCCATATATAATAATAATAGCTCCAGTTTTTTACAAGGTTGACTACTTGCCAGGCACTTTGCACTGATTCTGTAATTTGCCCTAGGTAAGAAAATAAGTCAGCGTCAAGAACCCCCATTATTTTTTTTCTAAGATATTATTTATTTGAGAGAGTGAGAGCACGCAAGTGGGGGACGGACAGAGGGAGAAGGAGAAAAAGAATCTCAAGCAGATTCCATGCAGAGTGCAGAGCCTGACCCAGGGCTCAATCTCACAACCCTAAGATCATGACCCCAGCCAAAATCGAGAGTCGGATGCTTAACCAGCTAAGCCACCCAACCGCCCCCAGAACCCTCATTATTAACCAGCTGGCCAAACTGCCTTCCTGGTGTCAAGGACATTGGAGTCTAGTTGGGGTGCATCACAGATACATGCCTGACACAGTGAGGGAGCTGTCACATGGCAGAGGACACCCAAGTTAAAAACCCACCCTCAGGAACACATACATTTTAATGGTTTTTAATGCTACTGAAACACACAGCAATCTATCTGCATTCTCTTTACCAATTTCTTTTCTTTTCGTTTTTAGATTTTATTTTTAAGTAATTTTTACACCCAACATGGGGCTTGAACTTATGACCCCAAGATCAAGAGTCACACACTTTATCCACTGAGCCAGCCAGGCACTCCTTTCCCAATTCCCAATTTTCTTTTTTCTTTTCTTTTCTTTCTTTTTTCCCCTTCCTTCCTTCCTTCCTTTCTCTCTCTCTCTTTCTTTTTGAGAGGGAGTGGGGAGGAGCAGAGGGAGAGAGAGAATCTTAAATCGGCCCCACGCCCAACTCAGAGCCCTAGGTCAGCATGGATCTCACAACCCTGAGATCAAGAGTCGGACACTTAAGTGGCAGAGCCACCCAGGTGCCCTAACCCCTTTCCCAATTTCTTTTTTTTTTTTTTAAGATTTTATTTATTTATTTGTCAGAAAGAGTGAGAGAGAGAGCACAAGCAGGCACAGTGGCAGGCAGAGGCAGAGGGAGAAGCAGGCTCCCTGTCGAGCAAGGAGCCCGATGTGGGACTCGATCCCAGGACCCTGGGATCATGACCTGAGCCGAAGGCAGCCGCTTAACCAACTGAGCCACCCAGGCGTCCCCCCAATTTCTTTTACAAATATTGCCTAACTTTTGGGGGCATGCTGGTTGGAGTAAGGATGCAACTTCAGGATAGTGATTCTCCATCTAGGCTGCCCAGTGTAATCACCTGGGGAGCTTTGAAAAATCCCGATGCCTGACCTGTATCCCTAGACATTCTGATGCAATTAGTCTGGTTTGGGGGCTGGGCTTTTTTTTTGGGGGGGGGGCTTTGGTATTTTTAAAAGCTGCCCAGGTACAACCAGGGATGAGAATCACTGGAATGAAAAATTAACTGGTCTAATGGAGACTGGATCCCCCAGCCCCAGGCTCCCTCATTTGCCCTCTCTCAGTCCATTCTACCTTTCTGATGGTAACCAGCTGAAGCTGGCCAGCGTCGCAAACTCATGACAAGGGGTTGCCAGTGTGAATAGAGCTCACTACAAGGAAGGAAGGGAGTCAGGACCATAGAGTTTCTTTTCTTTCTTTTTTTTTTTTAAGATTTATTTTGAGGTGCCTGGGTGGCTCAGTCGTTAAGCATCTGCCTTCGGCTCAGGTCATGATCCCAGGGTCCTGGGATAAAGCCCCGCATTGGGCTCCCTACTCAGTGGGGAGCCTGCTTCTCCCTCTCCCACTCCCCCTGCTTGTATTCCCTCTCTCACTGTTTCTCTGTCAAATAAGTAAATAAAATCTTTAAAAAATAACAAAATAAAAATAAAGATTTATTTATTTATTTGAGAGAGAACATGCACACGCAGGGGGAAGACCAGAGGGAGAGGGAGAGAAGCAGACTCCCCACTAAGCGTAGAGCCCGATTCTGGGCTCAATCCCACGACCCTGAGATCACAACCTGAGCCAAAATCAAGAGTCAGCTGTTCAACGGGCTTAACCTACGGAGCCACCCAGGAGCCCTGGGGCTAAAGAGTTTCTTAAAGGCTGAGAATTTTGACTCAGGCTCTTTCTGAATTGCTGCATTTTATTGTTACTTTAGGGTACATTCTGTTCAGTTTTATTAATCTCTCAAGTTTTATTTATTTATTAACCTATACCCACGTGTTAGTGGATGAAAGCAGCTGGGGATTGTGGAAAGTATACTGGACATAAAAGGCAAGAGCACTTGCAATGAGTAGCAAATAAGCCCTAGAGATTTAATGCACGGTATGGTGAATACAGACAACAATATTGTATTATGATCACCAAACTTACTAAGACACTAGAACTTAATGATTCCGACCACTAAAAAGAAAGGATAATTATGTATCATGATAGAGGTGCTAATTATTGCTATAATGGCAATCATACTACAATGTATAAATGTATCAAATTAACATGTCGTGCACCTTAAATTTACGCAATGCTATATATAAAATATTTTTCAATTAGAAAAGAAAGCCAAGAGAAGAGCACTTGTCTCTAGGTCTGATCTACCACTTCTGAGATCTCAATTTCCCTATCTGTAAAACAGGTGGATTGGCCTTGCCAGACCTAAGGCCCCTTCCAGCATAGACATTCCAGGATTCTATATTGAGGTCAGACTCTGCCCTAGATTTTGCGTCTGATACCACAGTCAGAGAACGGGACTGGTTGGTTTGTTAGTGCAGATCCAGCGCTGTCAGGCACGATGGAGACTTCACCTTTGAAACAGAAATTTCCATCTGCAGTCTCTCCACAGATTTGCCAATCCTCATCCTCCCCGCTCCCACCCGTCCTCATGTAAATCAGCCTGGGGAATCAGATCTTGGAGGAACTCTGATCTCTTTATCTGAAGACACAAAGATAGCATTGCAAAGCTTGCTGCTGGTGTGGAGGTGGCGTAGTTAGGAATGCTTCACATTTTTCTAGCAAGTTTCAATCCACTATATTCTCAGAGGAGGGACTTTCCTCCAGCAGGGCGGGGGTGGGATGGGGCGGGGGGAGGTTGGACTGGCAATGGAATGAGGGGAAGAACACGACCGGGTGGGAGTCATCTTTGAAAGGAAATATCAGCAAATTCTGATACGCAACGTTTTGAAAAATCCTTCATATTGCAGTCACTTAGACACAGAGCCCACCTGGGATGGGGCTATGAACTTGGCTCTGTCACTGTGTAATTTTAAAAAGACTCTCCACGTTTCCAAAGCCGTGGAGTGCAACAGGCTTCTCACACAGCCCCCAGTCCCATTTCCCACCCCTCCAGCCTACCATCTGTCTGCACAGCCGCCTGCACTAGCTCTGAGGTGCGCGCATCTGACCGCGTTACTCCCTAGTCTAAGATCAGACTCCAGTTCCATTACCACCCCACAGCCTTGGTTACTGACGGAAAAAAAATAAAATCCAAACTCTTCTCCATGTCATTTGAAGTCCTTCACCATCTGGCCCCAGGCTACATTTTTTTTTTAAGATTTTATTTATTTATTTGTCAGAGAGAGAGCGAGGCAGAGGCAGACTCCCCACTGAGCAGGAAGCCTGACATGGCACTTGATCTCAGGACCCTGGGATCATACCTGAGCAGAAGGCTGATACTCGACTGACTGAGCCACCCGGGCTCCCATACATTTTCTAAATCTCATCACCTGCAGATGCGTGTTTCTCTCCTGCCCTCCAGCCCGAGGTCCTATGGTGCTGTGTCATGCCCTCCTCTGGACAGCCACGAGCCCCACTGGGAAGGATGGTAGCTTGGCCATCCTGGCTGTGTCCGTCCAGCACCCACCCTAGTTCCTGGGACACAGGCTCAGTGAAGATTTGATGCCTGAATGACAATGAAATGGGCAACCATGTAAATTAAGGCCCTTGGATTGGGTGATTCCTAAATTCTCTTCCAGCACTAGCTTCTGAGAGCTGTTACCCTGCACAGAGCTCAAAACTGCTTAGGACTTGACCCAGTTCATACTAAGTCACAGTCATACTAACAGTTTCCATCCCAAAAAATAGAGACAAGAGGCGCCTGGGTGGCTCAGTGGGCTAAGTCTCTGCCTCAGAGCTCAGGTCATGATCTCAGGGTCCTGGGATCAAGCCCCGCATCGGGCTCTCTGCTCGGCGGGGAGCCTGCTTCCCACTCTCTCTCTGCCTGCCTCTCTGCCTACTTGGGATCTCTTCTCTCTCTGTCAAATAAATAAATAAAATCTTTAAAAAAAAAAAAGAAAAAAAAAAATAGAGACAAGCAGTCTGACCAAGGGTTTTAAAGTTCATTTCTAGTGACATCTAAACATTTTCAGTAAATTTTTAGTAAGGCACAGAGATTAAATTACAATGCAAGTATTTTAGATCACATTAGAAGAAGACCATCTCGGGTGCCTGGGTGGCTCAGTTGGGTTAAGCGACTGCCTTTGGCTCAGGTCGTGGTCCCAGGGTCCTGGGATCGAGTCCCGCATCGGGCTCCCTGCTCAGCGGGGAGCCTGCTTCTCCCTCTCCCTCTGCCTGCTACTCCGCCTGCTTGTGCTATGTCAAATAAATAAATAAAATCTTTTTAAAAAATAAAATAAAATAAAAGAAGACCATCTTATATTCAAACAGTACAAATGGAGTTAATGCCACTGAATTGCACACTTAAATATGATTCAGATGGTACCTGCTATGTTACATGTATTTTACCACACTTTTTTTTAAAAAGGATCATTCTGAATGTGCAGTTGCTACCACCGTGCCCCTAACCCTTCTGTCCAGTGAGATTTCAAGGTGAACTAACAAAAACCCCTTTGAGTAAAACCCTTTCTTACTTTGAAAAGAAAACCCTTTCTTTTTTTAATTTAATTTTATTTACATTCAATTAATTAACATATAGTATATTATTAGTTTTAGAGGTAGAGTTCAGTGATTCATCGGTCTTAAATAACACCTCGTGCTCATTACAACACGTGCCCTCCTTAATGCCCATTACCATAACCCCATCCCCTCACCCCCTCTTTATTCTTTTTTTAAAGTTGTTTATTATTATTATTATTATTTTTAGTAATCGCTACACCCTACTTGGGGCTTGAACTCACAACCCCGAGATCAAGAATCACATGCTCCATCACCTGAGCCAGCCAGGTGCCCCTAAAATCCTTTATTCTTTTTTTTTTTAATATTTTATTTATTTGACAGATAGAGAGCACAAGTAGGCAGAGACTGATGGCTCAGAGAACTGAACCGAAGGCAGAGCTACTGAACAGGACCAGATCGGCAGGAACTGGGCAGCTGGGGGACCTTCTCTCTAGAATGCAGTGGTTCACATGATGCAGCCCCAAGCTTGCCAGGTTCAGAGACTCTCCGTTCAGGTTTCAAATTCCCCGGAGAGAGAATCTAGTTTGCCTGCCTGGGTTAGGTGTCTACAGCCCTATCAGTTTGCTCTGCCCAGGGAAATGGAGTCCTGAATCCCAAACATGGCCACTGGGGCTCATCTTAAGTGTTGGCTCTTCTCAGAGAAGAGGGGGTGGGATCCCCGAGGGCCAAGCAGACCCTCGGGTGTGTCCCCAGTGGGAAATCTTCTGGGGCAGGGGAGAATGGAATAGAAAATTTTTCCTGTCACCAGGAAAAGCCCCTATAAAAATGTCCTGAGCTATAAATTCAGCCTAAAACTTTGCATATTGTTCCATTCACAGTTTCACGGTTATACAGTTTTGCAAACTTAAACTTCAGCAGCGTATCTGCAGTTATGACCTCAGTGGCCCCTAAAAGTGTTGAAACTTATCTTAACTGCACCAACCTGGCTACATGGAGCTTGTCTGGAATTCCAAATGCACCTTTGGGTATTTAATGGGTCAGGGGGAGGCTCAGAGCAGGAAGAAAGGATACAATCCAGAAAGCCCAGAGCTGCCCAGAAGGCAGGCTGTGTTCACTCTCCAGGAACCCATGAAGCCGCTCTAGAAAAGAAAATTAAAACGTATGCCATGCATTTGACTCCATTAACTGTGCATTTAGGCTCATTGCAGAGCAACTTACCCATGCACAGCCAATCCTAACAAGCAATAACCTGGCCTAAATTCTAAAACTCATTTAAGGCTATTAGAACCATTAACTCTAACTCAAGTTCAACTATAGGCACAAATCACTAACCAAATTAAATAGCCAGTAGCTCAACCAGCATTTCAAAGTCAGGAAGGCCTATGTGTGAGTCAACAACAGCGGCTACCCCCATAGCATAGAACCTTACTGCTATTTCAATTGCATTTCTCTGCATCCCCGAGGAAGCTGCTATTATTATAATCATTTATGGATAAGAAAAGTGAGGCACGGAGGAGTTCTGACTTGACCTAGAACAAGAATGTTGGGAAATCCCAGACAGAATGGGGACTTGATTTCAGGTCTTCTGACCCAAATCCCAAGCTGATGTATCTTATGAGGACTTTCTAATTCATCACTTCTTAATTCATCTAATTCATCACTTCTTAATTCCCTTTATGTTCTCAGCCTTCTGTCAGAGTATGTTACTGAATGATTCTCCACCTTTACATGGAGAAGCTGACTTCTCCATGCCAATCTAAACGCACGTGCAAAGAATGCACTGGATTAGTTTCTCTGCCCAAGAAAACTGTGTCACCCTTTTCTTGGGCTCTAATTGCAAGAACGGCTGAGCTGGAGCAGATCCGGTTGACCATTTGTTGCCAAATCCCGGATTACACGGTAGACAAGAGGAGTTTTCTAGGACTACATTTAATGCAGTATAGTTAGGGTAAGGATTTGGGGACCACGGCACTAGAAAGAACCTTATTGTAAACCTCAGGACTGAAATCCCAAACCAGAGTTTTTTGCTTTTGCCTGTTAGATGATGGGCCTCTCCATCACCCCCCTAGAGGAGGACATGAATGCAAGTGGCATTGAAGTGGGTAAGATCTGGGGAGGGAGAAAAATCAGCCTCTTCATGGTTTAGATCTGTGTTTTGCAAACTCTGGGTCAAGACTCCATTAACGTGTCATTAAATCAATGCACTAGGTTAAGATCAACACTTCTTTTAATGAAATAAAATAGAATCAATCAGACAGATAATATCAGACTATATCACATGTGGTTAGGGTAAGTAATACTTCATGAAACATTTTAAAATAATTCTTTAAATAAGATAAATATTTTTGTGGGTAGTGGTTTGCAAAATAAGCTGTATTTTTTTTTACTACAAATCATAGGAAAAAAGTTTGAAAGCCACTGGTAGGTGGACTGACAGCTGGAATGTCTAGGTTTATAATCCTCTCCAGTTAATGAGGTCTCAGCTGTCAGGGAATATCATGGGGGCTATTTAAAACTTGCCACCTAGAAGCATGAAACCCAAACCAAAAGCTACAGAGGAAAAGATTTAGAAACCTGTGAATATTTCTAAATTTTCTTTTTTTTTAAAGATTTTATTTATTTATATTTTATGTTGTATGTATGTATTTATTTATTTTAGAGAGAGAGTGAGCGAGCATATGCACGAGCAGAGGAATGGGGCAGAGGGGGAGGGAGGACTCCACGCTGAGCCCCATGTGGGGACCGTGGGGATCAATCCCACGACCCCAAGATCACAACCAGAGGTGAAACAGAGTCAAATGCTTAACCGACTGAGCCCCCCAGGCACCCCCATTTCTAAATTTTCTATGTTAAAAAGTGCAAAACAGAATTGAAATGTGAAAAACTGAAAAAAAAGAAATACTTGCACATGCATTTCAAATAGTAAATTTGTTTTTAAATTATTTTATTTTTAAGTAATCTCTACACCCAACCAGGGGCTTGAACTCACAACCCCAAGATCAGGAGCTGCATGCTCCACCAACTGAGCCAGCCAGGCACTCCATAAATTTTTTTTTTTTTTTTTTTTTTAAGATTTATCCATTAATTTGAGAGAGAGCAAGCATGCAGTTGCGGTGGGGGCAGAGGGAGAGGGAAAAAGAATTTCAAGCAGACTCCCTGCTGAGCTCAGAGACTGATTTCATGACCCTGAGATCATGACCTGAGCCAAGATCAACAGTCAGACCTTCAACCAACTGAGCCACCCAAGTGCACCCCCCCATAAATACTAATATAAAAATGAGGATTATAAATCAGGAGAAAAAGCCTAATATCCCAGTAGAAGAAAAAAGGGCAGAGGCAAATCCTTTTTTAAAGGGAAATTAATTAACTAATTAATTAAGAAGGGAAATAAATAAAAAGACGTCCAACTTCACCGATGTCAATTAAGACAAGATATAATTTTTTCACCTCCCAGTGTTTCTTAAATACCCAGTTTTGCCAGGGATGTAAAATATAAAAGGCGTCACATTCTAGCTGATGGGACTATAATTAGATAAACTGGAGAAAAAATTGGCAATACATGTCAGAAGCCTTGAAAATCATGTACCCTTTGGCTCAATAATTCCTCTTCAAATAATTTATCTCAAGGAAACAATCATGGGTGTGTTCAAGGTTGCCTACAATAGTAAAAACTTGGAAAACATCTTAACTGTCCAACAATAGGAATGTTATGATCTCCTTTGTGTAAAAAAGCATAATGAATAAATAAACCCATAAGCACAAGGAGTAGCAGAGTTCCCTAGCAAAGTCTGGCCTGGGCCTTGAGTTTGAGCCACTTAGGGGTGGAAAGCCTGGTAGCTCCTTGGGAGTTCATTTTTCTGAGCTGGCAGGTGAAGGCAGGAGGAGGGCGGAGTTTGGGGAACCTAGGCTTGGGGGTGGGGAAAGGCAGACAATGAGACTGTTGAATATCAAGAGAAAGGTTTGAGACAGAAGCAGAAAAGCTTTTTTCAAGAGAGATTTTGTGAGTTTTTAAATCTGGTGGGGAGGGGCCCAGGATTACAGATATCATAGGTGTGGTGGTGAAAAGTGTCCTGGAGGAAAGTAAAGCAGATTAAGAGGGTAGAGCAACTGTGGGAGATAGAGGAACTTTGCATGTTTTTTTAGGGGGGTCAGGAAACCCAACTCTGATGAGTTGCCACTTCTCAGAGACCTGAAGGAAAAGTGAGAACTACGAAAGGAGTCTGGGCAGAGGGAACATCAAGTATGAAGGCCCTGCGGCAGCAAAAGGCTTACTGTGTTTTAAGTATTAATAGCAAAGAGGTGGGGCACCCTGGTGGCTCAGTTGGTTAAGCATCAGCCTTCTGCTCAGGTCATGGGATCAAGCCCAGTATCCAGCTCCCTCTGCCCCTCTCCCTGCTCATGCTCTTGTGCTCTGTCTCAGGTAAATGAATAAGATCTTTTTTTTTTTTTTAATTTTGCCCTTGAAGCATAATTTTTTTTTTTTTAAGATTTTATTTATTTGACAGAGAGAACAAGCAGAGGGAGCGGCAGGCAGAGGGAAAGGAAGAAGCAGGTTCCCCACAGAGCAGGGGATCCCAGGATCTGGGATCATGACCTGAGCCGAAGGCAGATGCTTAACAGACGGAGCCACCAGGCGCCACAAATGAATGAGATCTTTAAAAAAAAAAAAAAAAAAGAATAGCAACAAGGCAGTGTGGAGTACCTTGAGCAAAGAGGAGAGCAGAAGACAAGGTCAATGAAGTAGTTAGGTCAGGTCTTGTAGGGCACTGTGACCATTCTCAGGATTTGCCTTTTACTCCGAGATGGGGAGCCGTGGGGGGATTTTGAGTAGAGAAAACACATGACCTAAATTATCTTTTCTGGAAAGCATATCACTCTGGAAAATGCAATGTAGAGACCACACTTGGTAGTCAGGTGTAGGGCCTGAAGATAGAAACTGGAGGCTAGTTAGGAGGCTGCAGCAATAATCCAGGAAGAAGGGGCCCCTGGGTGGCTCAGTTAGTTGAGCATTGGACTCTTGGTTTCAGCTCAGGTCATGATCTCAGGGTCATGGGATGGAGCCCTGTCGGGCTCTGGGCTCAGCATGGAGTCGGCTAAAGGTTATCCTCTCCCTCTCCCTCTGCTCCTCCCCTGCTTGCTCTCTCTCAAATAAAGTTTTTTTTTAAAAAACCAACCAACCAACCAAACAAACAAACAAACACAAAAAACCCAGGCACAAGGCAGTGGCTAGGACTAGAATGATAGCAGAGGAAGTGGTAAGAAGGGCTCAGATACTGGATATATTTGAAGGTAAGCTGGTAGGATTTGTTAACGGATGGGGTGAGCATGAGTGTTTGTGTGTGAGGGGGCAACGGGATCCCACCTCATTCCAAGTGCATCAGATTCTCTGCAGATAGCTCATAGTATTTCTTAAACCCCCCAGGCAAGAGGCACCTGGGGGGGGGGCTCAGTCAGTGGAGCATGTGACTCTTGATCTTGGGGTTGTGGTTTGAACCCCATGTTGGGTATAGACATAACTTAAAAATAAAAAATCTTTATTTTTAAAAAAAATTTTAAAGATTTTATTTATTTATTCATAAGAGACAGAGAGAAGCAGAGGGAGAAGCAGGCTCCCACGGAGCAGGGAGCCCAATGTGGGACTCGATCCCAGGACTCTAGGATTATGACCTGAGCTGAAGGCAGACACTTAACTGACTGAGCCACCTAGGCGCCCCAAAATAAAAAATCTTTAAAACAACAACAACAAAACTCCCCAGGAGATTCTAATGTGCAATCAAGGTTGAGAACCATTGCTCTAGGTTGATAGAGTTATAGGAAATGTTTGTTTTTTTTCTTATCTTTATTTTCCACTTTTTCTATAAGAAAAATTGTAATGAGGAGGTGAAAATATTTTAAACAAAACACCTCCCCTCCCCCACCCTGGGATATGAAATATGAATAAGATAATAACCACACAGCTTTATATTAATGATCATATCTCCACTTACCAAATTCTTACCATCCTTTCATGGTCAATATAAATGCTACCTTCTCTCTGGACTCCCTTGAGCTTCCCCAATCATCTGTGATGGCTCATTTTTGCCCACTCCTATGGCCCATGGCCCCTCATTTTGGAGCTTAGTTCTTCAGTGTCTGTGCTTAGAGTCCTCTTTTTGGCTGGAGGGGGCCTTTCCTGTAAGCCCACTCTGGAAATTGTCAAAGCAGGCCCTGAGAGGTTCTACGTGTCTTAAGTTCACAGTCCAGTTGGGAGAAATGGTGCAGAAAACCGTGGAACATGAGATCACCAGGACACAGAGGCAGGCCAAAGGCTGTCCCTTGCATCTGGGACAGGCTCTGGCCTCCTCTGAGGCACTAGTCTTCTGGTTCCTCTGTCCTGAATCCCTGACTCTTGGGAGGCAAGGAGTGAGCTATTTGTGTAAGAGTCAGGCCCTGGAATGTATCCCAAGTTCTCTGGCAAAGGTGTCCTGTTTGGAGGCCTAATAAAAATCTGTGAAGAGTGGTCGGAAAATCTCTTCCTCTCTTATACCTCTCTGCACATACACTATTTAGTGTCCAGCTTTTTAAGAAAACTTCTATGTTATAGAAACGCCTGGCTGGCTCAGTCAGTGGAGCATGTGACTCTTGATTTTAGGATTTTGAGTTAGAGCCCTACCTTGGGTGTAAAGATCACTTTTAAAAAAAAACAACAAAAAAGGGACGCCTGGGTGGCCCAATTACTTAAGTGTATGTCTTAAGTACACAAGTGCTATCAGTCCACCTAGGGGTGGGGTGGGGAAAAGGGGGAAAGGGGCCTTTATCAATCTCTCCATTCTAAGGGCCCATTTCCTTGCACTGGTATTTGCTAAGGAGTATGGGATCAACCACCAGGGGCAAGATGAGGTATCAACACCAGACCTCTTGAGGGGACAGCCGGGAGGCTACTGCAGTGGCTTGGCAAGGTGACAAATGAGGCCCAAAGAAGGCGGAATCAGAGCAACACAAAGGAGGGACTGGAGAAGTAAATATTGCAAAGGTTGCACTGTCTGGGCCCGCGGCACCTGATCAAATAAGGGAGGGAGCATAGAGGAAGGGACCAGACTGGAGTTTCCAGGCCCTGAGAGAAAGCAGCTTCCGTGGTGTGAGTAGGGCAGAATCGGAGGACGGGGCAGAAGCTGGTGAGGAGCCAAAGAGAGCAGGTGGACTTCCAAGAAGTTCTGCGCCAATGCAGAGCAGTCTGCGCCTCTGCGGCTGTTTGTGAGATACACACACACCGCTAGAACTCTCCCGGAAAAATACACAAGCGCTATCAGTGGCGGCCTGCGGGTGGGGGTGCGGGTGGGGGTGGGGTGGCGAGCAGACAAAGGTCGGCTGGCTTTCCTCTTTAGATCCATCTTTGGATGATGAGCCATGGGCATATAAAATCGAATAGCCAACTAACCAGAAACAGTCTTCCAAGTTGTGTAGTAAATGTTAAGAGAGAAATAGGGCAATAACAGAAGGGAGTGGCCGCTCCTTTTCTCCTGAGAGCACCTTGGCCAGACGAGACTGAAAATGTGAGGGGGAGGGGTTGGGTGGAACGGGGCCCGGAGTGGGAGGAGAGCGCGCCGAGGCCTGGGAGGAAGCTCTCGGTGCGAGGGAGGAGAAAGGGCCTTGTGGAGCGGCGGGTGGGAGTGGTGAGGAGGCGGTGAGGAAAATGGAGAAGGCGCTGGCGGGATCCCGGCCGATGGCGGCCGTGGACGTAGTGCTGTCTACCCCGGTGGGACCCGCGGAGTGCTCGTGGGCCTGAGGAGAACGCGCTCTCAGACCTCACTGGCGTCATTGGGAATTGTTCGGTGTTGGGGGCCGTGTGTTGAAGGCGGCTGCGTCCCGGGTGGTGAAACACAGCAAACAAAGGGGAAGGGCATGAAAAACAGAACTGTTACATGAGCAGAGGCGCCTTCACACCGTGGACTAATATTCGCCCACTTAGTAGCGTAAACCTGCCTGGGACCTGGGGTTTCCACGGTGTGCTAGAAAAGCACGGTGCCAGTGGCGTAGGTTCTGGGATGCCATTTTGGAAAACAAAGGAAACAGCACGTGTGTGCGTGTTGAGTGTGTGAGTGTGGTTTTACGTGAGCATGGGCGAAATTACGGAAGTATCTACTGGCTGGCTAAAACCGGGATGGTAGAAGAAGAGGAAGAGAGAGGGGGAAATCCTTAATACTTGCAGGGTAAAAGGTGCAAGTGCAAAATAACAAAAAACCAAGTAGAGCCCCCGGCTCAGGGGTAAAGACCGCGAAGGGGGAAGATGCCGGCGCAGACTGAGCGGCACCGGACCCGCGGCACCTCCCGCTTCGCTGTCGGAGGCTACTTCCAGTTTGTGGACGTCCCCGCGGTGAGCGTAGAGGTGCGGGGCTCCCCCGAGCTCTTTGTTAACGGAGGGTGGGGAGAAAGCGGAGCTCGCGGGAGGGGGCAGGCGGCCGGCGACAGCTCTGTGTCGTTGGTCGCCCCAGCTGCCCAGGTAGCGTCCCGCCCCGCGGCTAGCACTCCCCTGCCTGGGCGGCCCCTTGCCCTGCGTCCCGCTCCCTGCAGGGCTTCTGCTACCGCCCATCCACACAAAGCCGCGAGCGCACAGGCGGGGAGCGTAAGGGCACGGCACGCACCACCTGCGGGCCTTCTGTCTGCACCCCCTCTCCCTGACGCCGCCGTGCCCCCGCGGCCCCCACTCCCTCGTCTCCTCGCAGCAGCCATTTGCTCCCCACCTCCCCCACTCAGCTATGGGTAATCTCTGATCTACTTCTGGCCTCTCCGAATTTGCCCATTTTAGATTATCTCACGGAATTGGAATCCCACGATATTTGTCTTTTTTTATCAGGCTTATTTTGTTTAGTGTAATGTTTACAGGGTTCTTCCATGTTGTAATATGTATGACTTTCATTTTTATGATTATTGTACGTAAAAAGCACATACCATAAGATTTACCATTGTAACCAAATTTAAGCGTACAGTGTTCAGGAGCACTAAGTACTTTCACATGATTGTGCAACCATGGCCACTGTCGATTTCCAGAACGTTTCCAACATCTCAAACTGAACGTAGCCCTTAGACAATAACTACCCCCACCCCCTGGAAACCACCATTCTTCTTTCTGTGAATTTGGGGGCATCACCTTTGTATTTGCAAAGGCTGTATTTCCTCTTTAGGAGGTTGTGGGGGACAAAGCCATGCACTGGAGAATATCCAGATGTGGATGACAAGGTGGTAAAAAAAAAAACAAAAAACAAACAAACAAAAAAAACCCTGGTCAAATGAGAGAGTGGAGGAAACTAAGAATGTTCAAGAAAGTGAGATCCTGGAATGATTTTAGGTTATATAAAACAAAACGAAACAAAACTGGAGGTTTTAGCTTAACAACAAATTTAAAAGCCAAAAGAACGATAACCACGAAAGACTCAAGGGACCATGAAAACTGCCTTCACCCATGCGAAGAACACCAGTATAGGAAAGTGGTTAGAACTGTCCTATGTTTCATATTTAAAATGTCCTAGCAGCTACATTAAAAAAAATAAACACTAAAATACTTAGCCCAATGTATTCAAAATACGTTTCAACATGTAATCAACTTAAAATTAATAATGAGGTATCTATGTATTTATCTCCCATTCTTTCAAACTTAGTCTTTCAAATGAGGCGAGCCACATTTCAAGTGCTCAACAGCCATTTCTCGCTAGTGTATTGGACAGTGCAGGGCTGGAACATGGGACATGGGTCTCAGACGGGTTTGGGATCAAGACCCATATTCCATCCCTTACTGGGCTGTGTGATTAGGCAAATTACCCTCTTATCTCTGTTTCTTCACTTTTTTTTTTTAAGATTTTATTTATTTATTTTACACCGAGAGAGAGAGATCACAAGTAGGCAGAGAGGCAGGCAGAGAGAGAGGGGGAAGCAGGCTCCCTGCTGAGCGGAGAGGAGACCCCGATGTGGACTCGATTCCAGGACCCTGAGATCACAACCTGAGCCAAAGGCAGAGGCTTTAACCCACTGAGCCACCCAGGTGCCCGTGTTTCTTCACTTCTAAAGTGGAACTGACAACAGCACCCACACTGTAGGCTAACTGTGAGGAC
Source organism: Potos flavus (assembly GCA_028534135.1). Classification (NCBI taxonomy): domain Eukaryota; kingdom Metazoa; phylum Chordata; class Mammalia; order Carnivora; family Procyonidae; genus Potos; species Potos flavus. Next base: position 45,708,421 of record CM052885.1, on the reverse strand, counting down.
TAATAGCACCCAAAGCACTTAGTACATGCTCACTAAATGTTGAGGATTATTAGTGGTAAATATGGTGATTATTAATTTGAAATAATGAGATTTCAGTATTACTATTAGTATGACCTCATTCATTTCCATCAGATGATGTGGCTTGGAGACATTCCAGAGTGATAAAGTTAAAAGACAATGGACAAACTGGGAAAACCTATTTGTAACACATATAACAAACAAAATGTTATTTTTGATATGTAGGAAGTGCTTGCAAATAAATAATAAAATGAGGACTATGAATGGGAAATTCAAAAAAGAAGACAAACATCTGACATAATTTCTTTTCTAAAGGAAGACCCATTTGAAGTAAGTTCAACTCTCCTAAGAACTGAATAAACATGAGACTGTTGTTGAGTAATAAATTGCCAACAACCAGAATTCTGTGGCACCTAATATTGAAGAAAATGTGAAGAGATCAAATCTCTTTTCAAATCAAGATTTTCTGAAGTTTTGATAGTCAGATCGGATTCCAAATTATCAGGATAAACAAACTCAGTTCTTGCTTCAAGGCAGGTAGTGATGTGGGAAACAAAGGCAGAAGAAAAATTACTAAATTCCCTTACTACCTGTAGCCCATTGACAAAGTCCTTGAAACAGGCAGAATGACATTCCTCTAGGGCCTCTAAATGCCTCAATGTTAATACTTTGCTAAGGGGGAAAGGCAATCCTAGCCCCAAACCACCCCTCCACCCCACCAGGATCCTGTAAGTCTACTTTATTTATTTATCTATTTTTTTTTTAAAGATTTTATTTATTCATCTGACAGAGAGAGTGAGAAATCACAAGTAGGCAGAGAGGCAGGCAGAGAGAGAAGAGGAAGCAGGCTCCCTGCTGAGCAGAGAGCCTGATTCAGGGCCGGATCCCGGGCCGGATCCCAGGACCCTGAGATCATGACCTGAGCGGAACCAAAGGCAGAGGCTTAACCCACTGAGCCACCCACGAGTCCCTGTAAGTCTACTTTAATGTATAAAAATTCCTTTGGAAACTTCCTTTATCTCTAAACCCCCCAAGATACGTATTGGCAATCATCCCCCAAGCATATGGCGCACTGATATACATCTGAAGAGTCTCATGACTAACGTTTTATTAGATAGTAATAAATGACTTTTTCCCAACAACAGCTAGCCCTCTCAAGGTACTGGAAACCTCGCTTCCAAAATTCTTTAGAGACTTACTCTATCCCTAACGCCCTCCCAACTTGAAAGTATATAATGGGCCATTCCTCATAATCCCATTGCAGCTCTTTCTGCCCACGGGTCCTGTCCCCATGCTTTCATAAAATCACCTTTTTGCACCAAACAGTCTCAAGTATTCTTTCTTGGACCTCAGCTTCGAACCAGAACATTATCTTTCCTACATCAGGTACTACCCAGACAGCCTTTTCTACCCACCATTTGTCTCTTCCAAATGAAGCTGGACAGCCAACATACACCTAGCAAGTTTGATTTTTTCCTTATCACATGTGCATTCACTTCACATTTGCTTTGCTAATAGTCCTTTGCCACTACTGTTGACATTTCACGTGGCTTGAAATAAATAGCCCCAGCATTGTTCCAGATTTGGGCAGGGCTAACTTACATTCTTACTTCAGCCGTAGTACTCCCAGAATTTTCTTAGACTTCTGGCTAACTCCTTTGGGAATGCCTTACCTGCCAGCGGGGTCGGCTATGTAGTTTGTGGGCCTCGGTGTGAAATGAAAATGTGGGGCCCCCTTTTTCATAAAACAAGGGAAGAGGCTTTTCCTTTCTTCTGCAGTTGTTCTCTCAGTCTCTCATGGTTGTTGTTTTTTTTTTCTCATGGTTTTTTAAATTTGCTATTTATTGTTGTATTCTCAGGTACAGGGATACTTGAGGGGCAAGTTTGGATCCTCACAGGTGCCAGGTGCTTGGGCCCTGCCCTAGACAGTGTCCATTTCCCAGTCTGGGAAAACTTGATCTGGTCGGGGTGGAGGGTGGGGACTAATCAGACAGATCTAAGTCCTTAGTCTTCTGTTGCCTGCATTGTGCTGTACAGTGGTGCCTTGAGACAAAAGATGCCTCACAGTACACGGCCATCTCAGAGGGAGGAAGGGTTAGAGGGCAACAGGAAACTGAGAGAAAAAAACACATTGGTTAGGAGATCAAAATACTATCCTTGCGTGTACATCAGTGTCTGAGAGCTGGGTTAATGAGTCAGCCCCCTGAGAGCTGATCCAGTCTTTGTGTGTTAATAAATCAGGTCTTGAGCCAAGCAAGGCTGAGGGCCAGTCAGACTAAGCTCTGAGGTGAGTTGACACCATAGGGATCTCCGTGGGTGGTCAGCCATTCTTACCACAGTGACCCCATTCTGTCTCCCTGCATGTACTTCTAGAAAGTTCCTAGACTGTTCAGAGGCCTGAATGGGAGAGAGGATGTGGTTAGAGACTAGAGATGGGGGGTCTCATCCTATGCAGTTCCCTTCCTTTAAACCCTGTTTTATTGCACCACAAAATGCCTCTCTTCCGGGGCACTTCCAGGCCCCTGCCTTGGAGGGAAAACCTACAGCCTTCTGTATATTCAGAAAAGGATACTTAGCAAGCCAGTGCTAAGGATACCTTTAGTTCAAGCTCAGGGACCAACCTGCCCCACTCCATGTAAGGCCAGATTCTACACATGGGTATTCTCTTACTCCCCCAATCACTGGAAATGCAGCATTAAAAGAAACCAACCTAGGGGCACCTGGTGGCTAAGTCAGTTAAGCATCCAACTCCTGATTGGGCTCAGGTCATGATCCCGGACTCGGAGATGGAGCCCCATGCCTGTCAAGCTCTGCTCTGGGCGTGGAGCCTCCTTGGGATTCTCTCTCTCCCTCTCCCATTGCCCCTCTGCCACTCCTTCTTTAAAAAAAAAAAAAAAAAAAAAGAGGGGCACCTGGGTGGCTCAGTCATTAAGCATCCGCCTTTGGCTCAGGTCATGATCCCAGGGTCCTGGGATCAAGCCCTACATGGGGCTCCCTGCTCAGCAGGAAGCCTGCTTCTCCCTCTCCCACTCCCCCTGCTTGTGTTCCCTCTCTTGCTGTGTCTCTCTCTGTCAAAATAAATAAATAAAATCTTTAAAAAAAAAATGAAAAGAAACCAACCAACACAGGTCTTTCACCTTAGTCAGGCAAAGGATGAAAAATGGTTCTTTCCTGAGTCAGAGGGAAGGGCCCAGCACCCAAACACTGGTAACTATACGAGCCAACAGAGGAGGGCTGGAGCGGGGTGGGAAAGCACCAGGTCAGCTCATATCAGTGTCCTCTCCAACAGCAGCTGCCTCAGTGTCTTTAGAGCCCATCTCCTCCCTGGGAAAGTTCCCTTCTGTTTGGTGGTTGTGGTCACCCTCTGCCCAAACCATGACCATGATCCTATGACCACTTTAGCTTTCTGAAAAAGAAGAGTGAGAAAGCAGAGGCCCTCTTTTGTCGACACTGCCCTTTTCCTGTCAGCATCATTTCTGTTATTAACCACCTTCTTCTGAAAATCTGAAAATCCTCTTTGCCTGCTCCCTCCTTTGGATATATTATCTCTCTTCTGATTTACTCATTTGTTCACCCAATCAGCAAACATTCACTAAGTGTCTGTTGTATGCCAGGCATAGTAATGGATGCAGGGGGCACACGGGTAAGATAGCTAGTCTCTGCCTTCAGGTTTGTCACTCACAAAGATCTCCCCTTTCCCTGGCTATTTCTCCACTTCCCTCACTTCCCCCTTTTCTTCCTCTCAGTCCTCACAGATGACATCTCCTGAGGCTTTTTCCTTTGGTCCTTTACCTTTCTCCTGCAAGTCTTCACTCCCATAACTCCAATATCAACACAGCGCAAAAGTCTAATTGCCTAAGAGTCCCCCCTCCAGTTGTACCTGGTCCTATAATAGAGAGAAAGTAATCAGATCCACCCTCAGCACTTGCGAGGCTGGTGGCAAGACTTTAAATGGGGGCCCACATATCATATGCTACATACTTTCATAACAACAAAATTGCAAAATGTGAGTGAAACTATGATTTTTATATGGCTGAAAGTTTGAAAAAATACCAAAGTTGACTGAATTTAATCACCTTTACATTATGTCAGGATGCACTGCTGAGAGACACATAATATATAACGAGTGATAAAGATACACATAATTCTTAAATTATCATATGTGCCACAAAATTATTTTTTGTGACTGAGCCATCCAGGCGCCCCCACAAATAATATTTCTTCTAAGACATTTAAAAGTATCTATTAAAGCCCATGTGATGGGATGCCTGGGTGGCTCAGCTGGTTAAGCGGCTGCCTTCGGCTCAGGTCATGATCCCAGGGTCCTCGGATCGAGTCCCACATTGGGCTCCTTGCTTGGCGGGGAGCCTGCTTCTCCCTCTGTCTCTGCCTGCCACTCTGCCCGCTTGTGCTCTCTCTCTCTCTGACAAATAAATATATAAAATCTTTTTTTTTTAATGTTTTTTTTTTTTTAATTTATTTACTTGTCAGAGAGAGAGAGAGCACAAACAGGCAGAGAGGCAAGCAGAGGCAGAGGGAGAAACAGGCTCCTTGCTCCTGCTAAGCAAGGAGCCTGATGCGGGACTCGATCCCAGGACACTGGGATCATGACCTGAGCCGAAGACAGCTGCCCAACCAACTGAGCCACCCAGGCGTCCCTAAATATATAAAATCTTTTTTTTTTTTTTTAAAGATTTTATTTATTTATTTGACACACAGAGAGATCACAAGCAAGCAGAGAGGCAGGCAGAGAGAGAGGGGGAAGCAGGCTCCCTGCTGAGCAGAGAGCCCGATGCGGGGCTCGATCCCAGGACCCTGAGATCATGACCTGAGCCGAAGGCAGAGGCTTTAACCCACTGAGCCACCCAGGCGCCCCCTAAATATATAAAATCTTAAGAAAAAATAAAAATAAAAATAAAGACCGTGTGACTCCATCCCAGGGTTGTGAGTTTGAACCCCCACGTTGGGCATAAAGATTACTTTTGAAAAGTAAAAATAAATAAAATAAAAAATAAAAATATCGGGGCATCTGGGTGGCTCAGTGGGTTAAAGCCTCTGCCTTCGGCTCAGGTCATGATCTCAGGGTCCTGGGATCGAGCCTGCTTCCCCCTCTCTCTCTGCCTGCCTCTCTGCCTACTTGTGATCTCTCTCCTCTCTGTCAAATAAATAAATAAAATCTTAAAAAAAAAATCTACGAAAATTAAAAGGCAAAATAGAAATCATGATTAATGAATATAAAACATTTATTTTTCCTTTTATATTTTTTGAATTTTTTTAAAATTTAAATTCAATTAATTAACATGTTATTAGTTTATTAGTTTCAGAGGTAGAGGTCAGTAACATGTTATTAGTTTATTAGTTTCAGAGGTAGAGATCAGTAACATGTTATTAGTTTATTAGTTTCAGAGGTAGAGGTCAGTAATTCATCAGTCTTATACAACACCCAGTGCTCATTACATCACATGCCCTCCTTAATGTCCATCACCCAGTTACCCCATCTCCGTCCCCCCAGCAACCCTCAATTTGTTTCCTATGATTAAGAGTCTCTTATGGTTTGTCTCTCTGATTTCACCTTGTTTTATTTTTTCCTCTCTTCCCCTATTATCCCGTTTTGTATCTTAAATTCCACATATGAGTGAGATCGTATGATAATTATCTTTCTCTGACAGACTTATTTTGTTGAGTTCCATCCGTGTCATTGCAAATGGCAAGATTTCATTTCTTTTTTTTTTATTTCTTTTTTGATGGCTGAGTTATAAAACATTTAAATAAACCCAAAATTTTGTTTAGTTTTTTAAAAGTTTAAACATAATGACATATTTCTATAAAACCAGAACAATTTATAATTCTAGGATTCAATATATATCTAATTTACAAAAAATCATGCATGTCACAGATTTATACATTTAAGAACAATATGAATCTTTTAATATTAAAAAAGGCCATTTCCTCATCTGTTATGTGCAATGCTGTGAATATTTGCTAATTCATGTGTACCTCTGTAATCACAAAGTAAAATACAAAGAAAGTTGATGTTCTACACTACTGGGAAGCCATACTTTTTGCAAGAATTTGTTATATCTCTGCTATCATTTGCTGAAAATAGCCCCCCACAGATGGCCATATCCTAATCCCGAAGACTCATGAATATGTTATCTTTTATGGCAAAAGTGGCTTTGCAGGGGGGATTAAGGATCATTAAATGGGGAGAATATCTGTGTGGGTCCTTCCTCCTAAGAGGAAGGCAAGAAGGTTGGAGAAAGGAAAAGAAAGTGATCGGAAGATACTTTGAAGATGGAGGATGGGGCCACAAGCTAAGGAATACAATGGCATCTAGAAGCTAGAAAAGGCAAGAAAGCAGATTCTCCCCTAGAGCTTCCAGGAGGAATGCAGACCTGCTGATACCTTGATTTTAGGACTTCTGATCTCCAGAACTGTAAGATCATACATCAGTGTTCTTTTAAGCCACTAAATTTTTGGTTACAGCAGCAATAGAAAACTAACTGATACCTGCTGAGAAGAATTATTATTTTATGTGTCTGTGACAATGTGGAGCCCTGTAAAGTATAGATTCCAGAGTAAGGACCTCTCTTGCTTGGGTCTTAGCCCAGAAGTATCAGGGCAGTAGACAGGGCAAAATAAAGTAGGAAAGAATCATTAATTGCTTTTTTAAGCACTGATCTTAGTTTCAAATGTAGAATAAAAAGCAATTGACAGCAAAACCTCTTTTTTTGGCTCAGTCGGTTAAGCATCTGCCTTTGGCTCAGGTCATGATCCTAGGGTCCTGGGATGCGGACCCAAGCCCGGCTCCCTGCTCAGGGAGAAGTCTGCTTCTCCCTCTCCTCCCCAGTTGTTTACTCTCTCGCTATCTCTCTCTCTCTCTCTCTAATAAATAAATAAAGTCTTAAAAAAAAAAAGAGGGGTGCCTGGGTGACTCAGTTGTTAAGCATCTGCCTTGGGCTCAGATCATGATCCCATGGTCCTGGGATCGAGCCCCACATCGAGCCCCACATTGGGCTCCCTGCTCAGCAGGAAGCCTACTTCTCCCTCTCCCACTCCCCTTGCTCATGTTCCCTCTCCTGCTGTGTCTCTCTCTGTCAAATAAATAAAATCTTAAAAAAAAAAAAGTAGGGGCGCCTGGGTGGCTCAGTGGGTTAAGCCTCTGCCTTCCGCTCAGGTCATGATCTCAGGGTCCTGGGATCGAGCCCCACATCGGGCTCTCTGCTCAGCATGGAGCCTGTTTCCTCCTCTCTCTCTGCCTACCTCTCTGCCTACTTATGATCTCACTCTGTCAAATAAATAAATAAAAAATCTTAAAAAAAAAAAGTAAACACATATAAACATTTTAAAAGCAAAATAAAATAAAACAAAGCTCCTGTCTTTTCTACTGTCCCACACCCCTCACGCATCCTTGGAGGGCAGACTGCGTCTCCTTCTCAATGAGAAATGCAGGGCAGCCTCTGGACTCCTCCAGTGGCTCTAACAACAGCATCAGCACACAGCCCAGGGGAGACTGCCTTGCCAGCAAGCAGCGCCAGGCCGACCACACTTTCCTTACCCCTGACTTAGAAAAATAAAACCAGTAGGCAAATCCACTTGTCAGCGTTTCTGCAGCCAGCTGTTAACCAATCCTCTTCTTGCCCTTTACTCTTTCTTTTCTTCCTTTTTCCAGAAAAACCTGGAAAGCTCTGCAACACTTTGCAAAATGCCTAGCACCTCTGGTGGCCTTATTTTCCTTCTCTCCTTTGGCCTGTGTCATGCTCACAGGCAAGGACTGCAGTCTGACTTCCTGCCAGCTCGCCCTGCTGGATTCATCTCAGTGCCTTAAAAAAAAAAATCTGTATTTTCCTAAACCTACAAACCTCAAATTAGAGGTCATTTTGTACAACTCCCCACCCAAAGTAGAACATTCCAGTTGTAAAATTTAGCAGAGTAAATACATTTGGTTTAAAAACACAATCCCTTGGTTTCACTTTGTCTAGCCAATCAACTCGAGTGACAGCTCTCATAAAATATCTGCTCTTGTTAAGGATCCCACAGGGCAGGTCTATTTGTGTGTGGAGTCTAACTGCGCAGAGAGCCCCAGTAAATTTCCATTTAGTAATTCCATGACTGTTAATCGACACCTAATATGTATCCATGGCTATCTGAGGCCCTGTGCTAGGGACAGAAACAAACATGAGACCCAGCTCTTGCCACATCTCTAATAACCCTATTAGGATACCATCAGCTCATAAATGTGTCTGGACTCATTAGTTTTGTTCTTTAAATCCATCTGCAAGGTATCAATTATATCACTGAGTTGTGGACATTTTCGTGGTTAGCTGTGTGTGTCAGAAATAAGATTTATAGGAATGGCTTTCTCCTGCCTCTCCCTTTGTGAAAGTTTTGGGGAAATAGCTTTTATATTGCAAAGATCACAGCCAGAGGTCAAACTCTAGGTAACGTAATCCACATACAATTTACTAACCTTTCAGGGTGTTAATTTAGTCATAACAATGTCATAGCTTTCAGCTTCCAGCTTTCATTAACTAGAATTCTTTTGCTAATGTGCAGGAAATTTGAGATGTATGTATGCCAGATGTGTGCAATGAAAGGTTCTGCTTAAATCAAATGGGAGTCTAAAAGCAAGTCATTGTCAGCGACACTGAGCCTGGCAGGGATTCAGGTGTCTAGAACCACACCATATACCCCTGGAGGGTGCTGGGTGCTGGGTGCTGGGCCGGAACACTACCATGGAGCATTGTTAGATTTGCTAGGAACATGGAACAGAAGACCCCATGGACTGCATGCCCACTCCTTATTACACACGTACAGTATCACCACAAGCGATACCACGAGATGCACTCTGCATCAGTTTATTCTCCGAGGAAAAGCCCAACCAGGTTGAGGGATAATGAGCAGCACAGACTATAAAAAGCAGCAAGAAGCTACTGCACCACTGTGGTTTCTACATATCCACACAGAACACATCAGCAGGAAGAAGGAGCATTATATTACTCAGGTTTCCTGTCAGGACATACCGGCTTGAAACACAGTTTTGTAACTGAAAAATAGAAGATAACCGACACATGCGAAACTGCCAGATTGTGTCCCTGAGGCTCTCAGAAATCTGTCAGCTTGCAAGGAGAACTCAAAAGCAGGTATGAAAATCACCCATTCCAATTCCTGAGAGGTAGTTTGCTTTGTTTTGTTTTGTTTCCCAGGGAAGAAGAGCTTGGGACTATGGGGACATGAACTGATTCAGGGAATGTGACCTGGGGAAAGCCCTCATGCACAGATTCTGAGCAGACGGGGCCCTGTCTTAAATAGCCTTGGACCAAATTTATAAGATTTGACAGACATGGGGTATGAGCCTTACCACATAAAGTGGTAGGTGAAGCCAGGAATGTAAATTACTGAGCCTCGTTCAGCTAACAACCTCACCTTCACCCCCATTTCCCCAGCTTCAAAGAAGGTAGGTGACCACAGCCTCTGAAGTCTTGTAGGTTGGCGCAGACTTTTGAGGGCCTGCTGTGTGTCTCTCCGCCTTGTTCCGGTAGGTACTACCTGTTCACACTAGTCCTCATACTGTACCACATTTGATCTTTCCTTCCTCGACCACAGACTGCTACTTCCTTCTACCATTCTGTCTTCAGAATGCTAAATGAAATGAACAAAATGAAAATTTGTGTTCCAAGTTCATCTCTGGCACCAAGCTGTATGATGAACTTTATAGTTTCGAAATTCTTGGTTCAGAAAAACAGTGCCGCGGAGCACAAGGTGGGCAGGGCTCACTCTCCCTTGCGCCAGCACCTGTGAACGAGGAACCTCCTGAGGACACGCATGTGGTCTCAGCATATTCCTTGGCCACGTGGCCACCCATCTCCAGGCCTGACTTCCTCTCCTCCCCCCCCCCCCCGGCAGGGAAAGTAGCGGAGAAGGTGCTTCTGTAGCTCTTTCCTCCTCCCAGCTTAGCTCTATTACGGTTCACCAGGCCAATACTTGTCTTAGAACCACAGTGTTTATGTTTAGGGGTCTAGGGTACAACTCCATTCTCCTCTGTCATCACACCTGGCTTTTCTGGCTTTCAGAAAAAAATGTTCCAGTCAGAGATCTTGACTTCTTTCTTCCCAGGCAGTGAGTCATACTCACAGACAAGCTCTATCTCCTGGGTCACAACCTGGTCAGCTTCCAACTCACAGAAAATTATCAAAGACTGTGTGTCCTTGTACCTCGTATTAACTTGCAAATAATTCACTTAAATTGGGAGGCAAACACCTCAGCATATCCTATCTCCCCATCCCTTGTTTTAATTTTCTCCATAGTACATCTGACATACTATGCCATCCTTCCTCCCTTCCTCCTTCCTTCTTTCCTTCCTTCCTTTCAGTCTTTCTCTCTCTTTCCTCACCGGACTATTAACTTTTTGAAGGCAGGGCTTCCATTTTTGTTCATTTCCGTATCCATAGGACCCAGCTCAGTGCCTGCCGCATGGTACTCAATAAATGTTGAGTAAAGAAATTGTTGAATGAACAGTTGATCTTTCCTTCATTTTCTCTGGGGCCTACTTCTCCCTTTCCTGCCACGAGGTTTTTCCTTTGGCTTAACAGCTAGGGATCAGATGACCGCATATTTTGCATCAGCCCTGGAGGGGAATTTCACTAAAGTGGCAGAGGGTACTTCTCCATCTCTGGTATCTCCATCTGCTGAACTCACATCCACTTGGCAAGTCCTACCCACCTTCTTGGGGCACCATCCTTTAACCTTCCACAGTAATCTCACCTTCCTCCAAATGCACAGCACTCAATGCCTGTATCACTCAACTACAATTTTGCACTTTCTGCCTTGTGCTGATAATTTACCTGGATGTGACTACAACAAGAAGGTCAACAATTAAGACGAGGGTAGTATTTCCTTGGCAAAGCTGGCTTCCTGCCCTCGCCCCCCCACCTCCTACCCTTTTCCCACAGGTCCCCACAAGGCAGTACTCACCTTGCCAAACTAAAACAAGAACCCAGATCTGGGCCTTATACTTCCAGGCTGGCCCACTGCAAGCGGACCCATCTCTCAAGCACCTATTAACTAAGCTCACACAGAAGCCAAGGACATATAAACCAAATGCTAATCAATGTACGGATTCACACGAAGAATAGCAGACATTCTAAGGGACTGGAATGCTTTAATTGACCTGACTGGCTGATCTTTTCCTCACAGTCTTAAGATTGCTTGGTATGGTAAATGTGGAACTTAGGGGACACCTGGGTGGCTCAGTCGGTTAAGCGTCTGCCTTCACCTCAGGTCATGATCCCAGGGTCCTAAGACTGAGTCCCACATAGGGCTCCCTGCTCATCAGGCAATCTGCTTCTCCCTCTCCTTCTGCCCCTTCCCCTGCTCCTGCTCTCTTTCTCACATAAACAAAATCTTTAAAAATAAAAATGTGAAACTTAGAACAACAGTAACTAATCTGAAGTCACAGCTCTCCTTTACGGCAAGGCCTCTCTTCCCTTAAATTCACTTAAATTGGGAGGCAAACACCTCAGTATATCCTATCTCCCCATCCCTTGCTACAAGAGCAGTCTGACCAAGAAAATCATGGAGCTCACCTCCCCTTAGTCAAGACCCACCCTGCCCTTCCAGTGCTGGGGCTTATTACTTCTATGCTTCCAAGGATGGCCAAACCCCTTGTGTTCAGGTCTCCAAAACGCTTTATAACACAATTGATTAGACTTAAATTACAACCACTTTCCAGCCCTTCCTTCCTGAGATTGCTCTCAGTCATCTATCAGCGTTCGGGGTATCCTCAAACTTTCAGGAAATAAATTTACAACTTCAAGGTTTACTTTCCTGGTTAGCTAATCATCCATTTCTTGTGATTTTAGTGGGCTGAAGGCAAACATTTCCTGTCACTTAGGTGTGCAAGCTGTATGAGGCAAAACAGAAGACGTTTCTCCAATTAGACTATAAGCACCTGTCCTGTAGGTTTCAAGTACTATGTCCATGAGTCAGGACTGGAAGGACTGCTTTGGCAGCAAAGAGAAAGAAAAAAAACTGCCTATTCAAAGTGGCCCTGGGTCAAGTAGGCTCATCTGCTCTCTTGACCAGAGGCTACCTACCTTGCTCAAAACCAAGGAATATTTCCTTACAATGCCCTGAGGTTTTTTTTTTTGTTTTGTTTTTTTTGTTTTTTAACAATGCCCTGAGTTTTAAGGACCTGCTCCAAAACACCTGAGTCCTTATTACCTTGCCTTATCCTGGTAATTTCTCTATCTTTTGCACTAGCCAAGTTCAAGATTTTAAAAAATGAAAATGGAGAGGGGATTTCTGCCTTTGTTGCCTTTCTCTTGTCTCTTGCAGTTCCACCACAACCTCAGTAGTGGGTACAGGCTGCCATTCCCACAACATAATACAGAGAATACAGACATCCCCCCTGAGGTACATCGGATCCAAATTACACAGGCACCACATTTCTGTCTTTTTCGTTGCTGACTGGCAAATGAGCAATGGTTTGTAGAAGCAGCAGGTGCAAGGAGAGGTGGCTCCTGCCAGGTTTAGCTCCTGCTAAAAAAAGGCCCAAGTCTGATATACAGGAGTCCTTCCATTAACACATCCATGACTAAGGCAAAGTGAGAGGAAGCTGCCTCTTCTCTGTCTTTGGGGGCTTTTGGAGCCACAAATGCTGCCCTTTATCTTTCACTTAACCTGGTTTTGCTTTGATACAAATGGCAGGGATGGCCAGAGAGTGGGGATATGGAGGTGAAGCCCTCAGTGTAATATGCCTTCACTCACACCCTCTAGGATGGTCCTGAGCATAACATACCCTAGAGAAAGGCTGACCAGGGACTGCCTCTTTCTTGCTAGAGCCATGAAACCAAATCTCAGTATGGTCTCCATGAGCACTCGCTCTGCCATATTCTTGCTGTTAGGCATGTTATTTAACCTGCTGAACCATGGTTTCCTCTTCTATGCAAAGGGATAATTCCACCTAGCTCACAGGACAGGTTGTGGAAATCAAATGAGATAACTTGTGTGAAAAATCTAACACGGTCTGTGACACATGCTAAATAAGCACTTTGGGACACATTAGTTTTCCTCCTTCCAGGAGATAGTGTTGCATTCTGTTTACTCAGTTAAACCAGCCTCCTACAAGCTACTGGAGGTTCGCGTGTCCCCAGGGATCAGGCCATTCCAGGAAAAACGACTTGGCCACAGCAATGTAATATGAGATGAAGGATTCTGAGAAGGCACAGCAACAGGAGGAAGACAACTGAAGGGTGCCCCAAGCCAGCGTGCACCCTAGACAGGGCTCCCAGCAGGAAATCCTGTGGTTCCCTTATTAAGTAGTTTCAGAGGGGCTGGGACCCAGGGAAAATTCCAGAAACCACCTCTCCCTAAATTCTGATTAGGCCCCAGGTTCAACTCATTAGGTCATGGATGAGCCCTTTGCCCTCTTTCCTTCCAAAGCCACTGGGCAGGCTGTGGAGCTCATAGTAAGAAAAGGGAAGCTCTGTCTCTACTACACCGTGTCTTAAGGGCACCCAGCGATTAATTAACCCAGTGGCAAAAAGTGGAAATTAATTTTTATATTTTGACTGATCATCTACCCTTGTTAGGGGCAGACGAATAGATCTGTTAAGTGGATGGTATGATCTGTATTATACAAAGGACAAAACCGACATTCGGAGATAACTGAGATAAGTGAATGACTCGCTCAAGGCAAACAGTTAAGCGGTGGGTCGGGATTCAAACCCACGGCTCCTCGCAGGGCCCACGTTCTTCCTCTCTCCCCCCGCAAGCAGGACCAGCAAGGGTGAGGGCCGCCCAATAGTAGGAGGCGGGGGAGGAGGACTGCCTGAGCCGCCGCGGGGAGGGCGCGGCTACGTCTTCTCCAGAGAGTGGCGCGGTCTGCAACCTGGGTGCGGCCCGGCCCCACGTGCCCAAGTCCACGCCGCGGCCCCGAGAACGCGCCGGTCGCAGCGCGGGCTCGGGCCCGCCCCTACGACGGTGCCAGAAAGTCGGTGCCCGGCCCAGAGGCGGGTCTAGAGGCGCCCGGGGCACGTCTGAGAGCGGCCCAGGCCCAAGAACGACCTCGGAAGCGGGGCCGCTTCCCCGTCCAGACTGCCTCGTCAGCACCTTTCCGGCCGCCCGGCCTCACAGTGGGTCACGAGGCGGGCGTGGCCCAGTCAGCCGGCGCGCCGCGCCACCACCTCGCCTCCCCCTCCCCGCGCGCGCCACGTCCCCGGCCCCGCCCCTGCGAGCCACGCGGGGAACCCCAGTGTCGTCACCACCCTCCTGCACACTCGCCTTCCCGCGCTCTCCAGAAAGGACGCGAAGGTGGTGACGTGTCCCGGCCGCCAGCGAGGCTGCGCAGAAGGCGTCGGCAAGAGAACGTGCTGCGGCGCCGCCTGGTGGAAGAAAGAGCTGCCAAACCGGCCGGAAGCGGCGGCGCGGGCGGGAGGAGAACGTGACTGACGTCATCTCGCGGGGGAGGGGGGAGGGGGTGGCCGCCGCGTGACCAGCTTCCGCCCGCGGCGCTAGGCCGTCTTTATTTTTCTCTTCCACCTTTCTGTGGAGTGTGGAGTCGTCTTTATGCCCATTCTTTTAAGGGTATAACCTTGCCTTTTTCGAACTTACTAAAGTAATAGTGTTCGTCATGGAAATTTTGGAAAAAAAAAAAAGAGAAAGGATATGAACAAAATGTATACCAGCATCACACACCCCTTATTTACTTTAGCCTTTCTGTTACATTAAAAAAAAGCACCATTCGAGCCTCGAGGCTGTTAGAAAAAAAACGGCTGAAGAAGAAAGTGCAAACAATAGATGAAAGGGTAATAGCTACTATCCAGATGAGGACACCGGACCATAGGGCTGGATAACTTGCCCAAGGTCACACAGTTAATAGCAGGTTGCGGAGTCGGGGTTTGAGCCCAGGGCCTAGGAACAATGAAAAGGTGGTGCTGGGGAGAATGGAGAAAAACCGCTCAGGCAATGTGTGTGGTTACAGACAGGCTTTATTCTAACTGTCGAGTTGGAACCAGTTGGGAGGAGGCTGGCTAGAGGCTCCACGCGTTGGAGCAACTTAGTGGGAGCTTGCCATAAAGCAGCTCACTAACACGCCGCCTTGAAGCACTTAGGTGCAGTGTTCCCTAGTGCTCTAGCAGCCACCACTGACTGCTAGGGTCATCGACCTCCATCCAGCAAGACCCTCTCCCATTAGTGGCAGTGAGTGGCAGGAGTCACAGTACCAAGTCAGGCATTAGGTCTTGCTCTCACAGTGTAGTCTGGAGTCCAGCTGCATTTCCGCAGTCCTGTCCTTTCTGCATCCAGTTGGATGACACAAATGCAGAATCTTGGGGCCTACCCCAGAACTTCTGAATCGGAATGTGCATTCTAACTAGATCCCTGGGTGATGCCTATGCGTGTTAAAGCACTAACAAGGAATCCTGCTCCCTTGGTGAGGTCCCGGGAAGGATGGTAGAAAGATGTGAAGGAAGCTTGCAGAGCTGGATGGTGGGAGGGCAGGCAGACAGGGAGGAAGGTCTGTAAGAAGGGTTAAAAAAGCATCCAAGGGGGCCCTGGTTGGCTCGGCTGGTGGAACATGCAACTCTTGATCTTGGGGTTGTAAGTTCAAGCCCCAAGTTGGGTGTAGAGCTTACTTTTAAAAAATAAAACCTTTTAAAAAAGTGTCCAATAAGGAGTATCAGAAAATAGCATATAATCCAAAGGCAGAAAACTAGGAAATAAGAATCTGGGAGATAAAAAATAAAGAAAAGAGAAATAGGCTAAGGGGTAAGGTTTTTCTCTGTGGTTGACTTTTCTGTGTTATATGTGATGCATACTCGAGAGGGTCGGATCATTCAAAGCACTGGAGCAGGGCAGTCCCTGCCCATTCTCTCACCTTCAGCAGATACAGTGGGATTTTCCAGAGTTATTCTAGCAGAGGGCAAGTTCTGGGCACTGACAGGGGAGAACCAGACGCTGGCAGAACGGTGCCTTTTAGATGACATGCACAGGTTACATTCTGTGGGTGGCCAGAGCTAGGGGCCACCTACTCATGCAGGGGGCTGGAGTGTGTGTGGTGTGTGTGCACATGTGGGCTGGAGGGAAGCCACAGGTTATTGGCAGACCGGACACAACAGGAATCAGTGAAAGGATGGACTTCCATGACTGGGAATTGCTGGGCCCAGAAGGGCATAGGGCTGATGACATCTGGTACCTTGAGAGAGCCAGGTGGCAGGCCTACAGACCTTCGCTTAAGTGGGTGGTTCTTGGCGTCAGATTTTCAGGAGGTCTCTGAGTGGCCTATTACTCCTCTAAGATAGCAAGCTGCTAAGATGACAGCAGTTCTGGTAGAAGCAGGGACAAGATAGGTTAGAACCAAAGTGTTCTAGGTAGAGGCATAGCAAGTTGTTCTCATGATGCCCACAGCATCAGGGGCACAGCCATGTTGCCTAGAGAAGTTAAGGCGGCATCCCTCTTAGACCTGTTCATATACTCAGTCTAAGGATGATCAGTCTGTGCAGTAAACAGGCGGCTTTGTGAACATGGAGGATTTTGAGCTGTTCGCTCCAGAATACAAATGGTGGCTGCAATGTTGAAAGGCAGCAGCTGAACAGTCATCTCCCAGGGACGGGAGATTCCTAGGACTAACGGAGGAGGTGTACAATGGATAGCAGGTTAGAGTGTGGCTGGGTGGGGAGGCAGGTGGGTGCAGGGTTTGAAGAGCCCTTTCTGGTGGGAGTGTCTAGGATCACTCTGCCGTGGTGGTGTGGTGGTAAGTCTGAAATGAGATCAATGCTGATGGTGTCCCAGAAGTGTCTGGATGTTGAGAGTGGGTGCAGCAGTCCCATTGGCTGGTACTCCTAGGCCCATGCTTGATCTGTTAGAGAGGATGTCAAGTTATAAAAACTCTGAACCCCATTCCAGATTTTGATGCGCTGTGATGGTGGGCCGGGGTGGTCAAGACCTTAGTGCTTGAGTGTGAGTCTCTTTGGGTAGATCATTTATCCCAGCCATGTATTTTATGGCCTCTATGGTTCTTCTCGTCCCTGTGACTATAGTCAAGTACTGCTAGACCCAGGCATTGCTTGCCACTTACAGATCTGTTTTGGTCAAAAAGCTGTGACCACCGTCCTCAAAGTACTCAGGTTGAAGGGTTTCTTGAACAGGTTAATCACTATGTTTCCTTAGGTGTTCTTCCTTTTCAAGCAGGCTCTGCTTCACCTTTTAATTTCTCCTCTTTATATCTATGCAAACCCTTTCTCCTTTAAAGCCCAGTGCAAGTTCTAAGTTCTCTGTGGACCTCTCTGGAGTCTCTTCAAGGAATTCCACCACTGTCTAAAGCATTTGTCAGCTCTCCACACATGCTATCCCCTCAATCACACAGGATAGACACTTAATTTGCCTATCTGTCCCCCGCCCCCCGCCATAGGGGCCCAGCTCCCCCTTTTACCAAAAATGCCAATCAGAGTCTTTCCTCTGGGTCTTTGCCCTTTGGATGAGAGACAGAGCAGAGCAGCCAGTCTTTCACTAGTGTGGAAGTGGAAGTCATACTTTCAGGCACCTAAGGACTCAGAATTCTGGCCAGAGGGAGCTGCTTGGTGCTGACAGTGAGTGAAACCCCAGGAGAGACCGTGATGGGTCACATGGACGAGGGCTCCAGAGTTCCTGAGGCCTATTCACAACCCAGTGCCACCCCACGACGGTTGTCCAGCCCTATTTTAGAGTCCACGAGCCAATCATTCATTCCCATTTTTCCCTAAGCTGGGTAGAGTTGGGTTTTTGTTACCTGCAGTCAGAAGAAAACCAAGAGCCTCCTTTATAGGGATTTTCCTTGTGTTCCCAAGGACAGCAAATTACAAGGAATTTATATCAAAGCAACATGATAAAGTAGAAAGAACATGTCCTTTGCAGTAAAATGAAACGTTGTTTTTAATGCTGTTTCCAGCAAGATAATCTCAGAGAGGCCTTCTCTTTAACTTAAAAGAAGGGGTAATGACTAGATTCAAAGAATAATGAGGACTAATTGAGAAAAATGATTGGGAATGTAAATTAGAGTGCCTGATATATAGTAGGCCTATAGGAAATGTTCATTCCCTTCTTTTCTCCCTGAAGACAGGCTTCCACTTCTGTGTCTTCCAATATCTCCATTCTGTGATCCATGAACTCAGCAACAGGAATCCAATCTTACTGGCTATTAAACTTTTTTGAGAATAAAGAAGGAAATAAATATCAGTGAAATAAGCAATTAGAAGCATTAGTTTGAAATGTCAATATTCCCTTGACACATGGACCTCTTTTTCTTATTTCACTATTACTTAAATCTCTCCAAAAGTTTATAATTTTATAATCAGGCCAACATGAGATATACTTGGAAAAACTAGTGACACTGTGCTTTATTTGAGAACAGGATAAAAGGGCATGACTGGAACTCTGTCAGGATGGTCCTTAACATTCTGCCCTAACCAGGGTATTGTTAACTTTCCAACACTGTTGGGTGTAAGGCAGAGTGCTGCTAACTTCTTAGAGAATTAGAAAAAGGTTGAAACAAACTCTAAATGGGAGTCCTTTAAGAAGGAAAGTGAGCTGGTTTCCTTTTTGTTCCTTTAAAAATTCTAGGCAGAAATATCACCCAATTTATAATGAAGACTATACACAGCAGCACCAAAAAGGCCATTTACAAGAAGAGTTTTTCTGCAACAGAATCCACTCAAATGTGCTGAGAAATTGCATCTTAGCTAAGAGCAGTTCACTAAGGAACAGGGCCATCTAAATCCCTAACTAGTATTTAAAATTGTCAAGGGGTGGGGATGTGCAAATTTAGCAGCAAAAGACTGTTTTGTTTTGCCTCAAGGGAAAGTGATGGTGGTCAGAGGGGCCAGTTCCAAGGGCTGGTCCAGTGGTGGCCGTTGGTCTTGGTACTCTGCAACATGCCCATTTCGGTGGTGACCATACTCAAACTTGATCCGCAGCTCGCCAATCTTGGATTGGGGAAGGATATCTGGGATCCACTCAATGATGAAAGGTGTTGGCTCCTTCTGATCTGGGGAAGTGTTGCCTAAAGACAAGACAAGAAAGGAAAGGGAAAGGGAAAGGGAAAAAAAAGGGAAAGGGAAAGGGAAAGGAAAGGAAAAGGGAAAGGGAAAGGAAAGGAAAAGGGAAAGGGAAAGGAAAGGGAAGAAAAGGAAAGGAAAAGAAGGAAGGAAGAAAGAAAAGAAAGAAAGGAAGAAAGAAAGAATTACTGATTAGTATCATTCCAAATTTTGAGGCTGGACAGATGTTACTCTGTTCAGGAATGAAAAAAGAAGAAAAAAAAGAAAAAAAAAACCCCAAACAAACCCTGAGAGAGAAACAAGGGGAAAAACAAGAAGAATCGAGGGAAGGGAAAAGTGATTACTGGTATATCTCTCCAAAAGATAGTTTTAGGGAGGGCGCCTAAGTGGCTCACTCGGTTAAGCATCTGCCTTTGCCTCAGGTCATGATCACAAGGTTCTGGGAACAACCTCCATGTTGGGCTCCTTGCTCAGTGGGGAGCCTGCTTCTCCCTCTGCCTATCCCTTCTGTTTCTACTCTCTCTCTCAAATAAATAAGTAAGTAAGTAAGTAAATAAATAAATAAATAAATAAAATCTTTAGGGGGGAAAAAAGAAAAACTCAGGTTAAAGAACATTTTTGAAAAACTAGAAAACACTAGCAGAATTAAAAATAATACAGTATAGAGACGCCTGGGTGGCTCAGTTGGTTGGGTGTCTGCCTTCGGCTCAGGTCATTATCCCAGGGTCCTGGGTTCAGGTCCTGCGTCCAGCTCCCTGCTCAGGTGGGGAGCCTGCTTCTCCCTCTGCCTGCCAATCCCCCTGCTTGTAGCTCTCTCCCCCTCTCTCTGACAAGTAAATAAATAAAATCTTTAAAAAATAAAAAATAAGCGCACCTGGGTGGCTCAGTGCGTTAAGCCTCTGCCTTCAGCTCAGGTCATGATCTCAGGGTCCTGGGATTGAGCCCCACATCGGGCTCCCTGCTCAGCAGGGAGCCTGCTTCCCCCTCTCTCTCTGCCTGCCTCTCTGCCTACTTGTGATCTTTCTCTGTGTCAAATAAATAAATAAAATCTTTTAAAAAATAAATAAAAAATAAAAATAATACCGTATAGCTTTCAAAACTATGGGGCACCTGGCTGGCTCAGTCAGGAGAGTGTGCAAATCTTGATCTTGGGGTTGTGAGTTCAAGTCTCATGTTGGGCATAGTGCTTACTTAAAAAAAAAAAAAAAAAAAGGAAAGAAATTTTGACACATGCTCCCAACATGGCTGAATCTTAAGGATATTACGTTGAGTGAAATAAGCCAGTCAGAGAAAAGACAAGTACTGCATGATTCTACTTAGATGAGCTACCTAAAGTAGTCAAATTAACCAGCAGGAAGTAGAATGGTTGCCAGGGACCAGAGGAGTTACTGTTTAATGGGTACAATTTCAGTGGAAGAAGACAAAGTTCTGGAGATGGATGGTGGTGATGGCTGCACAATGTAAATGGACTTAATGCCTGAGAACCTTACTTACACTTAAAAAAATTTTATACTGTGTATGTTTTATAAAAAAAAAGTTAAAAAACATTGAAGATATACATGCTCATGATATATTTTTATGTTAAAAAAGCAGCTGAGGTATGATGCCATGTTTTACAAATTCTTTTCATGCACTGAAGAGAGTCTGAGGGGCGCCTGGGTGGCTCAGTGGGTTAAAGCCTCTGCCTTCGGCTCAGGTCATGATCTCAGAGTCCTGGGATCGAGCCCCACATTGGGCTCTCTGCTCAGCGGGGAGCCTGCTTCCCCCACCCCCGCCTGCCTCTCTGCCTACTTGTGATCTCTCTCTCTCTGTCAGGTAAATAAATAAAATCTTTAAAAAAAAAAAAAAAGAAGAAGAAGAGTGTCTAAAAGGGTAGATACCAAATCTAATGGCAATGTCTTCTGTGGTGCACAGGTTCATAGGTGGTTTATTTTTCTCTTTGATGCTTTATAATGAAATCTATGATTTCTCTATGATGAACATGTGTTACTTTTATTTTTTTCTTTTTAAGGTTTTATTTATTTATTCATTTGTCAGAGAGAGAGAGAGAGAGAGCACAACAGGGAGAACAGCAGGCAGAGGGAGAAGCAGGCTCTCCACTGAGCAAGGAGCCCGATGCGGGACTCGATCCCAGGACCTTGAGATCATGACCTGAGTTGAAGGCAGACGCTTGACCCACTGAGTCACCCAGGCATCCCACTTTTATTCTATTCTATTCTATTTATTTTTAAAGACTTTACTTTTAAGTAATCTCTACATCCAACATGGGGCTCAAACTTACAACCCCGAGATCAAGTCATGTGGTCTACCGACTGAGCCAGCTAGTTGCCCCTTGTCATTTAATTATTTTTTTTTGAGAGAGAGAAAGAGAGAGCCTGTGGGCAAGCAGGGGGTGAGGAGGGGCAGAGGGAGAGAGAGACAGAGAATCCCAAGCAGGTTCCACGCCTAGCACAGCGCCCGACACCGGGCCCCATCTCACGATCCTGAGATTATGAGCAGAGCCAAAATCAAGAGTCAGATGCTTAACTGATTGAGGCACCCAGCTGCCCCTGTAATTTTATTTTAAAAGCATTGTTCCCAAAGACACAAAACACTTTATTCCATGATGGCCTTTACAAGATGAATGCAAGTGTCTTCTTTCATTTGTTTAAGGTCAAGATCCAAAGTCTAGGACAGTGCAAGGAAGATGTGCTATTGAAAACACAATTTCACTTACCGACTTTGAGAAAAGTTTTTAGTTCCAAGGGTCGCAGCACGGGTTGCTTTTCTATACGACCATAGGTTTCTGCGATGCTCTCTACTTCCACTTTGGGGCATTTAAACAGCTCATAAGTCCCATCCCGGTTCTGGATAAAACTCCGAGTGATTTCCAAAGGCATCTGGACATGGAGACAATACCAAGAAAGATGAGAAAGGAAAACCTCAAAGTAGACAAACACCTGGATGGCAGCAGATCTTTCACTTATTCTTTTTTGTTAAGTATACTTCAATTAAATAAAACTTCCTCTTGTATTTTCAAGTAAATACTGGCAACAAATCTGCCTTTTCTCCTTTACATCATTCACGGCTTTCATTTTCTTCTGCAACTTTAAGTTGCACCCCGGCCAAAGTGTATATGAATTGAACCCCTAACATCTTCATGGCTATTCAATGGCTACTGGCAAGGACTTGCTCTCAAATCTGTTTCATTTCTTCCCCTGCTGTTCTGCTAGCATCATTCTTCTCCTAAAAGCTCCACTGACAGTGTCTACAGCTGACCTCACACCGTGCATGCTTTACACCGTCCCTGGGACTGAGCCAGACAGAACTTGAACTGGTCTTTGACATTAAACAGCAGAGTGAGCTTCTCATGGCTTGCTTCTCATCTGCGAAATGCAGTTAATACCAACGCATGGTTGGGGGTTTGAATGAGGCGATGCAGGTGAGTAATGGCCGGCAGACCGACACTCCATGATTCTCAGCTCTCCTCCCTCTCCTGACGGTACCTCCCTGAACCCCTGCTCCAGGCCAGAATCCATCTCTGTGACATCCGACATTTAAAGAAGTTTCTCAAGTGTCTTTAGTGCTAACACAGGCCTTTTCTAAGGTTCACAAGTTAAGTTCTACAGCTTCCCAATAACTTATTCTTTTTCTGAATGTAACAACACCTTGTAATTAAGCTAATCCTAATGTATCAAATCACACTATGCTGAATTTTTTACAATATTCCATTACTGTAGGAAGGGAAAAACCTAAAATTTTCAGGATCTGCTTGAAAAAGAAAATGTTTCAAAATATGTAAGATTTCCCTTGCAAAAAAGAACCCAAACTAATTAAGGGTCATTTCTCTAATGAGGACTAAATTGCAGTTTGCGGAGAAGCATTTAATTGTGCTGAGTTCACTGACTTTACAAATAGTGTATCATTTCAAATTATTTATATACTTTCTAGCTCCCTGCCAGTTAATCTAGGGCTCACCATAGCTAGTAGGGGTTCGTTATTTAATTTACAGGAAAAATGATCTCTGTTTTCCGATCCCAAAGGCAAAGAAAAAGAATACTCCAACTTAATATACTTTTTCAAGCCATAAGAAATACCCATTAAAATCATAGTTAGCACCATACAGCCATGAATATTTCTGAATAATCTCTTCAGATGAGAAAAAAGAATTCTCTTTGGTGTCTATAACTCAAGGAACTAGTGCAAACATACTTCTTGCACTTGCTTCTCTCTCTTCCCCTCTTTGCCCTCCTACTATTGTAGAAATACCCTCTTACCTCTGGGGTATCTAAGATTTGTTTAACTTGCAGGATATTAGTGATATGCCAGGTATACTTGGAAAAGGTTCCCAGTGGCAAGGCATCTTTCCGAACAAAAGCTTCAATGTAAAAAGGGAACAAGATTAGACTACCAAAAAATAACATTCTCTTTCATTGTACTTGTTATCCAGTTTCTAGAAAGTTCAGTGCAGTGTTATCCTCTCCTTATAGAATCTCAGCACTTTGAAAAGGAAATTCTAGAGGCAAATCTATAACAGGTTTAGCAAAATGTGATAATAAATGATAGAGATTTCTGCTGAATAAAGTCTCTGATGTTTCTTTGAGATGCTATTTATTTTGGCTACCTTAGAAACCTATTTCTTTGTTTGGTATAGCCACACACACTGGACTCCATTATAAGACAGCCTCTTACAATCTCTTATAACTTTAGATATATCAGAGGTCAGATTATAGTTCTTAAAAGGATTACATGGAGTTTAAGCCAGTTAACGTGGTTGCCAATCTACTGCGCTGCCTGCAGGATTATAAGGGGTTTCACCAAAGGGCCTGCAAAAATAGCAAAGAGATGGGTTAAAATTAATGTAGTAGGAGGCCTAAAGCTTAACATAAAAGAAAGAATCAACACTATCTCAGATAGCTAAGCTGTGAAGACAAAATTTTTATGGCCCTAAATGGTGACTCACAGCTTGTACTATTCAAAGATACAACTGAACGTCAAACAGTCCCTATCATATCATCAAATAACTACTAACTAAAGAAATAGCATTGATTTCCAGCTGTAGTTACTCTTGGGCTATTTGCCATTGAGCCATCCTTTCTTCCTTCTTTTCTCCCTCTTATTTCCTTACACTACTAATAAGTATCTTGACATTTCTAGTAGAAGATGTACCAGAAAACGAAGAAATATGCACCACAATAATGTAATTAAAAAGGGTTCCAAGCCTAAGACTTACTCTAAAAATAAAATCTTCCTTCATCAAAAATTGGGAATCATGAAAAACGTTTCATTTTTGTTTTGTATTTTAAAGATTTTATTTATTTATTTGACAGACAGAGAGAGGGATCACAAGTAGGCAGAGCAGCAAGCAGAGGGAGAGGGGGAAGCTCCCGGCAGAGCAGGGAGCCCGATGCAGGGCTTGATCCCAGGACCCTGAGATCATGACTCGAGCTAAAGACAGACGCTTAACAAATTGAGCCACCCAGGCGCCCCAACAAGTTTTTGTTTTTGATACATACTGTAATATGCTTCCAAGAAGCCAGCCCAAATAATGATTAGAACCTGCAATGCTTTTACTGAAATGGGTTCAGATCTAAAAAATATCAAATTTCAGGGCGCCTGGGTGGCTCAGTCAGTTAAGCGTCTGCCTTCAGCTCGGGTCAGGATCCCAGGGCTCTAGGATCAAGCCCCAAGTCAAGCTTCCTGCTCAGTGGGGAGTCTGCTTGTCTCTCCCCCTCTGACCCTCCCCCCTGCTCATGCTCATGCTCTGTCTCTCTCAAATAACTCAATACAATCTTAAAAAACAAAATAAATTTAAAAAATTAAAAAATATCAAACTTCTTGGTGGGCACCCTTATTGCACGTCATTGTTCTTTTACCAGGTTTGTACTTTCTGAATCTTTCCATTACCTCTTACTGGAATAAGTATGGGGCCTTTGAGGAGGGCGATCATTACTCTAAGAGCTGACTGGCTAAGGCTTCATGCTCTGAGCATGTGACTCAAAGTCCTAATCCTGAAAAATTCCACATGGTTTTTCTTTCTTTCTTTCTTTTTATTTATTTATTTATTTAATTTTTCCACATGGTTTTTCTAAACATAATTCTTTAAGGTCAAAATATCTACTGCTATTCCTGAGGAAAAAATCCCATACCTGTGGTGGAGTTAGGAAGCCTTTTCTTCGCACTTCCTATAGATATTCTTTGTTGCAGGGCATCGAAAAAGGACTGTGGAATGTGGAACACCAGTGGCTCTGGTTTGCCTACAGCAAACAAGAAGAAACTCATTTGGAGAAACTCAGTGGGCTTTCTGACGTGTAGGGAGAAGGTGGCAGCCATGGAGGCTGCTCTATACAGAGGCAAAAGAAGGTCTGAATCAAGCACTGTCACCAACCCTACTCTTAATCCCTCGCAACTGTAACAAATACAGCAGACCCTTGGCATCCACCAAACATAACTTTTCAAATCCCCTGTTTTGTAAACAGCACCACAGCCCAGACTTTTCCCTTTAATGAGTATATGAAATGAGATGAGAACAATGGGGCTGGATTGAGAAGGCAGACTTGATTCAATCCTGCTCACTGTCCCTGGGCATTTGCTGTGTGCATTCATGTCTGAGCAAAGTAACTGCAAGTTCCCACCCAGATGGTCTGGGCCATGAATGCCACAGACCCCAGAGTCAGGACACTGTTTATCCAATAAGCATTGACCTTTCTCTCTGAATGTGATCCCAAAGCAGGCAAAATGTTTGAAAATACTTAACAAACCTCTTAAACTTGTAAGACACAAGGGTCAACAAAAAGACAGCAGAAAGAGTGTTCAGGGGAGGGGTCAGAAGAGTTCAGACTTTTCCTCAAAAATTGTCCAAGAGTGGGGGCATCTGGCTGGCTCAGTGGGTAGAGCATGCAACTCCTGATCTCGGGGTCATGAGTTCAAGTTCCACATTGGCTGTAGAGCCTACTTAATAAACAACAACAACAAAAAAACCTGGGCACCTGTGTGGCTCAATCAGTTGGGTGTCTGGCTATCGGTTTTGGCTCAGGTCATGATCTTGGGGTCATGAGATTGAGCCCCACATAGGGCTCTACGCTTGGCAGGATGTCTGCCTGGGATTCTCGTTCCCTCTGCCCCTCTGCAACCCCCTCTCTATAATAAATGGATAAATCTTTAAAAACAAAAAATTGCCCAAGAGGCTAGCCACAACAGAGGGAAAACATCCAGAACCACTATCTGCCTGGATATAACTTAGAGTGGCTCTTAGGGGTGCCTGGGTGGCTCAGTCAGTTGAGCCTCCGACTCATGATCTGGGCTCAGGTCATGATCTCAGGGTCCTGAGATCGGGCCCCCTGTCAGGCTCCATGCACAGCACGGTATCTGCTTAAGACTCTCTCCTTCTCCCTCTGCCCCTCCCCTGTGATATCTCACTCTCTTCCTAAATTAAATAAATAAATCTTAAAACAAAAACAAAAACAGAATAGAACTACCATTTGCCATGACATAGATGGAGCCAGAGAGTATAATGATAAGCAAAATAAGTCAGTCAGAGAAGACAAATACCATATGACTTTATTCATATGTGGAATTAAGAGACCAAACAAACGAGCAAAGGGGGAAAAAGAAGAGACAAACCAAGAACCAGTCTCTTTAACTATAGAGAACAAACAGATGGTTACCAGAGGGGAGGTGAGTCGGGGGATGGGGGAAATAGGGGATGGGGGTATAAGAAGTGTACTTGGGATGAGCACTGGGTGAGGTACGGAATCGCTGAATCACTATTTTGTACACCTGAAACGAATACAACACTGTATGCTAACTATACTGGAACTAAAACAAAAACTTAATTAAAAAAAACCAATAGACTAGAAGTACAACACAAGTACTTTAATTTCTCCTCCTTTCAGCAATAGCCAAGTTAGGTGACCAGGACTTACCATCAAACTGATAGTGCATGGTCTGATGGATGCGTTCTGTGACACTGGCCAGCCAGTCTTGGAAGGATAAGGTCACTTGTGCCTCATCTAACAGCTGACCACAGGCTAGGAAAAATAGACAAAAAACTTCTCAGTAACTTTTCTCTTTTTTTTACAGAAACGACCGTTAGCTGAAGTTTGAAAAAGCTGAGGATTTTATACAGAAAAGGGCAATGAGCTGGAATGCAAAGAAATTTCGATTACATTAAGTAAAATGGAATATTCCAGGTATTTTTTTTTTTTTAAATAAGAATCCTTCTAGAAAAAAAGACATGAAAAGCTGTGGAGATACTAATAGGTCCTGATCTCAGGGTCAGGAGATCAAGCCCCACCTCTGCCTCTGCACTCAGCACGGAGTCTGCTTGAGACTCTCTTTGCCCCACCCCCTCCTCCCTGCTCTCTCATAAATAAATAAATCCTTTTTTTATAAATAAATAAATCTTAAAAAATAAATAAAAATAAAATCTTTGAAAAACAAAATAAAATCTTTGAAAGAAAAAGTCAACACAAATTGGAAGAATGGTCTTGTATAATGGCTTGCTTTAGAGATCTATAAATCAGGAAATAACGACGCCATAGCTACTATTCATTTGAAATTAATTCTCATTAGGTAAATGTATATAGTGATAATTTGGATGAAAAGCTATTTTATTCTATTTTATTTTTTCTTTGCACCAAAGAAGTGAAGGAAATTTGTTAAAAATCCTGTAACTGGGGTGCCTGGGTGCCTCAGTTGGTTAAGCATCTGACTTCAGCTCAGATCATGGTCTCAAGGTCCTGGGATAGAGCCCTGCACTGGGCTCCCCACTCAGCAGGGAGTCTGCTTGCCCTTCTCCCTCTCCCTCTGCCCCTCCTCCTGCTTATGCTCTCTCCCTCTCTCTCTTTTTTTTTCTCTCCCTCTCTCCTAAGTGAATAAATAAAATCTTAAAAAAAAAATCTACCTGATACGTTTTTTTAAGTTCAAGCCATATATACATATTTTAAGATCTTATTTATTTATTTTGGAGAGAGAGACAAAAATAATGACAGAGATAGTGAGAGAGAGCATGAGTGGTGAGGAGAGGGAGAAGCAGACTCCCCACTGACCAGGGAGCCCGACTGGTGCTCGATCCCAGACCCTGGGATCATGACCCACTCAGGCGCCCCCTACCTGATATTTTTGATCACACTCCCCAACCTTCCAAAAACATTTATTCCTGGAATATGTAAGTTCTTAATTAATTGGTTAATTATGATTTGGTCTTTTATTATTTGCTATCTATGTACTGGTCTTGTCTTCAAAACCAGAGTATGACAGCAGGGATGATCTGGTTTTTAATCACCCAGCCATAATATATGAGAGTTAAGAAAATGTTGATCCCCAAATGCACAAGTTATTTATTCTGAGTAGAAAACTAAATATATAAGTTAGGGTCAAATTAAGTCATTTTGTCTCATTAGTTCAGAATGATACCCATGCTACTGCTTTTAGGTATGTTTTCAAACTTAATTTTTTTTTTAACACATGTTGACTTTAATATTTTTTTTAAGATTTTATTTCTTTATTTGACAGAGAGAGAGATCACAAGTAGGCAGAGAGGCAGGCAGAGAGAGAGGGGGAAGCAGGCTCTCTGCTGAGCAGAGAGCCCGTTGCAGGGCCCAATCCTAGGACCTTGAGATCAGGGCCTGAGCCCAAGGCAGAGGCTCAACCCACTGAGCCACCCAGGTGCCCCAATTTTTATTTTATTTATTATTTTTTTAAAGTAATCTCTATGCCCAATGTGGAGCTCAAACTCACGACCGTGAGGATCGAGAGTGTCAAACTCTACTGACTAAGCCAGCCAGGTGCCCCCAAACTTGTAACTTTGGAGAACCAACTGTATTTGTCTTTCTCAACAAATATCTATCAGGGGTGGCTCAGTGGGTTAAAGCCTCTGCCTTCAGCTCAGATCATGATCTCAGGGTCCTGGGATCGAGCCCCGAATCAGGCTCTCTGCTCAGCGGGGAGCCTGCTTCCCCCTCTCTCTCTGCCTGCCTCTCTGCCTACCTGTGATCTCTCTCTCTCTGTCAAATAAATAAATAAAAATCTTTAAAAAATAAAATAAATAAAAAATAAAATAAAATAAAAAACAAATATCTATCACTGCATAATTATAAAATATGTTTCTTCTTCAACCTTAAGGCTCCATACCAACTGCATGTGGGTAATAAGCAACGAAAGGAAAATATCCTACAGAACACGTGCTGCCAAAACACAAAGTAATTTTTGTTGCATTTGTTATTTAAAAGACACGATTGGTTTTGAGTAGGACTAGAAACGGGTGGAACAAAACAGACCTCAGCCTCAGTGCCTGCTCGCGTTTATCTCAGCGCTCTTTGGGGGATAACGTGCAACACTTCTTTCCATTATATCACTCTGGGCTTCTTTAGGATGATTTCCACCTCTTTAGCCTACCCTGGGGAAGGGAAACTTACCCTGCCTTTTTAATGAAGAAGCAACCACAGGTTTCTTCAGGCCACTTTTCCTTAGATGACTGCTCACTGCATCCTGAGGCAGTAGTGAACTGTTCGTCTGTGCCCCTAAACCACAAATCATCATAGTGTTTAATAACATGTCTGCAGAACGGAAATGGATTCAACATTAATTTCTCAAGAGTCTAAAACATAAAAAATCTTTGTTACTTTCTAAGTTAGCTTCAGTTTCTAGAAAGAATTAGCATCAGACTTTATACATAACATTCTAAGTTTTATATGCTTTTTACAGGAAATTCGGGTGGGGGACCTAGAAGTGAAAAGAAGAAAAAAAATTCACCCACTGCTCCCACCTCTCAGAAAATCACTATCAATTTTCTGGTGAACTATTTATTGTCTCTGTGCATGTGTGTGAATAGTTGATTTTGCTGGTTTTGTGATTTTAAGTAACTGTGATTGTACCAGGACTGCCAAATTTAGCAAAAAAAAATCTGAATTTCAAATAAATAGTTTTTTTTAATATAAGTACATTCCAACTATTGCACGGGACATACTTATACTGAAATTATTTATCGTCCTTATGAAACTCAAATTTATTTATTTATTTATTTTTAAAGGTTTTATTTATTTATTTGACAGAGAGAAAGAGATCACAAGTAGGCAGAGAGGCAGGCAGAGGGAGAGCGGGAAGCAGGCTCCCTGCTGAGCAGAGAGCCCGATGTGGGGCTCAATCCCGGGACCCTGAGATCATGACCTCAGCCGAAGGCAGAGGCTTAACCCACTGAGTCACCCAGGCGCCCCTGAAACTCAAAAATTTAACTGACCATTGCTTTTTACCTGAGTTATCTAAACATTTCTTTATAATTCTTTTTTTAAAAAAGATTTATTTATTTATTTTAGAAAAAGAGAGTATGTGTGCATGCACGAGCAAGCGGAGGGGTGGAGAGAGAGGGAGAGAGAATCTCCAGTAGACTCTGAGCTGGGCGTGAAGCCTGGCACAGAGTTCAATCCCAGAACCCTGAGATTACCACCTGGGCCAAAACTAAGAGGTGAACACTCAAATGTCTGAGCTACCCAGGCACCCCTGTAACAATGCTTTATATAATAATTTTTATAATTCTTTATAATCATTTTTAATAGCTGCCTGATATTCTATCAAGTAGCTTTATCATGGTTTACTTAACTATCCTTAGTGGTTGGCCCTTACTTGTTCCTAATTTTTCAATAAACTGTAAAATGAGTATCTGTGGACAAAATGCTTTTCCTATATCAAGGATTATTATCTTTAAAAAGATTATTTATAATCCCCCTGCTCACACACACACACACTCTCTCTCTCTCTCTCTCTCTCAAATAAATAAATAGGGGCGCCTGGGTGGCTCAGTCGGTTGAGTGTCTGTCTGCCTTCGGCTTGGGTCAGGACCCCACGATCCTGGGATCAAGCCCCGTATCAGGCTCCCTGCTCAGTGGGGGTCTCTCCTTCTCCCTCTCCTTCTGCGCTCTCTCTCTCTCAAGTAAATAAATGAAATCTTAAAAAAAATAGTAATAATAAATAAAATAAATAAATAAATCTTAAAAAAATAAATCTTAAAAAAAAATAAACACACAATTGGGACGCCTGAGTGGCTCAGTCGGTGAAGCATCTGCCTTCGGTTCAGGTCATGATCCCAGGGTCCTGGAATCGAGTCCTGCATCAGACTCCTTGCTCAGTGGGAAGCCTGCTTCTCCCTCTGCCTGCATCTCCCCTTGCTTGTGCTTGTGTGCACTCTCTCTCTCACAAATAAAGAAATAAAATCTTTAAAAACAAATGAAAAAACAAATAAAAACACAATTATTTAGAATCAGGTCTACTGAGTAAAAGGATAAGAACTTTCTTTTTGGGGGTGCCTAGGTGGCTCAGTTGGTTAAGCATCTGCCTTCAGCTCAGGTGCCTGAGTAGCTCAGTACGTGAGGCATCTGCCTTCGGCTCAGGTCATGACCCCAGGGTCCTGGGATCGAGCCCAACATTGGGCTCTCTGCTCAGTGGAGAGTCTGCTTCTCCCTCTCCCTCTGCCCCTCCCACCCGCTCATGCACACTCTCTCTCCCTCTCTCAAATAAGTAAAATCTTAAAAAAAAAAAAAAAAAAGAACTTTCTTTTTGAATTTCAGGTTTTCTTGGGAAAGACTAATAAGTAAACATTTAACAACAATCTCTGTTCTATACTGCTGTCAGAATTACTTCTTAAAAACAGAAATGCCCATGTCACTTTGTGTCTCCATCTTTCTCCACCATCCCAGCACCAAAACTCCTGTGCATGACCATCTGACCCACCTCTAAAAATACTCTACCCACAAAAATGTTTCTACCCACTGGACTGGAGAATTTTTCTTTTGGTTAGATTCTAGGTCTTTTACTACTTATTTAATAGAACAGTATTTTCATATTGATTTATTTGACTACTTAACTGACACTGGTACATTTACATTAAAAAAGAAAAAAAAAAAATAAGGGATGCCTGGGTGGCTCAGTGGGTTAAGGCCTCTGCCTTTGGCTTGGGTCATGCTCTCAGGGTCCTGGGATTGAGCCCCGAGTTCGGGCTCTCTGCTCAGCGGGGAGCCTGCTTCCCGCTCTCCCTCTGCCTGCCTCTCTGCCTACTTGTGATCTCTCTCTCTCTGTCAAATAGATAAATGAAATCTTTAAAAAAAAAAAAAAGAAAAAAATATATACAGTCCACATATTGAAAATGAAGCTAAGAAACTACACTCTTAAATTAGTTTTGAAAATACAATTAACCATTGTCACAAATTTTTAAATACACTCTATGGATGAAAACTTCATAACACTGTCCTAAGGCAGATTAAGGTGTAACAGCGGTCCAAATGTCTAAGGGCAAAACAACATATACACTAATAAAAGTAGAGTCTGGTTGGATCTTTTTTTTTTTTTGAGTCTGATTGGATCTTTTTTTTTTTTTTTTTTTGAGTCTGGTTGGATCTTACACTTGGCCAAAAGAACCAACTCTTAGCTCCACTTGACAAAGAATCATCGATGGAGGATAAAACTTTTTTTGGGACAAAAACGTAACAAACATCATTTCTGTACTTGCAAAGATGCTGTGAAACACATAAAATACAATAAAACAATCTCTCAAGACACCACCACCAAACAAACAACCCAAACAGCTTCTCACCAGGTACTTCCTCCTTCTTCCTCTTCTTTGGCTTGGAGGCAGTAGGCTCACAAGCTGTTACTGTCGATTCTGAATGGCAACCTAACTGGGGCACAATAACCTCTTTAAGACCTAAAATAACAGAGTTCTTAATTATTAATACCATCCAAGAGTAAGTATGGGCCCCTGCCTAGAGAAAAATTTATAAAAAACAAATTATGGAATACTTAGCTAATGAATCATTGAACACTACATCAAAAACTAATTATGTACGATACAGTGGCTAGCTGAACATAATAAAAAAAAATAAAAATAAATTATGGAGTGATTGCTTGCTTTAAAATAATTTCCTTTAGGGACACCTGGGTGGCTCAGTTGGTTGGGCGGCTGCCTTCGGCTCAGGTCATGATCCCAGGGTCCTGGGATCAAGTCCCACATCAGGTTCCTTGCTTGGCAGGGAGCCTGCTTCTCCCTCTGCCTCTACCTGCTTGTTCTCTCTCTCTCTCTGACAAATGAATAAATAAAATCTAAAAAAAAAAAAAAAGATTTAAAAAAAAAAAAATAAATAAAATAAAATAAAATAATTTCCTTTAAAGAACTCCCCAAGACATAGGTTTTTGTTCATGGATCCTTAACACGATAAAAGACTTTACAGAGAAATAAAACTAAAAAGTTGGGAGTTACTGCCAACTGATCATTAAGAAGTGAAAATAAAAAGCATCTACAAGACAAACTCTGTTAAAAACCACAACAAAAAGGGGTGCCTGGGTGGCTCAGTGGGTTAAGCTTCTGCCTTCGGCTCAGGTCATGATCTCAGGGTCCTGGGATCGAGCCCCGCATTGGGCTCTCTGCTCAGCAGGGAGCCTGCTTCCCCCCCCCACCTTTGTCTGCCTCTCTGCCTACTTGTGATCTCTGTCTGTAAAGTAAGTAAATAAAATCCTTAAAAAAAAAACAAAACACAACAAAAGACTTGCTGTACAGTCTTTAAAGATCTTTTGAGCAGGTACTAGCTTTCCCTTTCTCCAAAGAAAAAAGCAAGCACCCCAAATTAAAAGGGTTTTTTTTTATTTTTTGTTTTTATTAACATAGGTCATCTGTGAAAAAGTTAAAAAAAAAAAAAACAGGCAAAGCAAAACTAAGCTAACCTTTGCTAGATTCATTGTCTCAGTGAAAATGCCCAAGTCTCTTGATCATTAATTTCAACCAACCAACCAACCAACCAACCTTTATGCAAGTGTACTGACTGGGATTAAAAGAAGGAATGCTTTTCATTTGAATTATCTACAACTGCTTCTGAGGTTGCTAGGACAATCTCCAAATGCCATCAGTGGAACTCTTACATTGCCATTTTAGAAAAACAGAGTAACTGTGTCAACACACCACCTACCGCTGGAATCAAAATTTAGGAAGTCTGAGAATTCCTGAGCCAATGTCTCATCACTGGCAAAGGCACAGATGCAAGCAAAGAAGTGAATACATCTCTGGGCCACCTCCTCCTTGGAGGTGTTGGACTTGTGCGATTTCAGAGCCTGGCAGGAGCAGAAGAAACGGCGCTCGGGCAAGCTTTTGGCACTGATTTTCTGCACAAAGGAGGTATGCAAATACCCCAAACTGTGCTTCTGGCTCGCCTTGCATTTCACCACCAGAATGTTTTTCGTAATCCTCTGTACGAGGGGACCCGTGGGTTCCGTGGCCAGCTGCCAGATGGTTTGCTTGGTTTCTGGGGAGGCCTGCATTGCATTCAGGACCGAGCTTTTCAGGGTCAGTGGGGTGGCTTCAGCCTGGCAGCTCACCGCCAGCTTGATGTGCTGGCACTGATTTTCCACCACACCCTGGGTGGCAGCTTTCAGGCACGAGGGGACATAACAGCGTCCGGAGCTCAGCTGAGTGATGATTGTCCCGTCCACCGTCTGGATTGTCGTCTCTGACACGCCTAGCTCCACAAAGCATCGGTGATCGGGGCCCCGGTCTCTTTGCCGCACCGAGTAAACCTGCAGATCAGAGCCCGTGATGATTTTGACAGCTTCGACACTGGGCTGCTTCCGTGCGCCGTAGCGGAATATGGTTCCACATGTCTTGTTCTTGCAGCTCAGTCCCCGGGTTCCATTGTATGTGCCGCATCGGGGACACTTTCTAATTCCCCTCAATGTGGCCTTCCCCAAATCAGACAAGAAAGCTGGGACTTTAGTCCTCAGAGAGTTGGGTTCCATTTTTCAAAGGCCCTAGAAAAAGCAATAAGCCCATCAGCATGGATATACATTCCTACACATACATACACAAAGTTAAAATCATTTATGATATCTACTACAGAAAGTAAAATGTAAAGAGGTTAGCTACCATTTTCAAATTGTACCCTCCAACAGAACATTCTCTTAAGCCATCAAACAAAAGTGAAGGAACCCTTGCCTTTCGTAGCATTATATATTTTTAAAATCCTAATATAATAACTAAAGCATCTCTCTAGGCTCAGTACCGTTTTATACAACAACCTAGATTAGTTAACCGAGTTTTTACATGCACAGGTGTTTAATCTGAACAAGAACTGGACACTGGGAAAGATAAGTTCTTTCCTTTCCACCACTGCCCACAAAACCCAGCTCAATCCTACCTGAATCAGCTGCCAGAGCATCTGGGAAACAGCGTAACCTGAATTCGTAAGACCTGAAAGGTGTTTCATTAGTTTGTGATGATCATAGAGGACAGGCAAAGACATAATCATTTGCAGAGTAAATGATACTGTTTAACTCAAAGTCTTTTGAAGTTTGAACTCTATGGTGTAACAATGCAGACATTCTGCCTCCTCCTTCTTGGCCAGCCAATGGCAAAGCTCCTGCCCAGTGTTCCAGAGTCAGAGAAGATTCCCACTGCCCTAAGTGGAGATCTTGGCAATCTATAAGTAAAACAACAAAAAATATTAAGGTTGTAAAAATAGTATGAGTCTCTCCTCTTAGAATAGGAATCTAAGTCTTGCGTAAGTATTTGAAAACTATGGGACAGAAATTGTTAAGGATATGGTTGCTCTGTGCTTCTAACCTAAAGCAGGTGGAACAGTGCTAGTGCCATTACATGGGGAGTTGTCAAGAACACCCAGGGCCGTGACATAATTGGCCAAATACTCATTCTTCCCAATAATAATGCATTATATTTTAGAGGGCTTTATGCTTTTCAAAGTGCCTTCACATTATTTCATTTGAACCTTGCAATACTAGTATCTCATTTGAGCCAAACAATGACCATGCTTCACATGAAAATTAAAAAGTGAAGTAACCTGGGGTGCCTGCCTGGCTCAGTCAGCAGAGCATGTGACTCCTGATCTGGGGATCCTGAGTGTGAGCCACACACTGGACATAAAGAATACTCTAAAAAAAACCCAATGAAATGCTAAAAAACAATTTGAGGGGTGCCTGGGTGGCTCAGTTGGTTAAGTGTCCGACTCTTGATTTTGGCTCAGGCCATGATCTCAGGGTCTGAGATCAACCCCCAAGTTGGGCTCTGTACTCAGCCGGGAGTCTGCTTGAGATTCTGTCTCCCCCTCTCCATCTATCCCTCCCCCTGCTCATGCTCTTGCTCTCTCAAATAAGTAAATCTTTTTTAAAAATTGACATAAAAAAGTAACTTGCCTGAGGTCACCCAGCAAAATCAGCAATGTGGTTTCCGGTGTCTGCTAAGAAGAGTGTGAATCTCTGCTTTTGATTTCTCCTCCAATATTATGAAAATTTTCAGATATAGGGCGCCTGGATGGCTCAGATGGTTAAGCGTCTGCCTTCAGCTCAGGTCATGATCTCCAGGGTCCTGGTATCAAGCCCAGTGTCGGGCTCCCTGCTCAGCGGAGAGTCTGCTTCTCCCTCTGCCTCTCCTCCCTGCTCATGAGCTCTCTCTCTCTCACAAATGAATAAACAAAATCTTTAAAAAAAAAAAAAAAAAGAAAAATTTCAAACATACAAAAAACCAGAATTATATAGTGAACTTCCGCATTCCCACCTACTACATTCTACAATTAACATTTTACTGTATTTGCTTTATTACATATCTATTTATCCTTTTCTCTACCCATCAATCCCTCATATATTTTACTGCATTTCAAAATAAATTTTTAAAAAGATTTCTTTATGTATTTATTTGACATAGAGAGAGACACACATACAGGAAGAGAGGGAACACAAGTAGGGGGAGCGGGAGAGGGAGAAGCAGGCTCCTCACCGAGCAGGGAGCCCAATGCGGGGTTCGATCCCAGGACCTTGGGACCGTGACCTGAGCTGAAGGCAGACGCCTAACACCTGAGCCACCCAGGCACCCACAAAGTAATTTTTTAAAGATTTTATTTATTAAAAAAAAAAAAAAAAAGATTTTATTTATTTGAGAGAGAAAGAGCATGAGTTAGGGGGAGGGGAGGAGGGAGAAGCAGACCCCCCACTGAGCAGGGAGCCTGACACAGGGCTCGATCCCAGGACCCTGGGATCATGACCTGAACCAAAGGCAGATGCTTAACTGACTGAGCCACCCAGGTGCCCCATCATTTCAAAGTAATTTACAGGCATCAATTCAGCATTCATATTATTAACTAAAGTTCAACTTTTTAAAAAGATTTTATTTGTTTTTAAGTATAAATCTCTACACCCAACGTGGGGCTCAAACTCACAACCCCAAGATCAAGAGTCACATGCTCTACAGACTGAGCCAGCCAGGCACCCCAAAGTTCAATATATTTTTTAAAGTAATCTGCTTGTGATGTTGAAATAGACTGTTAGTATTGCTCTGGCCCCCTGGCCCCAAAGGATGATCTTGATAAAATATTTTCCCTCCAGGGGCGCCCTGGGTGGCTCAGTCATTGGGCTTCTGGCTTCAGCTCAGGTCATGGTCCCCGCGTCCTGGGATCGAGCCCATGTTTGACCCCCTGCTCAGAGGGAAGCCTGCTTCTCCCTTTCCCACTCCCCTGCTTGTGTTCCCTCTCTTGCTGTGTCTCTCTCTGTCAAATAAATAAATAAAATCTTTTTAAAAAATATATTGTCCCTCCACATGTTCTATACTGTATTTGCTAATCAACAAATTATAAAGTACAAATAAGAAAAGTCTAAGAATGCTTACCTTTTCACTGATGCTATGAGTTAATCTCCCAACTGTAATATTTGTTGAGTATCCACTGAGTGAATAAAGTTTTGTGAAATATGATCTACTGCAGGATTTTTTCGTCTTGGCACTACTAACATTTAGGGCTGGATGATTCTTTGTTGTGGGGAACCGTCCTATGCATTGTAGAATGTTCGGTAGCATCCCTGGTCTCCACCCACTAGATGCCAGTAGTAGTCAATTCTTCCTCCCCAAGTGGTTGAAAAATAAAAATGTCTCCAGATAATGCTGGATGTCTTCTCAGGGAGCCTAAATCACCCATTAAAACCCCCTGATCTAGAGACAGTGGCCTGTTTACATAGCATTTCCTTTCCAGGTCAATAAACTTCTTTAGAAGTTATTTTCATTCAGCCACACAGGTCCTTAGAAGAGAAGGTTGTTCCAAAGTCAAAAGATGAAAGATTTAGTTTGCCCTTTACCACCAACTACCTCCATGACCAAGTTTATACTCTGAGCTTCAGGTTGTTTTTCATTTACAAAATAGAAGAAAATACATATAGTATATGAAATATATATATATGAAAGAGCTTAACAAAAATTAATTTTAAAAATTCATTGATGATGATTATTTAACATACCATTGAAGTAGAAAAAAAACAACTTTGCTCATTAAGGGAAGAACTGGTTTACCAATTACCATGGTGAAGCCTTAAGGTGCTATGGCTTTAGCATCATCATAGGAATTCCACCTTTTCCCCTTATTTTTTTCTTTTACTTTTTTGATTATTCTCTGTAGAGGGCAATTCGTTAGTATCTTTCAAAATTACACATGCACAATTCTTTAAAAAAAACTTTTCATTTTGGGGCTCCTGGGTGGCTCAGTTGTTAAGTGTCTGCCTTTGGCTCAGGTCATGATCCCAAGGTCCTGGGATCGAGTCCCGCATCGGGCTCCCTGCTCAGCGGAAGCCTGCTTCTCCCTCTCCCGTTGCCCCTGCTTGTGTTCCCTCTCTCGCTGTCTCTCTCTCTCTCTCTGTCAAATAAATAAATAAAATCTTTAAAAAAAATCTTTTAATTTTGGGATAATTTTAGATTTATAGAAAAGATAAAAAAATCACAGCCATTCCTATATATTCTCACCCAGCCTTCCCAAATGTTAACATTTTACCTAACCATGAAATATTTGTCAAAACTAAGGTTTTAACACTGGTATAACACTACTAACTCTACTACATACATACTTTATCTGGATTTCACCAGTTTTCCCACTAATGGCACTGTTTTTTTAAGAATAAACTTTTTAAAAAAGATTTTATTTATTTAAGAGAGAGTAAGAGCGTGCAAGAGAGAGCACAAGTGTGGGGGGTGCGGTGGCAGAGGGAGAAGCAGACTCCCTGCTGAGCAGGGAGCCCGATTCGGGGTTCAATCCCAGGACCCTGGATCATGACCTGAGCAACAGCAGACGCTTAACTGACTGAGCCCCCCAGGGGTCCCAAGAATAAACTTTTTTTTTTAAAGATTTTATTTATTTATTTAATTGAGAGATAGAGATCACAAGTAGGCAGAGAGGCAGGCAGAGAGAGAGGGGGAAGCAGGCTCCCTGCTGAGCAGAGAGCCCCATGCGGGACTCGATCCCAGGACCCTGAGATCATGACCTGAGCCGAAGAGAGAGGCTTTAAGCCACTGAGCCACCCAGGTGCCCCAAAAATAAACCTTTTTTAAAGATTTTCTATTTACTGGGGTTCTTGGGTGGCTCAGTCAGGTAAGTGTCTGACTCTTGATTTTGGCTCAGGTCATGATCCTGGGATCGTGAGACCGAGCTCAGCACCAGGCTCCTGCTCGGCAGGGAGTCCACTTGAGATTCTCTCTCTCCCTCTGCCCCTCCCCTCCACTTGCGCATGCACGTTCACTCTCTCTAAAATAAATCAATCTTAAAAATATTTTATTTTTAAGCAATCCCTACACCCAATGTGGGGCTCAAACTCACAACCCCAAGATCAAGAGTCACATGCTCTACTGACTGAGCCAGTCAGGCACCTCAAGAATAAACTTTTTATTTTCGGATAATTTCACATTTTCAGAAAAGTTGCAAAGATAGAATACGGAGGGGCTCCTGGGTGGCTCAGAAGTTAAGTGTCAGGAACTCTGCTACGTTGCTGGTATGAATATAAAAATGTTTTGGAAAACAGTTTGATGGTTTCTTAAAAAGTTAAAGGTAAACCATATGACCCTGCAATTCCACTTCTAGGTATCTAGATACCTAAGAGAAATGAAGAGAAATGCACAGTAATATATATACTCAAATAAATCCCAGGCAGATAAAACATTCATGTATAAAGGATGGAACTGTTAACAGAGAATAAAGGGAGGGGATTTAACAATGTTTTTTAAGGCTGTCAGAATGATCATGACCTCAGTGACACAAAAGCCAGAATCTACAAAACACTGATTTTTTCCTGACTATATCATTTTAAGAAACCTCTTTGGGTACCCGGTTGGCTCAGTCGGTTAAGCGTCTGCCTTCGGCTCAGGTCATGATCCCAGGGTCCTAGGTTCGAACCCTGAATCAGGCTCCTTGCTCATCAGGGAGCCTGTTTCTCCCCTCCCCCTCCGCCCCATACTCTCTCTTTCAAATAAATAAATAAAATCTTAAAAAAAAAAACTCCTTATTGAGGTATATTTTACAGACCATAAAATTCACCCATTTTATGTATATGAGTCAATGATAGTCATTACACTTGTAGAGTTGGGTATCCCCCACTATAATCCAGTTTGAGAACACTTTTATCACCCTAAAAAGGTCCCTCTGGGCTTTCACAGTCAATTACCATTCCCATCCCCAGGCAATCACTAATCTGTTTTCTTGTCTCTACAAATTTCGCTTTTCTGGACATTTCATATAGATGGAGTCATACAATATGTGGTATTTTATATCTGTCTTCTTTCACACAACATGCTGTTTTTAAAGGTCAACCACATTGTAACATTATCAGTACTGCATTGTCTAAATTGCTGAAAAGCATTCTGGCCAATGGATACGTCATTTTGTCTATCCATTCACCAGCAGATATATAACTGTTCTGTTTCCAATGTTTGGCTATTATGAACATGCTGCTGAGAACATTAACATGCATTTCTCTTCATTTCTCTTCAGTATCTAGATACCTAGAAGTGGAACTTCAGGGTCATATGGTTTACTTTTAACTTTTTAATAAACCACCAAACTGTTTTCCAAAACGTTTTTATATACATACCAGCAGTGTAGGAGAGTTCCTGTTTCTCTACTTTCTGGCCAACATGTGTTATTGTTTTCTTCATTATAATCATTGGATTATAGTAGGTGTAAAGTGGTACCTCATTGTGCTTTTAACTTGCATCTCTCTAAAGAATAATAATGTTGAGTAACATATTACATACTTATTCAGACATATCTGTCTCTTCAGGGAAATACAATTCACCAATTTTAAAATTAAGACTGAGGGGCGCCTGGCTGGCTCAGTCAGTAGAGCACACCACTCTTGATCTCAGCATCATGAGTTCAAGCCCCATGCTGGGCCATAGAGCTTACTTAAATAAATAAATAAAATTAAGACTGATTATATTTGATACATAAAAACGAAAATTTACTGCATGGAAAACGTACCATAAGCTAACTCCAAAGACAAAAACAAATTGAGCAACAAAAGCAGTGCCCAGATTTGTACACTAAAAACTGCAAATGCCACTGAAAGAAATCACAGACCTACGGGTGCCTGGGTGGTTCAGCTGGTTAAGCATCCGACTCAGTTTCTGCTCAGGTCATAATCTGGGGCCTGTAAGACCAACCCGCGTGCCTGGCTCCCTGCTCAGCATGGAGTCTGCTTGAAATTCTCCCTCTCCCTCCCTCTCTGTCCCTCCCCCAACTCATGCTCACTCTTTCTCCCTAAAATAAATAAAATCTTAAAAAAAAAAAAAAAGAAATTAAAGACCTAAAAAAATGGAAAGATATCTCATGCTTGTAAATCAGAAGACTACTATTAAGAAGTTAC
Source organism: Potos flavus (assembly GCA_028534135.1). Taxonomy (NCBI): domain Eukaryota; kingdom Metazoa; phylum Chordata; class Mammalia; order Carnivora; family Procyonidae; genus Potos; species Potos flavus. The sequence goes on along the minus strand of CM052885.1, from coordinate 45,666,737 downwards.
TACTCCCCAAACTGATCTATAGATACAATGTAATCCCTATCAAAATTCCAGATGCCTTTTTTGCAAACTGACAAGATGATCCTAAAATTCATATAGAAATGCAAGGCACCTGGCAGAGACAAAACAATCCTGAGAAAGAACAACAAAGTACGAGGACTCACACTTCTTGATTTCAAAACTTACTATAAATCAAATTAAGACAATGTGGAAAGAGAAGACAAATACTGTATGATTTAGCTTATATGTATAATCTTAAAAAGCCAAACTCATAAAAACAGAGAATGGAATGGTTGCCAGGGACTGAGGGGTGGGAGAAATGGGGAGATATCAATCAAAGGGTGCAAACTTCCAGTTATAAGACGAATAAATTCTGGGGATCTAATGTGCATCATGGTGATTATCGTTAATAACAATATATTATATTGCTAATATACTTTCGCTAATAGCTGAAAGTTGCTAAGAGAGTAGATGTTAAACGTTCTCACCACACAAAAAAACCTGTAATTATATGACATGATGGAGGTGTTAGCTAATGCTTTGGTGGTAATCATTTTGCAATATACAAGTGTATCAAAACACACTGAACACCTGGGTGGCTCAGTGGTTAAGCATCTGCCTTTAGCTCAGGTCATGATCCCAGGGTCCTGGGCTCTCTGCTCTCTCCCTCTGCCCCTCCCCCTGCTCATGTGCATGTGCTCGCCCCCTCTCTCTTAAATAAATAAATAAAATCTTTTAAAAAAAAGAGACATAACCCAATTTAAAAATGGACAAAGGTCTGGATGGATAGCTCTCCAAAGAAAATAAACAAATAGCCAATAAACATATGAAAAAATGTACAGTATCATGTAATTAGGAAATTATAAATCAAAACCACAATGTGATACAGCCACTAAGATGACTAAAAAAGGCAGAAAATAACAAGTGTTGTCAGGGATATTGAAAAACTGGAACGCTCATACATTGTTGATGGTACTGTAAAATGGCAGAGCCACTTTGGAAAACTGATGGTTGATGGTTCTCAAAATGTTAGACAGAGTTACCATATGACTCACAAGAGAATATATACCCAAGACAACTGAAAACACAAAAATTTGTACATGTATGTTCATAGTAGCATTATTCATAATAGCCAGAAAGCGGAATCATCCAAATTTCCATCAATTGATGAATGAACAAACAAAATGTGGTCTACCTACACAATGGAATATAATTTGGCCCTAAAAGGGAATGAAATTCCGATACATGCTATATGAACCTTGAAGTATTATGCCAAGTTAAAGAAGCCAGACACAAAAAGCTACACACTATAAGATTTCATTTAAATGAAATATGCAAAATAGGAAAATGCACAGAGACAGAAAGTAGATTGGTGGTTGCCAGCAGAGAAAGAGAAGAAATGAGAGCGCCTGATAGTGAGTATGAGGTTTCTTTTTGGAGTGATAAAAGGCTGCAAAACTGTGTATATATAAAAAAAATTACTGAATTACAATACTTTAAAGAAGTCAATTCTATGTTATCTGAATTTTATTTCTTTTTGTTGTTGTTTTTTTTAAAGATTTTATTTATTCAATTTTGACAGAGAGAGACACAGCGAGAGAGGGAATACAAGCAGAGGAAGCGGGAGAGGGAGAAGCAGGCTCTCCACTGAGCAAGGAGCCTGATGTGGGGCTTGATCCCAGGACCCTGGGATCACAACCTGAGCCAAAGGCAGATGCTTAACGACTGACCCACCCAGGTGCCCCTGAATTATATTTCAATGAAGCTTTTTAAAAAAAGATTTATTTACTTATTTACTTACTTACTTACGAGAGAGAGCGGAGGGGCGGGGCGGGGAGGAGGGAAGGGACAAGCCGACTCCATGCTGAGTGTGGAGCCCAACGCTGGGCTCCATCCTACACGGCGGAGATCATCACCTGAGCTGAAACCAGGAGTTAGACTTAACTGACTGAGCCACCCAGTCACTCCTAATAAAGCTGTCATTAAAAGGGGTGCCTGGCTGGCTCAGTCAGTGGAGCTTGTAACTCTTGATCTTGGAGTTGTGAGGTTGATCCCCACATTGGGTGTAGAGATTACTTAAAAAAATAAAACTAGGGGCGCCTGGGTGGCTCAGCCATTAAGCGTCTGCCTTTGGCTCAGGTCTTGATCCCAGGGTCCTGGGATCGAGTCCCGCATCGGGCTCCCTGCTTGGTGGGGAGCCTGCTTCTCCCTCTCCCACCACCACTCCCCCTGCTTGTGTTCTCTGTCACATAAATAAAAAAAATCTTTAAAAATTTTTAAAAACTAAAATAAAATTTCTTAAAAAGGCTTCTTTAAAAATAGAGGGAAAATATTTGGAATGCAAATGCCAAACAGCTGATTTTCTAAATAAGAGTTTTTTACAAATCAATAAGAAAAAGAAACAAACCCACTAGCAAAATGAGCAAAGAGCATGAAAAGACAGCTTGTGAAAAATAAAAAACAAAAATGATTTTAAACATCTAAAATTCACGGGGTGCCTGGGTGGCTCAGTGGGTTGAGCCTCTGCCTTCGGCTCAGCTCATGATCTCAGCTCATGATCTCGAGGTCCTGGGATTAAGCCCCGCATCGAGTTCTCTGCTCGGTGGGGAGCCTGCTTCCCCCTCTCTCTCTGCCTGCCTCTCGGCCTACTTGTGATCTCTCTCTGTCAAATAAATAAATAAAATATTTAAAAAAAAACAAAAAAAAAACCCATCTAAAATTCTATCTTACAATAAGAGGCAAATTAAAACAAGACAATACTTTGGCAAAATGACAAAAAAGATAAATGTTATCACTCTGCTCATGAAGATGTGGAGAACCAGGCACTGCACATCTTTGGTGGGGATGTAAACTGCAACACCTTCTTTAAAGGGATGTAAATAAAATAAATGTAAAACATATACTTTAACTTAGCAATTCCACTTCAAAGACTTCATGAGCTCTCCTCTCACATGTACACAAAGTATGTACAAGGGTACCCCATGCGAAGCTATCCAGAAATGCACAAGAGTGAAAACAGTCTAAGAGCTGACTAAAAAAAATTACAGTGCAGGCATACAATATGCTACTGTAAAGCCATTAAAAAAAAATCAGATCTATAGGTACTAATAAGGAAGAAGTATCAAGGTATACCATAGGATGAAAAAAGGCACTTCATGTAGGACAGTCTTGGTTTAAAAAAGAAAAAAGAAGGTATGCACACACATGTGTATGGTCTTAGAAGAAGTGACTTAGGACTTGGGAAATAGAAGGGAGACTTATATTTCACTGTTTTATATTATTTGAATTTTAAACATGGACTCCTATCACTTATTATACATTCCTAATTGCAAGCATATACAAACAAATAACACAACTTGTAAAGAACCTGTATTTGCCAAAGAAAACGAAAACACTAATTTGAAAAGATATATGCAGCCCTGTGTTCACTGCGGTGTTATTTACAATAGACAAAATATAGAAACAACCTAAGATGGATGAAAGGACAAACATTTGGTGTGTATGTGAGCCTATAAAATGGACTACTATATTGGACTACACCATGGAATACTACTCAGACATAAAAGAGAAGGAAATCTTGCCATTTGCAACAATGTGGATGGGCCTCAAAGGTATTATGCTAAGTGAAATAAGACAGAGAATTCACTTGTATGTGGAATCTAAAAAACAAAACAAAACAAAACTCATACATACAGAAAACAGACTGGTGGTTGCCAGAGGGAAGAGGGGATGGGAGGGTAGGAGGAATGGGTGAAGGGGGTCAAAAGGTACAAACTTCCAGATATAAAATAAGTCATGGGAATGTAAGGTACTGCAAAATTACTACAGTAGATAATATCGTATTGCATATTTGAAAGCTTCCAAGAGAACAAATTCTAAAAGTTCTCATCACAAGGAAAAAAAAAATTTTTGGTAACTTTCTTTGTATGGTGACTAATAACTAGACTTACTGTGGCGATAACGTCACAGTGTATACAAATATTGAATTACGTGGTACACCTGAAACTAGTATGTTACACGTCATTTTCACCTCAACTTAAAACAAAAAAAAGTAAGAAAAGAACCTGTATTTGAATCCTGCCTTAAAAAAAGGTCTCTTCTTGGGGCGCCTGGGTGGCTCAGTGGGTTAAGCCTCTGCCTTCGGCTCAGGTCATGATCTCAGGGTCCTGGGATGGAGCCCCACATCGGGCTCTCCGCTCAGCGGGGAGCCTGCTTCCCAGCCTCTCTCTCTGCCTGCCTCTGCCTACTTGTGATCTCTCTCTGTCAAATAAATAAATAAAATCTTAAAAAAAAAAAAAAAGGTCTCTTCTAAACAAGTTTACAAAACTGCCTCCTCAGCAAGATGATGTAAACGGACTGATGCTGGAAGAGCTAACCCAGGAATGCTTCCTGGAAGTGGTGCGTTTTAATCCAGGTACTGTTCAGCTGTAGAGCTGTACAGTTTGGTGGATGCTGTTTAATGCTTGTGAAGCAACAGTAACGGAAGGGAACGAATGATTATCATGAATAAAACATAAAAACTCGCTAACTTTTACTGAGTACAAGCCCTTCCCATGCATTTACTCAGGTACTGCTCACCATAATCCAGTAAAGTGGGTACTATTTACCATTTTAGAGTTGAAGAAAATTGGCTCAAAGACAGTAGTAATTTGATGAATGTCTCACAGCCAGCAACCAGATAATCTAACATGAGTTTGTAATCTACAGGTTTCCTTGTCAAACCACAAGTAAAAGAAAGGGACATGCCTAGAAGTCAGGCCTCCTGATTCCTAGGTTTCCATTAGCCCTGCGCTGTCTCGGAATAGCGGAGAAAGGCCGCCGCGGCACCGCGGACTCGGGCCTGGGAACCCGGCCCGCAGGATGCGCACCTCCCGCCTGGTTTCCGGGACCCGGCCCACCCCCAGAAGCACCACTCGGGGACCTGCTTCCCGGCATCCTCCCCGCGCCACGGCTCACTTCCGGTTCTAAGTAGGCCCAAGCAGAAGCATCACCCGGCCGGGACCCTGTTCCTTGGCCACGCTCTCAGCCGGGATTCCCGGCTCTACGCCCTCGTCGCATTGCTGCCCCCGCCTTCTGTCAACACGGCCCCCATACCAGGCCTGAGCCTCCCACCCAGCCCTCCCGCCCGCGGCCCCAGGGCCCCAAGCTGATGACCGCCCTCACCTCCTCTCTCTTCGCCTGCCGCGGCCTTTTACAAACGCGGCCAAACTGTTCGCTGTAACGACCGTCGTTATTGGTCAGGGCCGCCCACGCGCCCCGGATACCCGCCCACTCGGCTCGCCTGGTCTGATGGGAGTTGTAGTTTCCTTCTGTAGGCGGCTAAGAATTGCGGCAGAATACTGTGGTGGAGTCTGCGCCGACCCGGCGGCTGTAATGCCTAGGTTCTTCCGTGCGGCCGGAGTGCTTCTGGACAACCGTGCTGAGATAGAAGGCGCCGATAGGGTTCTAGGGCTGACCATGACTGCTTCAGCCCCGAGAGAGCACTATTTCTGCGTAGAATTCATTGGTTATCGGAGCAAAATTCGTCATAAATTATCTGCATTACTAGCAGATGTTGACTGTGATTTAGCGTTTTGTCAAGGGAAGTCTTGTCCACCAAAGTATTCGCTGTTTGTAAAACTTGTGTGTTTATATGAAAGGACTCACAGAAGTCCTTTCTTAGCCTTCTTTTTCTACCTTAACTACATTCTAACGTACTGCTTGAACGTTTACATTTATAATGAATTGAAATCGGCTTCCTGGGTGTTTTAGTTCTGGTCCTTGGTCTCACACAAATTAAATCTCCATATTCCGTTCATGGTTGAGGACAGCTTCAGAGTGCAATGTGTTAAGGATGAGGCCAGTGTGTGTTGGAAAATTCTGGAATGAGATTTCCTGTGGCTTTGCCCTTGATCGTATTACTTACTAGGGGTGACACTGTGGGCGGGTTGCCTAAAAACGTTAGTCTTCTATTGATAAGAGAAATGGACCTTTCCAGGACCCTGGTTTACTATATTGTTTCTCAAACTGGAGGAAAGGGGAGAAGGGCACACTTTTCCCTGATATTCTTACAATTCTGTGTTTCCATTTCGATTACAAGTGTTTTTTTGTTTTGTTTAAAGATTTTTATTTGAGAGAGAAAGAGCACAAGCTGGGGAAGCTGCAGAGAGAGAGGCAGAAGCAGGCTCCCCGCTGAGCAGGGTGCCCTATGTGGGCCTTGATCCCTGCACCCTGGGATCAGGGCCTGAGCTGAAGGCAGGCGCTTAATCAACTGAGCCACCCAGGCGCCTCTCCATTGTAAGTTTTTTTTTTTTATTAAGATTATTTATTTGACAGAGATCACAAGTAGGCAGAGAGGCAGGCAGAGAGAAGGAAGCAGGCTCCCTGCTGAGCAGAGAGCCTGATGCAGGGCTGGATCCCAAGACCCTGAGACCATGACCTGAGCCGAAGGTAAAGGCTTAATCCACTGAGCCACCCAGGCGCCCCTCTATTGTAAGTTTTTTAATGATGATAAGTATATCCTGGGTCATCTGGATGATCACCTGATACTGCAGGGCTTCAATGCCTGGTTGTGTTTGTGATTGTATGGGTGCCAAGTGATTTCTCTAAAGCAGTTCAACAGGAACGCTGCTACAGGCCTCTAGTGAATAGATGCCAGGAATGCTATTAAAGATCCCAAGGGGCACCTGGCTGACTCAGTCAGTAGAGCCTGCGACTCTCGATCTCAGGGGTTGTTGGCTGGAGCACCAGATTGGGTATAGAGATTACTTAAAATCTAAAAAAAAAAAAAAAAGGAAAAAAGATCCTACAATACACAGGACAGTCCTCACGACAAAGAGTTATCTGACCCACAATGTCAATAGTGCCAAAGTTGAGAGACCCTCTGTTAGAAAGTGGGGAGGAGGGACTGGAAAGTATCCTCCAAACTGAGAAGGCACTTTTGAGGCCAAAAAATGAAGCTGTCAACTCCCTACAGTTTATAGAATGTTATTAATTGGGTGGTGATTCAGGCAGCTGTGCAGCTATTCTCTGCAAAATCCAGACTCTATAGATTTTATAGAATGAAGGGATGCTTAGGAGGGCACTGTAGTGAGATCAAAGGGTCTGCATGCATTTAATTGATAACTAACATTTAACAGACCTCATGGTGCTCACAGAAGTCCTTTCTTAGCCTTCTTCTCATAAACAGAATTCTCAGAATTGTATAATACTCTCATTATGGTTTGACACAGTAGACCTTCTTTCCTTTTTCTCAGAACATCATTTTTTCAGCCTGGAGGTAGATTTTTGTTGTGATGCTTGAGTCATACTATTAATTCACAGTGATCCTCCATGGTATCAAGATCTGCTGTAATAGTACAATTATTATACAAGGAAAGGAAAACGTCAGAGAAGTGATTTTATAAAAGTTCCAACTGTGTGGCAAACCAGGATACGAAAATAATAGTGACTTCTGCCCCCCCTCTGTTGCTTTAAGATCTTCTGTCTTTGATAATCTGCAGCTTGACTACCTGCGTCACTATGGACTTTTATTTATCCCTCTTAGGATTTATTGTGATTCTTGGATCTGAGAATTCCTAGCTTTCTATAATTCTGAAAATTCTCAGTTATTATTTCCTCAAATATTGTCTATCCCAAATTGTTTTATTTTGTGACACTCCAGTTTAAATATATTTTAGGGGCGCCTGGCTGGCCCAGTCAGTAGAGCCTGGGACTCTTAATATCAGGGTTGTGGGTTTGAGCCCAATGTTGAGTGCAGAGAGTACTTAAAATCTTTTTTTTTTTTAATATTTTACTTATTTATTTGACAGAGAGAGAGATCACAAGTCGGCAGAGAGGCAGAGAGAGGGGGGGAAGCAGGCTCCCCGCTGAGAGCCCGATGCGGGGCTCGATCCCAGGACCCTGAGATCATGACCTGAGCCAAAGGCAGAGGCTTTAACCCACTGAGCCACCCAGGCGCCCTAAAATCTTTTTTAAAATGTATTTTAGATTTCTCATTTTACTTTCCACACTCTTTTCCTATATTCTATCCCTTTGCCTCTGTACTGTTCCAATGTACAGATTTGTCTCTAATTTGGGTGAGTCAGTCCATTGAATTTTTTAATTTTAGCTGTTGTATTTTTAATTTCTAGAGGCTTTATCAGTTTCTTTTAAAATTCTACTAATGATTTGATAGTTACTTCTTCCTTGTTCATATTTTTATTGTAGCCTTTATTTTTAAAGACATATGAAATATAGTTATTACATATTCAATATATGATTACTATAATGGCTAAAGTCCTTGAAGGTCAAATTCTGCTGTTTTTGTTTCTTTTGAATCCCTCCTGGGTCTTGTTTCTTCATGTGTTTGAGAGTTTTTGACTGTGAGCTCCTAATTGATGATTTTAATCTGAGTTAATCCTGAGGGGCCTGGGTACAGGATACACTCTTTCAGAAAGGATTCGTGAGTATCCAAACTACATATAGGATTCCTACTAACTGATAAAAATAAAAATCTAATCAAGAGGGAGCCTGGGTGGCTCAGTGGGTTAAGCCTCTGCCTTCGGCTCAGGTCATGATCTCAGGGTCCTGGGATTGAGCCCCACATTGGGCTCTCTGCTCAGCGGGGAGCCTGCTTCCCGTCTCCCTCTACCTGCCTCTCTGCCTACTTGTGATCTCTTTCTCTCTGTCAAATAAATAAAATATTAAACAAAACGAAACAAAATCTAATCAAGAAAGGGACAGAGAATATGAACAATTATGTCACAGAAAAATACAAATAGCCAATTATCATGGAAAAACTGATTAACTTTACTTGGACTGGTGTAACACAAAGAGATTATTTTACATGCATCAGGTTGTTGCAAAGATAAAAATGCAACAATCAGCAGTTGGTAAAGGTGGGGGAAAGAAGTACTTTTTTTTTTTTAAGATTTTATTTATTTACTTGACAGAGAGAGATTACAAGTAGGCAGCGAGGCAGGCTCCCCGATGAGCAGAGAGCCCCATGCGGGGCTCAATCCCAGGACCCTGAGATCACGACCTGAGCAGAAGGCAGAGGCTTTAACCCACTGAGCCACCCAGGTGCCCCGCAATTCATGTTTCCTTAACCCGTCCTTCAATTTCTTTCTTTTTTAAGATTTTATTTATTTATTCGCCAGAGAGTGAGTGTGTATGAGTGTACAAGCGGGGAAGCTGCAGGCGAAAAGCAGGCTCCCCGCTGAGCAAGGAGCCCGATGTGGGACTCGATCCCAGGACCCTGGGATCCTGACCTGAGCTGAAGGCAGACGCTTAACCAACTGAGTCACCCAGGTGTCCCCCAATCTTCAATTTCTATGTATCCTAGAGAAACACTATACATCTGCACAAAAACACATTCTTTAATGGTAGTTCCAACTTTTTATATAAAAAGGAGGTGAATCTTTTTGTTTTATACTTCCAGATGGTTGAATGGTAGGGTTGTTTTTTTGGTGGTCATTTAATTTTGTAATTTATTAATAGTTTATTGTATTGAGATATATTGCTTTCTTAAACCCATCTCCTCTTTCTCTCCTTCCTTCTCTCTATAGCCAAATGAACAGGAAGTCAATCTGCACTAACTAAACTGTTCTCACCTCCCACTCCTTAACCCACTGTCGTCCACATTCTGCACCCACTACCTCACTGGAAATGCTCATTTTAAAGGTACTTTCTTATTGCTAAACCCAGTGTTGTTTTTTTTCGACACTTAACATTTTTTCCTTCCTGCAGTATTTGACACACTTCACTACTACTATTTCCTTGAAGTTTTTCCACCTTGATTTCTGCAACATCAAGGACCCCTGTACTTCTCCCACCCATCAGGCAGCTCTTTCTCATTCTCCTTTGCAAGCTTCTCTGCCTCTGCCCCCTTAAACACTGATGAGTTTTTCTCTTTAGCATCGCTGGGTGATTTCCATTCCATAGATTTTGAGCTATCACCTAAATGCTGATGACGCCCATGTCTATATTCAGCCTGGATTTCCCTTCTAAATTCCGTATCATTACCTACTGGTTATTTCTCATTGTCACACATGTCCAAGCTGCATGTTGATGGCTGGAACTCATTAGCTCTCCTCCCCTGCCCTCTAACTAGCTTCTAGCGTTGCTGCCCTTCCAAACTGCACCTCTGCCTTTTCCCACCCCAGTAACTAGCCCCACCATCCATCTGCTCGCTCAAGCCAGGAGCCTGGGAGATATCTTGACTAAACACAAATTAGATCAATGGATCCCTTGGAACTTTAGGATAAAAAAAGTTCAAATTACTTGGCATGGCATAAAGAATTGGCCTGGATTTTGTCTTTTAGTTTTAGTTTTTATCACTTCGCACCTAGTACTCTAGTTGGTAGTACCATCAGCACATGGTAGAAAAGCCATTTAGTCAAAATCAGACTGTGTAACTTTAATTAATTGATTATAAATTCAACAAACATGTATTGAGCACCTATTATTTTGCAGGTACTGGACATACACGGTATTAAAGAAAACGGCTGCCAGCTTTTGGTTTAGTGATGAACACAAGTTTTAAAAATATAATCATACAAATACACCAGTTGATCCTTGAACATGGGTTTAAACTGTGTGGGGCCACTTATATGCAGATTTTTTTCATTACAGTACAATACTATTATGAATATGATTTTTTAAAAAAATTTGAGAGAGCGAGAGTGAGCATGAGTGGGGGGAGGGGCAGAGAGAGAGAGGGGGAGAAGACGACTCTCCCCTGAGCAGGGAATCTGACGTGGGCCTCTGTCCCAGGACTCCAGGATCATGACCTGAGCCAAAAGCAGCCTCTTAACCATCTGAACCACCTAGGCGCCTCCAGTTATTATTTTGTTAATAACTTTCTTTTCTCTAGCTTTCTTTATTGTAATGATAGAGTACAGGGGTGCCTGGGTGGCTCAGTCGGTTAAGCGTCTGACTCTTGATTTCAGCTCAGATCTTGATCTCAGTACAAGCCCCACACTGGGCTCCATGCTGGGGGTGGAGCCTACTTAAAAAAAAATAGAGTATATAAGATTTATAACATACAAATTATGTGTTGATCAACTGTATTAATTAAAAATTATGACAAATGCTATAAAGGAAAAGCTTTATAAGATGATTCGAGGAGCTACTGATTTATGATTTAGATTGTTGGTAAAGGAATGCATTTTAGAGGAGTCTGCTTCTCCCTCTGCCTCTGCCTGCTGTTCCCCCTGCTTGTACTCTTCTGTCAAATAAATGAATGAAATATTAAAAAAAACTTAAAGATGAGTGTGGAGCAGAAGGGCTTATGGGAGAGTGGACAATGTCTTGGTGTGAAGTTGTAAAGTACAAATTGCACAGAAGGCAACGCAGACCATATGTATTTTTAAAGATTTTATTTATAAGTAATCTCCACACCCAACATGGGGCTTGAACTCACAACCCCAAGATCAAGAGTCTCATGCTCTACCCACTGAGCCAGGCAAGCATTCAACTTATTAAAATTTTTAGATTACATCTTAAATGCAATTTGAAGCAAAGACTTTCAAGCCAGTGTGCGGGGGGGGGGGGGGCGGTGTCACAATCAGATTTACTTGTTTAAAGATTCTTTTGGGGTTCTGGTTCTGTAGAAACATGTTAGCAGCCTGGTTCTGGATCTTTTCACCCCTCCCCTCCCAGACACCATAGAGAGCAACAGGGATAACATATGACCACTGACCCCACAAACACTATCTTAGGTGACACTAAGGGGGAAGAGAAAACTTACAAATTCCACATTGAGTGGTACTGGATGGGAGGCCAAAAGTGTAGTGTGGGCAGAATGGGATGAGTGGGCTGGTGGTGGCAGACTCTAATATTCACTCTGAGAAGAGCCACACTCTGCGTGGAGCCTGCTGTGAGGACTGAACAAGTATGTGAGTGCTGGGAGTGGTAGGGAAGGAAGGAAAATGGGTGAAGTGCCTGGGATTCCAGAGATCTTTCAGAAAGCAAGTTAGGGGATCTCCTGGAAAGGCAGGAACTAGGTCTTTTAATGTAGCAGATGAAGGAACCCAGGGAGCTGAGAGCCCGCAAAGAACTTCTGAGTGAGGTTACATCCTGGGGCACCTGGGTGGCTCAGTCAGTTAAGCGTCTGCCTTCAGCTCAGGTCATGATTCTAGGGTCCTGGGATAGAGCCCCATGTCAAGCTCCCTGCTCAGCGGGGAGCCTGCTTCTCCCTCTCCCTCTGCTGCTCCCCCTGCTCCTGTTCTTTCTCTCTCAAATAAATAAATAAAATCTTAAAAATCTTAAAAAAAAAAAGTCACATCCCAAGACAGATAATTCATTGTAGCCAGAGGAGGGAGGTGAGAAAACTGGACAGGGTCCTCTCCTTCATTCTCCTAACAGTTTCAAATACAAATAAATGGAAAGGATAAACACAGCACTTGTGCAGATACTCTAATTAAAAATATGACATAGCGGGGTGCCTGGGTGGCTCAGTGTTGGTTAAAGCCTCTGCCTTCGGCTCAGGTCATGATCTCAGAGTCCTGGGATCGAGCCTCGCATCGGGCTCTCTGCTCAGCAGGGAGCCTGCTTCTCCCTCTGCCTCTGCCTACTTGTGATCTCTCTCCTCTCTGTCAAATAAATAAATAAAATCTTAAAAAAAAGTTTAACAAAATAAATAAATAAATAAATAAATATGAAATAGCAAAACTTACCTAGAGTTTCCCTGGAGAAAACAT
>CM052885.1:45614500-45653978 GCA_028534135.1 Potos flavus | reverse complement strand
AGGTGGAGAAAAAGGAATCCTCATGCGCTGCTGGTGGGAATGCAAGCAGTGCAGCCACTGTGGAAAACAGTATGGAGGTTCCTCAAAAAATTAAAAATAGAATTACCCTATGATCCAGTAATCCCACTACTAAGTATTTTCCCAAAGAATACAGAAACATTAATTCAAAAAATATATATGCCCTCTTAGGTTTACTGCAGCATTATCTACAATAGCCAAATTATGGCAGCAGCCCAAGTGCCCATCAATAGATGAACAGATGAAGATGTGGGGTTTACACACACACACACACACACTCTCTCTCTCTCTGAATATTACTCAGCCATGAAAAAGAATAAAATATTGCCACTTGCAACAACATGGATGGATCTGGAATATAATACTAAGTGAATTAAGTCAGAGACAAATGATTTGACTTACATGTGATTTCACTTATATGTGGAATTTAAGAAACAAAACAAGCAAGGGAAAAAAGAGACAAACCAAAAAAACAAACTCTTAACTACAGAGAACAAATGGATGGTTGCCAGAGGGGAGGTGGGTGGGTTGATGGATGAAATAAGTGAAAATGATTGAGAGTAACTTACCTCGATGAGCGCTGAGTAATACATAGAACTGTTGAATCACTATACCATACACTGAAACTAACTCTACTGGAATTAAAAAAAAAAAAAAAAAGAAAAGAAACACAAGAACTCAGGGAAGATATGTCCCTGAAGTGAAACAGAAATTGGTATTAACTTAGGAAACAGAAAATGGCAAAACCATTTCAGAAACAAAGACTAGGGTGCCTTGGTGGCTCAGTCAGTTCAGAAGCCGACTCTTGGTTTCTGGTTAGCTCATGATCTCAGGGTCTGAGATGGAGCCCCACATCCGGCTCCATGCTCAGCGGAGAGTCTGCTTGTAGATTCTCTCTCTGTGCCTCTCTCCTCATTCATTCTCTCTCAATCTCTAAAATGAATAAATAAATCTTTTTAAAAATTACTAAATTAAAAGGAGCACAATGAGTCTGGAAACCATAGGAAGCATGTTACCAAACAGAGATTAGAAATGAGAAAAGCAAACAAAAAGATAAAAAGAACTAAGAACAAATGATAGAAACAGATGATAGGCAGGGGAAATCCAACAACATTCTAAGCAGTGGAATACTACAAATATTTACGAATGTAATTCAGGAAAACTTCTTAAATATCTTAGTACATGTCTTCTGCCCAGGAAGGGAATGTTTCTTTTTTGGTAGGATGTTTTTCCTGACAACTGCCCCTTCTCGCCTGCCTGATTTTCTTCCAACATCAAAGTCTTCTTACATCCTCCACCCTCCTGTAAAATGGCTCATTCTGTAATTATCTACATAGCCAACCTGTCAGATGATCAAGTTTAGTTCTCTGACCATCAATCTAGACTCACTGCCAACTTACTTCACAGCTGTTATCCAGGACTCCCATGTTGGATCCAATTCCTAGATATACTTTTGATTTGCTCTCATTTTTATGGAGCTTATCCAGTAACTGAGAACCAGTAAATTCAGGGAAGAGAATCTTTTAAGTTGCAAGTCCAAAAATTTATTTATTTTATGGTCACCCATGACAGTGCCTGTGTGTGTATAAAATATCATTGGATATGTAATTCAAACTTTTGAAGACACTAACCCATGGATCTCTAGTTTCTAGTGTTGCTGTTGAGTATTATTCTCAATTCTTCTGCTCTCTTGGTCAATTTTATTCTCTTTATGTCTGGTGTCCTAAAGTTTCATGGTGATGTGCCTTCCAATGGGTCTTTAATATTTATTGTACTAATTTAGTAAGAGCTTTTTTCAATCTTTAGACTCATAATTTTATCAAGGAAAATTTATTTTATTTTCTAATAAATTTCAACCACTGCTTTATTTTCTCAGTTCTCTTCCTGGAACTCCTGTTGGTTGTATTTAAACTTCCTGAATTGATTCCTATTTATTTCCCCCCTCCACTTTTGATTTCTGTTCTAGAATGTTTCTTTGTCTTTTAATATTCTCACTAAATGTATTCATATTTTAATTTCTTCTAACATTTTATTAGTATCCTGTTCTACTTTTTAAAAATTTTTTTAAGATTTTATTTATTTGGGGTGCCTGGGTGGCTCAGTGGGTTAAGCCTCCGCCTTTGGCTCAGGTCATGACCTCAGGGTCCTGGGATCTCTGTCTACTTGTGCTCTCTTGCTCTCCGTCAAATAAATAAACAAAATCTTAAAAAAAAAAAAAAAATTATGTATTTATTTGACAGAGAGACAGAGAGAGCACAAGCAGGCAGAACAGCAGGTAGAGTCGGAGAGGAAGAAGCAGGCTCCCAGCTGAGCAGAGATCCTGACATAGGGCTCAATCCCAGGACCCTGGGATCATGACCCGAGCCAGACGCAGATGCTTAACAACCGACCGAGCCCCCTAGGGACCCCTCCTGTTCTAATTTCTTAGAGTATCTTCTTTTATCTAAGAATATTACAGTTCTTAGAAGTTTTTTGGATTCTTCAGAACTGCTTTTTGTTTAGATCTTTCACAAACTTTTCCTCCAGGACCCTGGGATCATGACCTCAGCCAAAGGCAGACGCTTAACGGACTGAGACACCCAGGTGCCCAATTCTGGTGATCTTTAGCTGTCTTTATTTAAAAGTGAAGCACTGAACACCTGTTTGGAAGACCTGTGTACATGGGCAGGGCTTACTTAAGATTGGCATTCTCAACTATAAGGGGATTGTTAGCCAGCTGGCTTTTTGGTAGGGACCTTAAATGTCAGCATTTGTCTTTTCTTTCAAAGTTGTTTATTTTTTCCATATAAGGATCCTCCAAATCCTAGAGCTGAACAAGGATAAGGAGCTAGGAATCTCATTTAACTGGTATTAGTAAAATTGTACTTAATCCCTATTCTTAGCCTAGTAATCCTGAGTTGGATGTCTACTTTTTCCTTTTTTAGCTGAATTACTATCTGAACTTCAGCCGCTTCTAACTTTAGAGGCCTAATATAAAATCCTATTCAACTGAGACACATTCATATATGTTTTATTAAGGCTCCTAAATTAAAATGTGTTGTTTTGAAGGTAGGTTCTTCCAGTTCTAAACACAACAGTCAAAATGCAGTGATAGGAAAAAATGGAAAACCCCCTACCAAAAAATGATTTTGTCTTTAGAAATCGTCTTTCATTGAAAGAGGTTTGTTTGTTGTTGCTTTTTTTTTTTTAAAGAAATCTCTACACCCAACGTGGGGCTTGAGCTCACAACCCCAAGATCAAGTGTTGGATGTTTTCTACTAACTGAGCCAGCCAGGTGCCTCTAAAGGGTTTGCTTTTTAATTCCTACAAACACACTTAACTTTTCTAATTTAACCATAACCTCAAGGGCACTCCACAGCACTTAGTAAACCTAACTCTCTTTGTATATATAATCTAGTCCCTACCAACTGCCTTCTCAAATGTCAACTGAACTCTAACGCCCATACAAAAGGAAGACAAGCAAGCATAGGGACAAAACAGGAAAATAAAACTACGATGTGGAACTCATCTTCAACAGGGAAATAGTATCAACAAGGAAAATGAGATCCTGGTTCCAAAATGAGTTAAAGCTACAAAATGCCAATTCTTTTGTGGTATTAAATCGTAATTCAATGCAAACCATGGTTTCTGGAATAAGGTTAACAAAAAAGTCTAACAAATACCTGAGTGAATATAACAATATGGTTAGACCAAAAAGAAAAATCTTTCACACACAATAATCACTGCAAGAAGATCCCACAGGTTATAGAAAACATAAAGGAACTTTAATATCCAAACAGTCAGGGCAAAGAATACTGGATTAATGACCCATTAAGTGTGAATCACTTCAGGTTCTTTACAGTACCAGATGTATTTTATAGTAAAATCTGAATGCATATTGCAGAGAATGAAACCATTTTTAAAACTTTAATTTCCTCTCCTGATACTAATACCAGTATTATTTTTAGACTAAAAAATCTTCAAATGATTTTAACACTAGGAGTAAGATTTAAACCAAAGTTAGCAATGTTCCTGAAATGTCAATTTGTTCAGTAGTAATTTTTTTGAGAAATACCACTTTCTTCTCAAAAAGTAGTTAATGTACACTTTAAGATTGTGCAATAAGAAAATATACTGGCTAATAAAAAGTGTTACTTGAGAAAGTCAAAATGAAAGAAAAACTATACTTTTGTTTAAATTATTTATGCCCAAATAATTTACCCTGCAGTCCACAGATGTACAGGAAATAAAATATTTTTGAGTAAGAAAAATGAGGGTCCTAAAATAGAAACATAAACCAGAAGAATCTAAAAACAGCTTCCTGATACTTTATTTTTTGAGTATTTCATTTAAGCTGCTTCTGGTTACATGCCCTGATCTGTAGAAGTTAACAAGGAAATAAAATTCCCAAGTATTTAAAAAATTTACTCATCTTCCATAAAGCAACTTTTAATGTATTAACACTTAAAAATACACAGTGACGTAATGAAACATCAGTACAACTGCATAGAATTGAGCTCCAGAGAATTATACACTTATGAGCTGTCTTTCCCGGGCTCTGGTTTACATGAATATTGGCTTTAGAGACCAGCTTAATTTGCTCCTACCTGGAAGAGACAAGGCCAGGAAACTTAAGATTTCACAGGCCTTTTCTGTTGCTAAATGTTAGGAGCTCTCTGAAGGTCTTAAAAACAACAAACCATCCAAATATGTATACTGGGGACTCTTCCCCTTTGTGAGTAAAGGAAGAAGAAAGTTTGTGACTTTCATTGAAAACAAAACAAAAATCTCCCACAACATTTCTAAGAGACTCTGAAATGTACTAGAAATTTCAAAACTAGAACAATGCCATCAAAGATTAAACCTCTTAATGCTCGGAGCCACCCCAAAATAATAAAATTGGGAACTCCAGGAAACAGGTACCAAAAGAATCAAAATAGTGATTGCACTGAGGATTTTCCTCTTTGAAGGCTGTTTAAGGAGGTAGGATTTTAAGGTTTTTTTTTTGTTTGTTTATCTTTTGGCCTCTGAACATTTAAAAAATGCTTTGCCTGGTTGGTCCTTCAGGCTAATTTTGAAGTTCACAATGAACTCAAAGCCTGATATAGGATACTCTACAGTTTCACAGCTGTCATTTGTACATATTAAGTTGATTTACTCTTTTTGAGTAAATATAACTAGAAAATGGCAAATTAATATATTCCTTTACATACAACTTTGTGTCTCAAAATTCTTGAAAAACAAGAGCAGATGACTTTGTATTCAAAGACTACCAAAGTGTGTATTTGATATTCACATGCAAACAACTTAAAACCTTAGAACTCTCCTGTCAACTCTGCATGATGCCTTTAAGAAGGAAATGACGTACAAAGCTTGCTAACTGTGCAAAATATTAAATTGCTAAACATTCTACAGAATGAAACAATACATGTAAATGTAGAAGTTGACACATGAAATTAACACGGGCTCATAAGAACTTCTCACATTTCAGAGATTTTCTTTAGTAGCAAGATTTTGTTTTTATATTTCCTGGTATACAGCAAAGTTTATCACAGAAGATAAAAATCCTTTAAACAAATCCAAGAGGGAATTCTTGAGGCACCTTCTCATATAAAACACAAAATGAATGCAATTATCAATCCATCTGAGAAAAGTTTTCAATCTAAGTGAACATCATTTTTTTCCCCATTTAAGTATATTTTACAGAAATTTAATAAGGCAAGACAAATTTGTGAAAAATGTAGTTACAAAAATGATGTAAACTAATAATTTATATTTTAGAACCCCAAAGGGAAAACAGTGGAGATGGGACAGTTCGAACAATGCCTTAAAAAAAAACAACAAAAAAAAACAAGAACAAAAAACAAACCTAAAACAGAATTGTGCACAAGCTGAAGATTACAAAGAACTTCTAGACTTTGCACAGTTTTGGTTCTTCATTTTTTTTAACATCTTTATATTACATGTTTTAAATCATATCAGGAATGCAAACTAGAACTGCATACTACTTTAGTGGAAAAAAAGTTCAACATTGTGCAATTTTCTGCCTCTTAATTTTAAAAAAGTGGCAGCAATCCCTGCATTTGTATTTGAAACAAGGATCTGAGAAACTTTATCAAAAAAGGTAATGAAGGCAAAAATTGGCAGACATCCAGCATCTTGTTTCTTTTTAAAACAATGTGGATGATAAGTAATTTCATGATTAAAAAATGAATCTTTTAAATAAATACATTGTATCTGACATTTGCACTGACTGATTTGATAAATCTTTAAGTAAACACGGCTTACTACCCTCCCTGTAGCCTCAAGCCACTGGCTTTAGATTATGGAGTCCTTTTTCACTGGGTTTCATACCCTGCCACTCGGTACCCTGCAGGCTGATTAGGCAACATGCTGCCATTCTGTCCTGGAGGTGGCTGCACTCCATAATTTGGTCCCATCCACGGTGCAGAAGACTGTGTCTGACTGGTAGAAAATGCGAAAGAAGCAGAGAGGAGGGAAAATCCACTGGTTAAAATAAAATGTAATGCCAAGAAAAAATAACATATATGTGGAAAAAATACTTTTACTTAAGCCCAAATATGAGAATAATGGTTATGCCAGGGAAAGCAACGGCAAAAGTTTTTTTCTCTAAAAACAAGCATCCTCAAAGGTTTAATTTGTGCAGTTTGATTTTGTTAGTTTAATACAGCTAAAAAAAAAAAAAAATACCCTTTACACCTATCCCCTCTGAGTTCAGAAAAAAGTCATTTCTAACCTCCGAAAGGAAAACTGTGCATCTGGGTTAGACATACACTGAACAAATCACTACCTGAAAGAAACTTAATCATTTGGCACAATAGAGACTACCACTTACATTACTCGAAGAAAAAATTAAAACAACTAGTATATGTAAGCTCATAATATTTTTCAACATTACAAATATAAAGTTCTTTTATTTTTTAAAAGATTTTACTTTTAAGTAAACTCTACATCCAACATGGGGTGCAAACTTACAACACCAAAAGCAAGAGTCTCATGCTCTAACGGCTGAGCTGGCCAGGCAGCCCACAAATACAAGATTCTTTTAAAATAAAAACTAAGTAGTTTTAGTTTCTTTTTCAAAATTTTAAGTAAAATTTCATAATTCAAGGTGTTATAAATAAGCGTCCATATAACAATGTGTGAATAAACCCTATAGCGCAGAAAAGAAAAAGCATAACAAATAAAACACTAGCATCAAAATAACTGTATCCAAGAATGGCTAAATGATCGTTAGTCACATGAAAACCTTAGCAATTATTAAGCTCTCATTTTTTTACTTAAATATTAGTTGATTCATTACTAAGTATTACCAAAATTCTTTTAACACTGGTTATGCCTCAGAGCACTGCATTCCCAGACAAATTTTTAAAGAAATACACTTAAAATTATAAATTAAAAACAGCTCTAAACTAAGTCCTTCAAAGCGTAAAATTTGCTTTAGGCAGAGGGCCACATTACCTATTAATTACTTAAAGTCTCTTCCTAAGTTATTTTTCCAAGGCTAATAATAAAGGAAAAAAGAAAATACGCTTACTTAAATCCCTGCTGATTCCATGCCTGGCCATACATTCCATATGCAGGCACCTGCCAACCATTAGGCATATACTGGCCAATTTGTTGTGCATTTCCATACCACTGGCCCCACTGGCCATAAGCTTGTGGATATCCAATTTGATTCTGCTATTAAGTAAAATTGTAACAAGTCATTTAGCATTATTTGAAGTTACATGTACACATACAGTACCATAAATGTATCACAATCAGTGGTGTATCACAAATATATAGCCATAATACATAGGGCCATCATTGCAATTAAAATAAAAGGATAAACAAGAGTTTATAAGATGAATGAGTTAAAAAAAAAAAAAGTGAGATTATACTACTGTTATTCTACATGATGCTCTAAATGGCACTCTCTTTGTAAGGCAGTAGGTAATGTCCCGGTAATAAGTATCAAACTCAGTACAATGTTTCAGTGTTTTGTAAATCAAACTAGATAGGGAAGATAGAAAAGATTACTTATTCCTATATTCAGTTTACCTAAGAAAGTTATATAGCCTATATAGTTTGGGATTTTCTTAATCCTATCTTGGTGATCCGTTTATAGTTTCTTCAGAGAAAACTTTTTTCTTTTCTTTTTTTTTTTTAAAGAGAGAGTGCAAAAACGTGCAAGATGGGATATTAAGCAGGCTCCGCACCCAACACGGAGCTGACATGGGGCTTGATTTTACATCCCTGAGATCCTGCCCTGAACCAAAATCAGGAGTCAGACGGTTAACTGACTAAGCCACCCCAGGCACTTCCTCACAGAAATCTTTATGAGATCACATGTGAACCACTAAAGCTGCCGGGAAAAACAAAAGCAGCAAAATCTAGAAAAAATGCCAAGGCTCTAAATATATTTATAGCTTTTGTTTCAACTGAGTCAAACATGTTTTTGAGTTCCCCAAATAGTATGTGAATAAATCTACCAAGTGTTGGAGGCCTGGGTGGCTCAGTGGGTTAAAGCCTCTGCCTTCGGCTCAGGTCATGATCTCAGGGTCCTGGGATCGAGCCCCGCATCGGGCTCTCCGCTCAGCGGGGAGCCTGCTTCCCAGCCTCTCTCTCTGCCTGCCTCTGCCTACTTGTGATCTCTTGCTCTCCGTCAAATAAATAAATAAAATCTTAAAAAAAAAAAAATCTACCAAGTGTTAGGAAAAAGCCTGAATACCCTATTAGGTAAACTACCACTCTAGAACTATAACATATGTAGGAAGAGCCTTTATGTATTATCATTTTAGCTAGAAACCATTAACAAGGATTATCAATAATTTCATTTTAAAATAACCTATTATTAGCCCAGCAATTACTGTGCAAAGTCAAGAACCCTCTCACCTGTTGCACAGGATTTATCATATCAAGAGTTTCTTTCCCCCAATAGCATTTCACAACATGACCTTCAATGGTAGTTCCATTAACAGAAACGATTGCATGTGCTGCACTTTCATGGGAATTGAACCTATTGAAAAGAATATTAAGAATCACCAATATAAACTGTTTAAAGTACTTATGAATAAAGCCTGTTCTTAAAAATCAAGCTGAGCCTGAGGTAAAACAGGTACTTCACACAAAAGAGTAACATGGTGTACTTTCTTTGGTATATTTTCCCAAAAATCTTGTAGTTCTGGAGAAACTTCCTTAATAGAGAATGTTTTATTGCTCTTGTGGTTACAAGGAGGGAGCCATTAAAACACAGTAGTAAATGTTGCTAAATGCTACAGAAATTTCTATTTCTTTACAACCAAGGTTAAATTTTTAAGAAAACTATTAAGTGAAATATGCAAAATGATTTCTAGGGAAAAAGTTTTTTTTTAAAAAACCACCCATACCGAACAAATGAATATCCTTTATCTGGAAAGACTCGAATTTCCATTATTTGTCCAAATGGTGAAAAAGTCTGACGCATTAGTTGTTCTGTTAGACAAAAAACAAAAATAAACCATACCAAGTTATATAAAATCCTACAGACATTAAGCTTTTCATTTAAAAAATTAACCTCAAAATGCCACACAGGTAAGTCTCCCATACCTGTCAGCCCAGAAGTAACGCCTCCACAGTATACAGTACAGTTGCTTGGACTAGACTGATTTACAACCTCATCATATGATAGCTGTTTGGTGTTTGCTGGGGAGGGAAAAGTTTAATATTTTAAATTCATTAAATAAAATGTTCAGAAAGAAAAGCAGCATCAACTACACTACTGTAATGGTAATTTTTACCTTGACCAAAATGCTTACACAATACATAATACACTTGAGGATTAAACCTCCCCCAAGAATGTCTAAAAAAGTATTCAATATTCTCTATTTAATAGGAGACTTGACATTAGAGACAATATCATTTATTATTTAAAATTACAAAAATGAAAACTAAGTACATTTTCAACAGTAGTCTTGATTTGCTTCTCATCTATTTCTGCAATAAGTCTCCGGGAACAGCTCTAACATTTAAAATCTAGTGTATTTTTCTCCAAAATTCCACATTTCCTTTTCTTCTCCAATACACCTACACTCATATGTACTCTTTGGAGCTGGAGGCTTTCGGGTTGCCCAGTTAGTTCTGATTTGTCTTCCACCAAGCCACTGGCCACCCATCTGTTGAATGGCGTTTTCGGCATCCTGTTCCGCACAACATTAGAAATGACAAAGAAGCTACCATTAGTTGATGTTGAAAGACTATTAGCAGTAGAGAAAATTCAGTTGCTTTTCACAAATGTCTACTGAATGAAAATGCTTTATAAAATACACAATATACAATATGTTTCCTAAAATGCAATGGTGCTTTTAAATTATCTTTCATTTGGATATCAGACTTTAGGAATGTTAATTACCTGAAAAAGCTCAGAGCCCCAAAGCCTTTATGAGATAGCGGTTATAAAGTTCATGTAATAACTCAGACTATTATGCATGAAAATCTCACTTTATACAATCCAACAAACTTGTGTTATAACAGTATTTGGTTTCTCATTCATCCAACAAGTAACTACCGAATAGCTGTAATGTTCTAGGCAGCAGATTAAGAGCTAGGGATTCATTGGTTAATGAGACAGACATGGTCTCTGCTGCCACAGAGCTGACATTCTTTTGGGGCCACAAACTTATCACAAATTGTGGTAAATGCCATGACAGAAGCAAAAGGATTGGAGTGCCTAGATGGCTCAGCTGGTTGTCTGCCTTCAGCTCAGGTTATGATCCCAGGGTCCTAGGATGGAGCCCCGTGTCAGGCTCCCCGGAGCCTGCTTCTCTCTCTGCCTGCCAATCCCCCTGCTTGTGCACTCTCTCTCTCAAATACATAAAAAAAAATCTTTTAAAAAACACAAAAGGAGGGGCGCCTGGGTGGCTCAGTGGGTTGGGGCCTCTGCCTTCGGCTCAGGTCATGATCTCAGGGTCCTGGGATCGAGCCCCGCATCGGGCTCTCTGCTCAGCGGGGAGCCTGCTTCCCTCTCCCTCTGCCTGCCTCTCTGCCTACTTGTGATCTCTCTCTCTGTCAAATAAATAAATAAAATCTTGAAAAAAAAAAAACACAAAAGGATGACCTAGAGAATATGGGCTTTGGGATCTACTTCAGACAGCATGATTAAAGAAGGTCTCTCTAAAATATATCATTTATGTTGAAACTGAGAGGAACAGGAGGTAGCCAAGTCAAAACTCCAGGGAAGAAAGCCCCGGTGGAGAGAAAAGCATTGCAAAGTGTGTTCCGGCAGGAAAGAGTTTGGTAAGTATCTGAAAAAAGCATGTTGGGGCACCTGGGTGGCTCAGTCGGTTAAGGGTCTGCTTCAGCTCAGGTAAAGATCCTGGAGTCCTGGGATCAAGCCCTACATCGGGCTCCCTGCTTCATGGGGAGCCTGCTTCTCCCTCTGCCCCTCACCCTGCTCTTGCACGCTCTCTCTCTCCCAAATAAATATATAAAATCTTAAAAAAAAAAAAAAAAAAAAAAAGGCATGTTAAAGATAACTAGTTTCAGTGGAATCTAGTGAGTTAAAAAGGGTGCCAGAGGAAAAAACTAATTGTCATGATCTGTTTTAGGCCATTCTTAGCACTAGGAAGAGAACGATTTAGGGAGATGGGTAGTAAGAGGAAAAAGACACTCTGAGACTCAAGCAATACACGAAGCAGTGGATATAACCTATAGGAAGATTCAACAGAATTGTGATACACAGTAAGTAAAAGGGGAGGAAATCAAAGATAACTCCTACATTCCTTCTGGGGCAGTAGGGAGGATAGTTTTAGTTACCATTTAATGAAATGCAAAACCTACCAGGGAGAAGGAAAACAGGTTTGAGGAAGAAACAAAGTACTCCATTTAAGACACATTAAGTTTGAGATGTCTGTAAGACATCTAAATGAAAACCACTTGTTAATAAGTATGGTGCACCAAGAAGAAAACTGAATTGGAGATATGGAATTCAGGGTCATGAAGAAAGACTAGAGAGAAAAGAAGGCATCCTGGGACAGACTCCTGTAAAAAAGCAGAATCTGAAAACTAGGTAAAGGAAAAATTCCTAGTGAAGGTGCCTAAAAAGTTCCCAGTGATGAAGAAATCCACAAAAGTGTACTGTTACAGAGTCAAAGAAGTAGAAATCTAGTGGTAAACCTGAAAAGAGTAGTGTTGGTAAAGAGTGAGAACCAAAGCCAGCTTACAGTGGACTGAAAAGTAAATGAGGTACAATTCTGATTTGTATATATGTGGGTTTAACCTAGAATGAAAGAACAGGCAAATTCAAGGCTAAAGGCCATTCTTGAAACACATAAAAAGGAAATGCATATTCTTAAAAAGAAACAAACATTGTTTACGATACTTATCAGTTCAAATTCCAGGACATATTTACTGTTGTGGGTTGAACTGTGTCCCTTAAATTGACATAAAGTCCTAACTACTACCTGCCCCCAACTGTGAATGTGATCCAAATTGGAAATAGGGTCTTTATAGATGTGTTAGTTAAGATGAGATCACCCTAGGGGCACCTGGGTGGCACAGTCAGTTCAGCGTTCAACTAGGTTTTGGGTCAGGTTGTGATCACATGGGATGTGGGATCAAGCCCCGCAATGTTGGGCTCCAGCCCCGCAATGTTGGGCTCCATGCTCAGCAGGGAGTTTGGTTCAGGATTCTCTCTGCCCCTACCCTCACTCACGCACGCTCTAAAATAAATAAAATCTTGGGGCACCTGGGTGGCTCAGTCGGTTAAGTGTCTACCTTCGGCTCGGGTCATGGTCCCAGGGTCCTAGGATAGAGCCCCACATCGGGATCCCTGCTCAGAGGGGAGTCTGCTCTCCCTCTCTCTTGGCCCCTCCTCACCCTGCTCATGCTCTCATCTCTGAAATAAATAAAATCTTTACCATGATTTCACTCATATGTGGAATCTTTTTTTTTTTTTGTATTAACATATAATGTATTATTTGTTTCAGGGGTACAGGTCTGTGATTCATCAGTCTTACACAATTCACAGCACTCACCATAGCACATACCCTCCTCAATGTCCATCACGCAGCAACTCCATTCTTCCAACCCCCCCTCCATTCCAGCAATAAATAAAATCTTTAAATAAACAAATAAATAAATAAACTCTTAAAAAAAAAGATGAGATCATCCTGGATTAGGGTAGGCCCTAAATCCAGTATGACTGATGACCTTATAAGAAGAGAAGACAATGTGCATGATCTCAGGGTCCTGGGATCAAGCCCCGCATCAGGCTCTGCTTGGCGGGGAGCCTGCTTCCCTCTCTCTCTCTGCCTATTTGTGATCTCTCTCTGTCAAATAAATAAATAAAATCTTAAAAAAAAAAAAAAAAAGAGAAGACAACGTGGACACACACAGCAGGAAGAAAGCCATGTGAAAACAAAGGCAGAACTACAAGCCAAGGATACCAAGGATACCAATGGTTGTTGACAACGGTCAGAAACTACGAAGGGAGAGTTCTTCCACAGAGCCTTGAGAGGAAGCATGGCCATGACGACAACCTTGATTTTGGACTTCTACCTCCAGAACTTTGAGAGAACAAATTTCTGTTGTTTTAAGTCATTCAGCTTATAGTACTATGATATTGCAGCCCTAGGAAACAAGATATTTCACAACTATTCACAAAAGAGGGAAAAAACTTTTTATGGTGTGTGTGTGTGTGTGTGTGTGTGGTTGTGAACAGGAGAAGAAGTGGAAGCGCATGGATAAACCTTTTGAGAAGTTTGATTCTGAATTATGGCAGAGAAATGGGGAGATATGTAGGAAAGGGATATGGAGTCAAGTCTGTTTTTTTTTTTTTTTAAGGTAGGCTCCATGTCCAACATGGGGCTTGATCTCACGACCCCGAGATCAAGAGTGACATGCTCTGGGGCGCCTGGGTGGCTCAGTGGGTTAAAAGCCTCTGCCTTCAGCTCGGGTCATGATCTAGGATCCTGGGATTGAGCCCACATCGGGCTCTCTGCTCAGCAGGGAGCCTGCTTCCCACTCTCTCTCTGCCTGCCTCTCTGCCTACTTGTGATCTCTCTCTCTGTCAAAAAAAAAAAAGAAAAAAAAAAGTCACATGCTCTACCAACCAGCCAGGTATCCCAAGCACGGTTTGATTAATACATACTAGAAACAAACAAACAAACAAAAATACATACTAGAAACATGTTTTTTGGTTGATGGGAATGAGCCACGGAGAGGAAAAACCGATGACACAGGGCAAGAGAACAGCAAAGAATATTACTAGTCGATTCTATTTATAGAAAGAAAATGTTCAAAACAGAGAAATCTATAGTAGTAGTGGATTAATAACAGTATATAGTAGTTGATCTATAGTTGCTCAGGGGTGAGGTGCCTGGGTGGCTCAGCCAGTTGTGTCCAACTCTTGACTTCGGCTCAGGTCATGATCTCAGGGTCATGAGGTCAAGCCCTGTGTGGGACTCCGCACTGGGCATGGAGCCTGTTTCCCTCCCTACCCTTCTCTCGAAAAAAAAAAAAAAAAAAAGTTGCTCAGGGCTGAGGAAGAGAGGGTGTAGAAGGAAAAGGACAGTGACTGCCAAAGTAGTTTCTTTTTGGGGTGATGAAAATATTCTAAAATTGTGATAGTTGTAAACATTCTAAAAACAACTTAATTGTACACATTAAACAAGTAGATTTTATGGTATGTGAATTCTATCTCAATAAAGGTATAGTAGGAAAAAAAAGAATAAGCATAGGAACAAGGTCCTTGAAAAGGCAAGAAAAGTAAGATCCCAGTTTTAAGTGCTTTGGCCTCCAACGAAGGACATTTCTTCTACTGTAACAGAAGAGGAAGGTGGATGAATTCTATGTAGGTTTGGTGATTTAAAGCTGAGGGAATTCCTGTATAATATTCTGATATTAGACCTCTTAGGCTTACTCACTTTCTTTATAGGTTTTCCTACTTTCTTAGAAGACATTTTCATTCACTTCCTGAAAGGAAGATGAAAACTATACTGCACAACACACTTTCTTTTGAAAGATTTTATTTATGTATTTGATAGAGGGTGAGAGAGAGCAAGAGCAGGAGGAGGGAGAAGCAGACTCCCCACTAAGCAAGGAGCCAAACTCGGCTCGATCCCAGGACCTGGAGATCATGACCTGAGCCAAATGCAGATGCTTAACCATCTGAGCCACCCAGGTGCCCCTGTACAACACATTTAAACAATCAGATCCTGGGGCGCCTGGGTGGCTTAGTCAGTTAAGCCTCTGACTTCAGGGGCACCTAGGTGGCTCAGCGGGTTAAGCCTCTGCCTTTGGCTCAGGTCATGATCTCAGGGTCCTGGGATCAAGCCCCGCATCGGGCTCTCCGCTCAGCGGGGAGCCTGTTTCCCCCTGCCTCTCTGCCTACTTGTGATCTCTCTCTCTGTCAAATAAATAAATAAAATCTTAAAAAAAAAAAAAAAAAAAGAAGTCTCTGACTTCAGCTTAGGTCATGATCTCAAGGTCCTGGGATCGAGCCCCAAGTTGGACTCCTTGCTCAGAGGGGAGTCTGCTTCTCCCTCTCCCTCTGCCCCTCCCCTCTATACATGCTTTCTCAAATAAATAAACAACAACAAAATAAACAATTAGATCCTCAGATATGATGTTACTATGTGAACAGGTGAGATATAATTGCAGTGCATTCTATACATTCTCTTACCCAAACTTGAAAGCCAAGTAAACATTTTTAAGGGAAATTTCTGATTTGGAAAATAAATTCTGGGCAAAATGGTTATAAGCTGCTACAGCAAATATCTGAATAGTAAGAGTTCATAGTGAGGAATAACCAGACAGTTCCAATATAAGCAGACACAAGAACTAGAAAAAAAAGTCTGACAATATCTGGCATTAACTGCAAACAGATATATTTTTTAAAAAGCCAGAAGGAACTGGCACAATAACCAATGGTTATAAACTTCACCTGAAGCCATTAAGAAATGATATAGTTTCTATTTCAAATACCTTGTTTATTAAAGAAAAACCTTTCTAAAATACATTTCATACTATCAAAAATTTTCAATAGCTCATTTTCTTTAACTTTTTTTTTTCTTAAAAAATTTTTCTATGCCTAACATGGGGCTTGAACTCCCAACTCCTGAGCCGGTCAGGCTCTCCTAATGGCTCATTTTCTAAGGCATTCTTTTTTTTTCACCCCTAAGGTATTCTTACACAGAAAGTACAGTGGTGTTTCTGTAACGTATCTTTGGCAAATGACAGTCCTAACATAGAAGCAACACACTAAAATCTAAGGTTAACGAAACCTTAGTGTATACTCCAGTGCATATATATTTGCCCATCATTCACCCCTGTATTTTTGAAGTCTGGTATCTCTGGCATTTAACTGTTTTGAACCTTGAGTTATCACACTAAGAGGTAAATCATTTATTTGAACTTATAATACATTTACAAGGTTCAAACTTCAAGAAGTACAATACTGTGAGAAGCTTCCCACTCCGCCCCCCATTTGCATCTCACTTCCAACCCTCAAACAGGAAACTCTACAGCAAATTTTTTGTTTATCCCCGAGAGGAATAAATATACCTAAAAAAATATACACTCCCCTTTCTACACAAATGAGCCTTTCACTTAATTTACCACAGAAATATTTCCATAATCAGTATCTATAGAGATTCCTTTTATTGTTCCATAAGTACTGGCTATGGAAAGATTTCCATGGTATATATATATTTTTTAAAACAACAGTACATAATTACACTGTATGGAGGATATGCCAAAGATTTCATGAAGCTGATATACAGAAGATGAAGCTTTTCCTTCTGTATATATCCTACTCTCGCCTCTCATTTGACAAACTGAACTATCCTTGTCTCCACAAAACCCGTAAATTTCAAATCCATGCAAATGTGTTCAAGAAATGGTTGTTAAATGAAAGAAATGAGAAGACATTTTCAAATACATTAGTAAATAATTTCTAAAAAGTCCCCACCCACTGGAGCATTTTACTGTTTTTTTTTTTTTTTTTAAAGAGTACATATGGGGCGCCTGGGTGGCTCAGTGGGTTAAAGCCTCTGCCGTCGGCTCAGGTCATGATCTCAGGGTCCTGGGATCGAGCCCCGCATAGGGCTCTCTGCTCAGCAGGGTGCCTGCTTGCCCCCCGCCCCCCGCCTGCCTCTCTGCCTACTTGTGATCTCTCTCCTGTCAAATAAATAAAATCTTAATAAATAAATAAATCTTTATTTATTTACTTTTTTAGTAATCTCTGTACCAAACATGGAGCTCAAACTCATGACCCTAAGGTCAAGAGTCTCATGCTCTACCGATTGAGCCAGCCAGGTGTCCTATCAGTTACTTTCTTTTTCAGCTGTGTGTATATATATGCATGCAGGTAATATATACACACACATATACAATATATATTATTATATAATACTAGTACTACATATAAAATATTATATATATTATATATGCATATATATATGCAGGTAATATGATTTTATATTTTAAAAATTCACAAGAACCAATGGAAAATTACTATGAATAAGAATTTAGTAAAATAGCATGTTAACTAATAATCAATAGCTATATTCATATATATGAAGCAAATAGAAAACACTATTACATTTAAATTATCATGAGAATATAAACAGGGAGATAATGAATTAAATACATAAATGAGATTTTCAATATCTACCTTTGGCTGATAATTTAAACATCTTGACTTTCTATATTCTGAAAACATTTTATCAGTACTTTGCATGTATAAGGTGCTAAATAAATGCTGAAAAAATGACCAAACTGGAGGAAAAAAGATATCCTCTTGTGGAGGTGTTAATTATCAGTGAAATGAACAAGTGGTAGATCAAAGATAATTATTAAAACAAAATGAGTATCTTTAGCTTCTACTATTAAAGCACCACACATGCACTTTTTAACTGAGCTCACCCATTTGTTGAAAAAGGAGACAAAGCCATATCCTTTAGACTTTCCTGTTGCCATGTCTTTTACCACTCGGGCATCTCTGAAATCAGAAATAATCAGAAGTTTAGGTTTGCAAACTCTCCTCTGGATATCAAGTGAGAATGTCATACACAACTCATTTTTATGTTTCATCTTCATTAAAATGAACCTTTAATGCACATTTACCTTTTATTCTATAAAATTTATCATGTATTAACAAATGAGGCTTAATAAACATGCAAATCAATAATTTCTTAAATATATATGTATATATTATAAAAAAAACTGCCTCCCATTTCAAAAAGTTTTTAAACTTTTAAGTATTAAGCATGGTAAAAGCAGCTATTCATATGAAATTACTTAACCATTTATAGGGTTCACAGGCACATTAGATGAATGGCTTTCTTTAACCATGCAATTGATAATTTTCTATTTGACACCATATACTACCTAATCATTAAAAAAATTAAAATAGAAAACTGGAAACTAAAAGAATGAAAAACTATATATTTCCTAAATTAATTGAATTATTTTGTTTTCTCAGATCAATTGACACCCCCCTTTTGGACTATGGGTAAATTTTGAGAACTTGATGTTTTCAGAAATGCTAAATCATTGAAGAAAAACACTAGACACACACTTAGTTTTAAACTATATAAGAAAAGATTTTATACTGAATTTTAAAATAGCAATCATATAAGATTGATTGGAAACTACAAGATATAAAAGCAAAATTTTAAAAAGTCAGAAAGTAAAAAAGCACGCCAACATTTATCCACTGTGAACCGTAGCTTGTAGTTAGCCAGGGCAATTCTGTCCATTCTTCAGAGATACTCTGCAAAATAACCAGAGCCCTATTATTTGAGA
The DNA here is from genome assembly GCA_028534135.1 of Potos flavus. Taxonomy (NCBI): domain Eukaryota; kingdom Metazoa; phylum Chordata; class Mammalia; order Carnivora; family Procyonidae; genus Potos; species Potos flavus. The sequence goes on along the minus strand of CM052885.1, from coordinate 45,635,192 downwards.
TTGAGTAAAAAAACCCAGCCATGATAGCTAAAACTCCATACCTCAAAAAATTGGGACTCAAATTGTGCTTCACAGGCAATCTGCTTTTAAGTTAGCCAGGTATGTCACAATGCTTGTTCTCTCAGGACACATGAACAAAACAGGCACTTTCACAACAAAAACCCAAGTCAGAAAGCCATGCAATATAATTTTATATTAAAGTATACATAAGCATATTTCGATCAATTTAGGAGTGATTTATTAAGTGTTTAAGGGTCAAAATGACAAAGAGGTGTTGGTGAAAAGGGAAAACTAATGCAAGTCACTTCTCAATATGAAAAAATACTTATTAAATTATCGGTATGGTACACATGCATTTAATTTGGTAGCTGATTCACTTTTATACCAAATTTGTTAGACTACCCTAAACTCAAGGAATAGAGTTTAAACTGTATAAATTAGTGTAGGAAAGTACTATATCTTTCATACTAAATATTTTAATAGGCCACCACTTACTGCATACCATCTATAAATTGAGTACTGTTGGAGAATCTCTACAGAGAATATCTGGCTATCATGAGAACCTTTCAATATATATCAATTTATTTCCTTTAACAAAAGAATCGGGAAATGATGATACCAACTGAAAATGGTTCTTTTAAATTAAGAAACAATAACTCCTTGGGTAGCCTAAAACTTAGACATTATACATTACCTCCACTGAAAATTATAATCCATAAATTATAAAGGCCTCGCCAAAAATATATATATACATCAATAATCATGATTGATCATAAGAAAATCTAGACTATAATTATGATACCAACATATTTAACAAAAAGAAATTACTAATCCATGATTAAAAAGTCATTATTAAAATTAGAATGACATTTAACTTAAACTCACTGATTGTTAAACAATCTTTATCTAATCCCCAACTAAAATCCTCATGTTTTCAGAAAAGCTACTTCAATCAAAATCAAAGCATTTAATAAGATAGCTATTGAATCTGTTAAAATGTTAGAAAATTTTTTTCTTCTTAAAGTTAAGTTTCAGGATATGTTAGCCTTGAAATATATTTAAGTCTTACTTATTTCTGAAAGGATTCTCTAAGGAAGAAGCAGCAAAGATCTAGATCAGGGTTCTTTAATCCTTCTTTAATCCTTTTATGGTCCTGTGACTACTCTGAAAATAGGATAAAACTTAAAAAGATACTCCACACCGAAATGAAAACAAACAGAAAATTTTGTACACAGAGTTTTACAGAGCTTTTGAGAGGCCAAAGGTTAACACCTTCCAGTCTAGGTATTTGAAAGCAAGCTAACCGTCATCAAAACCCTACGACAGATTAAAAGAACAATCAAGAAACTAGAACTTTATTTTGCTAATCGGTTCTCGCAAAGAAAAATGTTGCCTAACAGAAAAGTCCATTTATAAACCCTAATCTTCTGCGTGCCTTTAAAGTTGGCCTCTACTTATGGCCATTCTTTGGTCACTGTTCATTTTCATCCTCCTGCCAATGAACTACAACTCTTCAAATTAACACTCCCCAAATTTACAACCAATACTATTGGCATTTACCTTTCTAGTCTCCTCACCTTCTCATCTCTGCTGTTGTTCTGTTCCTCAAACCAAACCAAAGCTAACGTTTCCTTTTTACTACTTTTCTAGCTGGAACAACAATAAAAAAGCAACCAGAAATCCCAAAATTCTGTTTTCTAAATTCAACAAGTACTTCTAATACTATAATCAACTTATTCTTACCCCACTATGCCATGCTTTTCAAAATATTAAAGTTCTTTTATGATGAACACTACCTTAAGCGAGCTACTTCCAAAGGGCCTAAACTATACGATTAATAACAAGTGCAAGCAAGACAGTGCTCCACAAAATACTAAAAGGCATTATTATTAAAAGTAACAACATCAAAAGGGTAGATACCTGGGGATTAATATTTAACAACTGCTTTTTAGGTTGAATTGTTAAGGTTTCTTTTTGTTAAAATATATTAACACAAAATGCATGGTATCATAGAAGTACCCCAAGAATCTAAATTCCTTAGTCATAGCACAAGGTTACTAAAGATTATGAAGAAGCTAAGCAAGACACTTACACAAGAAACAATATGTACAATAGTAAATCTGTCTCTTAAGAGCTAATGCTAACTGAAAAAGGATTTTAAATACTTGGAAGACCAAAGATTTATCAACGGGAAAACAATCTTTGGCTGTTAATGGCTTAAATAGTCTCTAAACAACATAACAAATTATATTGAAGGGTTAAAATTCTTAACAGATTTTCAAATTCTACATAAGCCTGTTTCTAATTAAAATCAGTTTAAATTTATCTTCTGTTACTTACGATATTCTTCCAAATGGTGCAAAAGCAGCTTTTATATCTTCAGTTGTAATTTCTGGACTGAGATCACCAACAAAGACATGGAAATGATCTTATAAGAGGAAGGAGGGGGAAGTGAAAAGAAGAATAAAATTTTAGAATTTAAAATATACTAAAATCTATTCAATAAAATAATCTTAATTTATGGATTAAAGTATAAGTAAAACACTATCCTATATCTATACAGATCCTATCAATTTTATACATAATGAATGAAGGTGATAATATAGGAAAGATTCTCTTAAAGACTGATATATCTAACTGGAAACTGACAGTTTAATTTCTACTTACAGCCAATTATTATACTGGTCTAAGAAAATAAACTAATAATATATTACAAGCTTTGCAAAAAAATATTAATGACTCAATTACCATTCTAATAGTGATTATTTACATTTATCCAGTTTACCACTACATTAAGGTTTTAAAATTAAAATAAAATAGTGGTACAGTGAATTATGTAGACTAGATTTGCCTCAGTTAAGACAATTTGCTGAAGCTAGCTACATGATATACTTGGTTTAACCATATTTTGTGAAGAACAATCAAAGAAATACCTTGCATTGCAACAGTTTGATGTTAAAGTATTTGACAGTTTTCTCAAAAGCCAACAGTTTTGGTTGCCCAGACATTACACCATTCAGTTTATGTGAATCCATGTGCAAGTGAACTAAGACTGAAGGCAACAGAATGAAAACAGTAATCCCTTCACTTTATATCAGAGCCATCAAAAAAGCATTGGAGAGAAATAACGATTCCATATGTGAAGTTTTTTTTTTTTTAAAGACAACGTTCAAAAAAAGAAACACTTTAAAAATATAAAATAGTTGGATCAACACTTTAAAAGAACACATACATCAACTTTGACAAAGTATATTTGGAAAGAAAAGTTACCCCCATCTGGCAGGCCTTAAGCAACATATTGGGTTGCCATTTGGGAAACACAGTTTCAGGAGCAACTCAAGCAATCAGCAGATCTGGTATGAAGCACAGATCGTGACCTCAAGGAAGCAGGGTATCTTGCCCTTTAGTTGGTGAAAGTATTTCTAAGGCATCAGCTGCTACCAAGGGGGTCAGAGAGCTTGAAATAGCACCAAAGTAGTGGACAAGCCACATTTGGTCAACACTGGGAAGAAGGGGGAAAAATATTGCCAGAGAGACAAATAGAAATACGACCCCCTCCCTCCCACCTCCCCCCAATATCAAACAAAAAAACTTCAAGTGGTTAGTGAATACCCTTTCAAGAGATTTCATTTTATGTTTAAGAAGATACAATTACCTTGTGAACGCTGTGTGCTGACAACGGTACTACCTGATGACAAAGATTAGATTTGTTCTTAAATTTATTAACACAAACACATTCAATCATATCTTAGGATAACGATCAAAACATTACTGCAAACATGTACGATGTTTATATGCTTTACAATAAAACTACTGTGTACAATAAAAATAAATGTTCAAAGAGTATAAAATATACTTACTGCTTGTATCTTTCTTTTGACTGCTGGGAGTTGTTGCCCAATTCACTTTGACTTCCTAAAAAAATGTTTCTACATTTATACTCCATAAAAATAAAGCTCAAAATCATATATTACAAGATTTGCATCTATAAACACACAGGAAGGCATACGTTGGAGATGAAATATTCAAGAGCATAAGAGTTCTGGTCAAAGTTTCAATACTTATCTTTTAACCTACGCTTCCTCAAATGCTGGCAAATCCTAATCTTACATACGTCTCTGTTAAACATTCAACTAACCTTTCTTATCCAAAGTAACAACCATTTCTTTCTTTTTATTTTTCCCTATTAGTACCCAAAGTTCTAGAGGTTTCACCCAAGCTTGAGTAATTCAACAAATATTTTAGTATTTACCATGTGTGATGTATCTTGAAGACGACCAACATAAACCCACTCTCTAAAAAGCTTTATTCCATCTTTTAAATGTGACCTTCTGCTATAAAGTAATATAATGCTTCTAAAAGGTAATCAAATTGGAGGCGTCTGGGTGGCTCAGTTGGTTAAGTATCCGACTCTTGATTTTGGCTCAGGTCATGATCTCAGGGTGGTGTGATCATGTTGAGCTCTGCACTGAGCATGGAGCCTGCTTGGGAGTCTCGCTCTCCCTCTGCCCTCCCCGCCACCCTGTTTATGTACACTCTCAATAAATAAATAGTAAACAAAACTGTATACAACTTAAAATTTTCAAGTCACCTTCTTTAAATATGACAGCTTACCTTACCCATTATCTTCCGCCCATTCATAGCAGCCAGTGCTGCAGCTGCATGACGATGCTCATAAAACTCCACAAAGCAATATGGATCATTTCCAGCTGTCTGTTGAAGAAACACAAAAGCCAAATTTAAGATGTATACTCCCATTATCTTAAAATTATGTGAAGTTTTATATATCTCAAATATCAGCCCAAGGAAAATGAAGGGGTCTATTCCACAAGTAAATCTTTTGATAAGGAAGTAAACGCTTTAAAAAATTGAACTGTTGGGGCACCTGGATGACTCAGTGGGTTGAGCCTCTGCCTTTGGCTCAGATCATGATTTCAGGGTCCTGGGATTGAGCCCCGCATCGGGCTCTCTGCTCAGCAGGGAGCTTGCTTCCCCCTCTCTCTCTGCCTGTCTGCCTCTCTGCCTACTTGTGATCTCTCTCTCTCCATCAAATAAATAAATAAAATGTTTAAAAAAAAAAAAATTGAACTGTTTTTAAAGAACGCGATCTTCTTCAACAAGTTACACTATACTACTACATATAATTTAATCATGTATTAATGATTATCCTAATTATGGATGGATGCATATAGAACCCACACACACATTCCTCATATAATTATTTCTTTATGCTATGGATGTTAGTGAAGTTTGACTAGACTCTTATGCTTTCAAGTCTCAGTATTGGCTTTTAATGGTCTTTCCTCTCCTTTCCCTGTTTTTTTTTTTTTAAAGATTTTATTTATTTATTTGACACAGAGAGAGAGAGAGAGAGAGAGATGGCAAGAGAGAGAACACAAGCAGAAGGAGTGAGAGAGGGAGAAGCAGGCTTCCTGCTGAGCCGGGAGCCCAACGAGGAACTTGATCCCAGGACCCTGGGATCATGACCTGAGCCGAAGGCAGATGCTTAACGACTGAGCCACCCAGGTGTCCCGTCTTCCTTCCCTGTTAAATGTTACCTTTTACTGCTATCAATGTACATATATCCTTGCTGCTTCTAAACTGCCTAAGTAGCAGAAAATATCAGCCAACTTTCTTAAACCTATTTCATCAGGTTCTGAAAACTGAAGGTTTTCCCGTAAACAAAGTTTTAGAATAGGTTTTAGAATGTGGACTTTCTGACATCAATTTTTTGCTTATAGTCTTTTAAAAATTCTCTTTTCTGGTGTTCCAAGTAGTTGAGGTCTGATAAGTGCAGCTTGGATGCTTTATCGTAAATTAAAGAAGCAGGAAAAAACACCCCATATTTTATACCTATCTGCAAAATACAAAATGACTTGGGAGTCCATTTTTTAATTCTTTCCATAAACTCCTAAGCAGAATTCAAAAGACTAGAATGACATTAGAATAAAGAAATTATTATTTTGTTTCAAGGACAATTAATCATTTAAAAAAGTCACTGGGAATGATTTTTAAGAATGTTAGAGTAATGAGGAAACCACAAAATTTTTAATATTGAGACAATAATTTTATTTTAAAAACATTAAAGAGGGGCGCCTAGGTGGCTTAGTCGGTTAAGCATCCTACTTAGGTCATGATCTCAGGGTCCTGGGATTAAGCTCCGTGGTGGGCTCTGTGCTCTCTCCCTCTCCTCACACTCTCTCTCTAAATTGAGTAAAATTTTAAAAATCTTAAAAAAAAAGTTAAAGAATATAAAAAATGTTTTAAAAATTGCATAATTCGGGACACCTGGGTAGCTCAGTGGGTTAAGCCTCTGCCTTTGGCTTAGGTCATGATCTCAGGGTCCTGGGATTGAGCCCCACTTCCAGCTCTCTGCTCAGCGGGGAGCCTGCTTCCCCCTCTCCCTCTGCCTGCCTCTCTGCCTACTTGTGATCTCTTTCTGTCAAATAAATAAAATGTTTAAAAAAAAATTGCATAATTCAAAGTAACACTACACTTAATGGTAATTCTATTACAAATATCAGTGTTGTCAGGCATTAGAACGTGGTTACAAAAAGTAGCTTACATTTCAGTATAATTAAATGAAAAAAGAATCTTAATTTTACTTAATTTGTACCCAGAAAAAACTGCACTTTTTAGATAAAAAGATCTAAGCAGGGGCGCCTGGGTGGCTCAGGGGGTTGGGGCTTCTGCCTTCGGCTCAGGTCATGATCTCAGGGTCCTGGGATCGAGCCCCGCATTGGGCTCTCTGCTCAGTGGGGAGCCTGCTTCCCCCTCTCTCTCTCCCTGCCTCTCTGCCTACTTGTGGTCTCTCTCTCTGTGTCAAATAAATAAATAAAATCTTAAAAAAAAAAACCAAAAAACTTAAAAAAAAAAAATCTAAGCATTCACACTATCAGCCTTCATACTCCAGAGAGTATAAAATTCATAACTATGAACATCAGTCCAACGATACAATAAGAATAGATTGGAAGTTAGATTTGTCTTTTTATACACACCACGATTCAGGGTTAACAGTAATTACAGATGACTGATACAATGTTTTTCTATATGCTAAGGTCTGATGGATACTTGAATCAAGACATTTAAAGGTTAAAAACACACACACACACAGACACACACACACTTAAACACTTTCACAGTATATTATTTTTGACTCAATTTCCCAATGTAATTGTAATAACTGAATTTCCAGATTAGCCAATCAACTGACAAAACATATAGAACAATTCTGACACCTTAAAACAAGAGCCTACATACAGTTCTTATTTGCTCTAAAAATTAGTTCTATTCTCTTCCTCCTTTATTTATTAGTAAAATAAGTTAAACTCAGTGGCTAAGACTGTCTTAAATTCACTAAAATTACTAGGAATTTAGACTGTATAAACCAATTTTTAAAAAATGAATGATCCTTCAGTTTTTAAGTTTAATTTTTTTTTTGTAATCTCCTCATCCAACGTGGGGCTCAAACTCATGATTCCAAGATCAAGAGTCCCATGCTCTTCCTACTGAGCCAGTCACACACCCCTGAATAAACTAATTTAAGAGTTCCTGGAAGGGGGGCACCTGGATGGCTCAGTTGGTAGAGCATGCAACTCTTGACCTTGGGGTCATGAATTCGAACCCCATGTTGAATGTAGAGCATACTTAAAAAATAAAACTGTTCTTTAAAAAAAAAAAAGAGAGTTAGTTCCTGAAAGTAACGGATTTAACTAATCTATTAAAAAAGAAGAAAGTTAAACAAGTAAAATACCCTTACATCCATAATCATTTTGCAGTTTTTACAAGGTCCAATCTGGCTAAAGAGCTGGAGAATTAGAGCTTCTGTCACATCTCTGGAAAGGTTGCCGACATATCTGAAACACAAAGAAAAACAACTTACCATTTTAAATTTGCTCCTTTTGCATCAGTTTCTAAAGTTGCTTACTGAAAAAGAATCTGGGGAATAGGCAGATCTCTGCATTAAACTACACCACCGGGAACAGGTTCCAAAGTTTGCCAAAACTTCAAAATTTCTCTCAAAGCAGATATATGATACGCTACTTGTAATTTCACTGACATCACCAGTAAAGGGGAATCCTCTGTGTGTGTGTTTAGTGAAGGTTTTGCAAATTAAGCCTGATGTTTCTAAGTCTGTAGGCTTACCTTAGGAAGATATACTTTCAAAAAACCTTAAATGAGGGCACCTGCCTTTGGCTCAGGTCATGATCCCAAGGTCCTCGGATGGAGTCCCACATCAGGATTCCTCCCTGCTTAGCAGGGAGTCTGCTTCTCCCTCTTCTCGTTCCCATCGTCCCCTCTCCCCCCATACACGCACACACGAGCTCTCTCTTTCTTGCTCTCTCTCGCAAAAATAAGTAATTCTTAAAAAAAATTTTTTAAAAATCGCAAATGAATCATTAGACACATAGAACATTTTATACAATCAATCCTGGGAAGCTTTGCAATTATTTCTACTTCTACAGTATTACTAATTTTTAATCCACAATTCCCCATACACTGTCCAATTTAGGTATACTTTGGTTTACACTACATACACATACACACACACACACACACACACACACACACACACACACACACACACACACACACACATATATTTAAAGATTTTATTTATTTATTTGACAAGAGAGAGCCAAGGAGCACAAGCAGGGGGAACAGCAGAGGGAGAGGGAGAAGCAGGCTCCCTAACCAAGCAGGGACACTTGATGCGGGGCTCAATCCCAGGACCCTGGAATCACGACCTGAGCCAAAGGCAGATGCTTAACTGACTGAGCCACCCAGGCATCCCCAGTGTAGTATAATCTAATAGCTCTAGTTGATGAGGAAAAACTCCTTTACGGAAAAATGTTAGTGAATAAGCGTAGAGAGAATTAAATTAGTAAACAATACATAAGCCCTACTGAAATGATTAATTCAGGCAAGAATCATTAATGGATACAAAACCATTAGGTAAATGGACTGTGTGAAAATGGTACTTGCAGGGTGCCAAAGTTATTACACAGATTACTGAACACTGCAAAGGGAAAACTCTACCTTAAAAGAGGAAGCTTTGGCTGTTTACCCCTGTGATCAAACTTCAAATCATTTTATGGATGGACATTTGTGTGTATAATATATATTATACAATATCGCTTATGAAGTATTCATATAAAAAAGGTCTAACTTGAATCTAATCAAGCATAAAATTAAACCTAAGTTTATAGAATATTGGGGGACGCCCGGGTGGCTCAGTTGGTTAAATGTCTGCCTTTGGCTCAGGCCGTGATCCCAGAGTTCTGGGATCGAGTCCCACATCCGGGGGTCCTTGCCCAGTGGGGAACCTGCTTCTCCTACTCCTCTGCCCCTCCCCCTGCTTGTGTGTGCACTCTCTAATAAATAAATGAAATCTTAAGAAGTTTACAGAATTTTTGGCATATAAAACAATTATACAAATTCAGATGTGGAATATTATATAAGACGACTTGATTTCTTAAAAAAAATTGTCTTAAAAAATCTTTAAAAAGAGAGGACTGGGGGCGCCCGGGTGGCTCAGTCGTTGAAGTGTCTGCCTTTGGCTCAGGTAATGATCCCAGAGTCCTGGGATGGAGCACCGCACTGGGCTCCCTGCTTGGGAAGCCTGCTTCTCCCTCTCCCTCGGCCTGTTGCTCCCCCCCACTGTGCTGGCTTTGTCTCTATCTCTCTGTGTCAAATAAATAAAGTCTTTAAAAAAAAAAAAAAAAGAGAGGACTGTTCTTGATTAAAAGAAACCTGAAAGACACTGACAATCAATGCAATGACTAACCCTCGACTATAACCTAGATTTGGGGAGAGGGGTTAACTTTTTCCTGGAGAACTCTAATTAATAAATGTAGAAGGAATGAGGAAAATCGCCAGTAAGCCAGCACAGCAATAACTGCTACTGGTGAGATCCACCCATGGATCTTTTAGTTGATGCAAATTTTAGGGAGAAATAGGATATGTGTAGAGCCTCAGAGTATCTCCTCTAAAATATTTAATGATTAGTTTTAACCAATGAACTGGTTGTTTTAACATATGTCCAAACCTCCCTCTATGAAGTGAAGTTTAATTTCCCTCTTCTTGAGTGTAGGTTAGTCTTAATGACTCAATTCTAATTAACAGTGTTGAAGAAAAAAAAAAGTAGTCACTGTACAGGAAAAAAACACTACCCTCACAAGAGTGCCACAGTCATGAAAGGTATCCCCTCACACATTAAAGGAGAGTAAACAGATAAGACAACGAAATGCAATGTAGGATCTTGGACTGGATCCCAGAATAGAGAAAGGACATTAGCAGAAAAACTGGGGACATTGGAATAAATCTTGTAGTTAATAGTATCATATGATGTCAATCTCTTACTTTTTTTTTTTTTTAAGATTTATTTATTTGACAGAGAGAGAGATTACAAGTAGGAAGAGAGGCAGGCAGAGAGAGGGGGAAGCAAGCTTCCCGCTGAGCAGAGAGCCCGATGCAGGGCTTGATCCCAGGACCCTGAGATCATAACCTGAGCCGAAGGCAGAGGCTTTAACCCACTGAGCCACCCAGGCACCCCAATTTCTTACTTTTGATAACTATACCGCAGTTATGTAAGATGTCAACATTAAGGGAACCTGGGTGAAGGTTATATGAGAACTGTATACTATCTCTGCAACTCTTCCATGTCTATTTTCACCTGACTCTTAATGCCTGTAAGAGAATCTCAGAATTGCATTATGTCTAAATGAAAAAAATGGCTCTAACATCTATTTTGCTAAAGCTAGATAATCTAGTGTCAAGTGGGCAGTATTTAGGGAACGGAAATTCTTTTACTCTTTGCAAAATTATCTTAATTTTCTGAGAAATATTTTGAGTGATATTACCTACTTGAAGATATGTAATTTAAAAAAATCTACTTTAAAAAGCACTAGGATTTGTATTACAATTGTTTATTTAATGTGACCTATTGTATACTGTAAGCTTCAGGAACCTCTATTAATTAACTCTACATATACCTGTTTAGAGAAAAGCTCTTCAGGGGAAGTTTCACAACTTGCTCTCAACCTTCAACACCATTACAATAAACTACAAGTAACATAAATAATATTTTCATAGCAAAGAAATCAAATGACAAAATCTCTTTTCCTTCCTCATGCAAATAAAAGTAATCCATTAGAGTTTTGCTTTTTACCAATAAGTTAATCATTAATACCTACCAACTTCAAATTTTTAGAAGCAACTTAATGTTATTACTTTCCAAATCTATCTGCTAAATATTAATCGGAAACAGAGAGCCCAAATTTGAAAATTGCAGATTCTTTTTATACTCATCATACTTTCAATGGAAAAATAAACAAGTTTCTTAATAGTTTGTAGAATACACTATACAAAGTTCATTCTCATCTTTACATACGTATGTTTCTTTAGCTGTTCCATACTTTGTTACATTCTATTCTGTTTTTGAAGCCAAGATTTCCAATTAACAGCACAGATTTGTTACAGGTATAGTGAATTATTTTTTGGGGGGGTGCTGCCAAACATCTTCCTTCCTATTTTTAGAGAAATCCTCACTCTATGGCAGGGGCTCACTTTTCTACAGAAGCTGAAAAGGCTTGATATGGTTTTGTAGTCTCCCTTACATGTGATCTAAGTTAGTTAGGCTGATTAGAGAAACTGGATCTGAACACAGAAGACAAAGAGAGGGTTAAAGAAGCATAGACAGAAGAAAATACATTTTGGTGGCAAACAGCAGTGGAGTCCCACGTCCAGTGAAAGTGGAAGCTGTGGTATCTGGTCCTCAGTGGATGTGGTAGTAACACCATTTCTGTGGCTTGATAAGGACTGTGGGCCTGACGGCTGTCTCATTTTCCTGAACATTTTCTAAACCAGGTTCCATAACCTTCTTGCAAATGTGGGAGTGTCTAATATCTTGTTTTTATAAACAGCTTTTATGCTTAAATTTTTTTGCTTCTTGCATTTTTTTTAAAGATTTTATTTTTTTATATATGGACAAAAAAAAGTCTTGCTTGGGTAACTGGATAAATATGAATACAGACTGTACATTAGCTAACATTGTATCAATGTAGTCTTCTTAATATGACAATTTTACTGTGGTTATATGAGAATGGTCTTGTTCTTAGGAAATATATGATAAAGTACTTAGGCCTGAAGTGTCACGTCTTTTCAAATGGTTCATCAAAAAAAGAATATATTTAAATAAGGCAAATATGGCTATAGGCAACTGGCTATTAGCACACAACTGGTATTAGCACACAAAAGGTACCTAAGTCCTCAACGTAGTATTTTTGTTACTTTTTTGGTTTTTAATTTTTCAAAATAAAAAGCTACCTGGGAAGATTCAATGGAAAAGTCATCAATGCTACCAGTTAACACTTGACAGTTCTGCCAGGGATAGGATTTCACATCGATTTAAAACATATTTTTGAAGCTGATAACTAAGTTCAAATAGTTATAAAATTGGAATCCAAAACATTTAAAATATTCATTTTTATTGGTATAGCTCTAGAAAATCTGACAGTAAAAATTTACAAAGCAGAACACGTATTGGGTTATGAGCTGCAATCACTATAAAAATGCAGAATTTAGTATGAAACTTCTGTGAAAATGAGTGAAAAGCCTAAATAGGATTTTATCTAATGATAAATTCCTTAAGAGTAGAGATTTTCAGTGGGGCGCCTGGTTGGCTTAGATCAGAGCAACTCTTCATCTTGGCGTCGTGGAGCTTGAGCCCCAGATGGGGTATAGAGATTACTTAAACTCTTTAAAAAAAAAAAAAAGGGGGGGGGAGAGATTTTCATTTTTACTCATACTATATATTTAGTGTTGAAAGCCCTGCCTCAAACATTTTAAATATTCTTTAAATAACTGTTAAAGAAAAAATATAAAAAATAAAAAACCATTAAAGAGATAACTGTACTCTCTCTCAGAATTACTTTTGAACATTTTCAAACTGCTTAGAAATTATCCCATTTTGCCTGAGTTACTCTAATTTAGGGAGAAATGTGTATGTCTTTTATTAATTATGAAATTATGTACAATAGCAAATGGTACACCAGCATCATAAACTATTATATTAACAACTGTCACTTTTCTGATAGCTGAAACCTCTGTATTTCATTAGCTGGCACCTCCTCCACTTGGAGATCAGACCATATACATAAACCAGCCTGGTATGTAATGTTATGCCCCAAGACATCCTAAGACATCCATGCTCTCAAGACTATTCTCATTCTTACTTATATTTTGCAACAAACATTTTATTTCTAAAGATTTTATTTCTAAGTAATCTTTACACCCAAAGTAGGGCTTGAACTTAGAATCTGGAGATCAAGCGTCCACATGTTCTACTGACTGAGCCAGCCAGGCCCACCCCCCAACACACTAACATTTTATTTTACTTAAAGATATTATTCATTTATTTGTCAGAGAGAGAGGGAGAGTGAGCACAAGCAGGGGGAGCAGCAGGCAGAGAGAGAAGCAGACTCCCGACTGAGCAAGGAGCCTGATGTGGAACTCGATCCCAGGACCCCAGGATCATGATCTGAGCCAAAGGCAGCGGCTTAACCAACTGAGCCACCCAGGATTCCTAAACTAACATTTCAGATGACCGATATTACACTTTTTAAAGCAAACCTACTTATTATTGACTTCATTCTCACACTCCATGTCCAGTCTATAGGTAATTCCTTTTGCATGATTTTCACAATATACCCAAAATCAAACCACTTCTCACAATATGTCCCCAAAGTCCTGCTGACAAGGAATTGAACACTGGCAATCTCTAATTTAACACTGAACGCTCATCTGTGACAAATGAAGTTATCTCCTCTAAGCCATTTACATACACAGGTGATACTGAGATTCGACTACCTTTTCCTCAAGAATGAATAAAATCTTGATTACTTGGAATTGTACTGGCTTTTAAAACAAATTTATTGATCACTTACCGTAGACTAGACACTGCTAAGAACATACTGAAAGACCATGGTTGCAGGGTCATTAAAACAAATATTTTATATAAAAAGTAAAAACGCTGCTGGTAAAACAAAACATTGCTGGTAATAAAACTTAGTGATTTACACCTACTTACTTTTAAACAAGAATGGAAGAATGGGGAGTTTTGGTTGAGGGAGGTAGAAAGAAGGGAGATAATAGGCAGTTAGAACATGCACTACTTTGGGGAAGAGATTCTTGGGTGGGGTGCTCTAGTGAAGAATACAAAGCACATTTAGCCGTAAGAGAGTTGAGGACAGTAGAATTGCAGGATGATGAAAAGGTATATGACTCTGGGTGAGTTATTTAAACTTTTAAGCTTAGCTTTTCCTGAGCTGCAGAATGGACCCTTATCGCAGAGTTCTGATGAAGATTAAACAAGCATGTAAAGCATTTAACACAGAACCTGGCAATCATAAGCATTCAATAAGTGAATAAAATTTCCTTTATTATTTCTCCTGCAATGGTTGGTCCCCTGTCCCCAAGCTAGTACAATTTAACTACCTGCTTTTGTAGACTGGCCTGAGAAAGCTGAGGTTGTCTTCATTATTTGACATTCCCAAATCAACGTAATAAAAAGGTTAAGTTCCCAGATATTTCTGGCAGTTTCTGAAATTAAAAATTTCACAATCATATAAGAATCTTAAATTTAAAGACATTATAAAAAATGATCAGTGCTTAATCCAATATTCTGCTGGCTGTCATACTTCTAGAAAACAGGCAAGGGGAAAAAATGATTTCCACAAAGCCTATGGGGCTAATAGTTTTTTAGGGAATATTAATCTATAATCTTTCAAAAAACAAGGGACACCGACTAATTCTTGCAGCCTATTAAAAAGACACTCAAGGAAACAGATTATCAGATAAACTAGCAAAAAGTTTACTAATCTCTGAAGAAACAAGTGTGACTATGTTTCTCACACAGATTAAAAAAGGACACTTTTCAGGGTGAAAAAATAATCGATTACGTTTTCTTCATAACAACTCTAACATCTAAAAAGTTGCAGAAAGAAATCTAAAACTGTATTTTTAACGCATGGAGTTCTCAAATCGCCAGTGTGCTAAGACTAAAAACAAAAAGTCAGGTCAAAAACTCATCAGGCCTTTTCTTCTTTTCCAGAAAAGCAACAAAGACAAGATCACCTCTTCTGCAAATAC
The DNA here is from genome assembly GCA_028534135.1 of Potos flavus. Lineage (NCBI taxonomy): Eukaryota > Metazoa > Chordata > Mammalia > Carnivora > Procyonidae > Potos > Potos flavus. The sequence continues at coordinate 45,620,042 of CM052885.1, read as the reverse complement.
TTAGGAGAATGCTGTGGGGGAAGCTACACCACAAAGAAACTATCCCCAGCTGAGATCATTTAACACTAACAACTCTCAGAGGTGACTAAATCTGTTAAGGTATTTATCAACTGTTGCTTCATAAAAACTGTCCGCTTGTTCAGCAACATGTCAATCACAAAAGTATCAAGCGATGATAAAAATGTATTAAATCCACCTCCCCTCGGTTGAGAGATTTATATATATCTCCTGGTGAGATTTCCATTAAAAAAAAAAAAAAAAGCAGTTTCAAAATCCTTACGGTGCCCGGTTTTCGGCTTTTTGGTCGGGGGAGGGGTGCTAAAGAAGGAAAGCCAGACAGGGTAAAGAAAACTATTGGTTTTTTTCCAGTTGGCAAATGAGAGAATAAAGTTTATCTCACTGAAAACGGAGCACAAGCAGCCTCAAGAGAAAAACTATCAACGAGAAGAAAAAGGAAGAGGGAGAGTTTCTGGAACAAATCAAAGTAAAATGAAAGAGACGGCTGTAAAGATCAAAAGAGATTAATGAAGAAGCAGGGGGAACGGGAAAAACACAGAAGGAAAGCATGGGACAAAAAAGAAGGTTCACAGAGTTCTGAAAAGAGGTTTGAATGAAAAAGTCTTTTCTCCTGGCCTACGTCCACAGAGGGCCCGTGGCGAGGCCAAAGGCCACGTTGTGGTGTAGTGAAGGTGACGGGATTAATTCAGAGGGCTAAGCCCCCTCTCCCTCCACCTTGTCCTCTCAGAGCCCGGGGCTCCATCCCTAAGCATCCAGGTGTGCGCTAAGGAGAAGAGTCAAGATATCGCGGCGTCCACAGAGAACAATAGGCTTGGGAGCACGCCGAGCGGAGGCCTCCCTCCGGGACGACCACCATCCCGCCCCCCTCATCGCTGCCCCAGACTCACAGAGTCTTGGGCATCTCGTCCTCCATGGCTGCTGCTGTCGCGCCGGCGCCTCGGGGTCCAGCTCCCTACCCTTTACTACCTCCCAAATCTTTTGAGCGGTTATGCTGCGGAATAGCGGGGTTTCTCGGCTGACTGGAGGTTACTCCGCCTCCTCCTTCCGCGGCAATTACACTAAACGGCCGAGCGCAGCGCGAACAATGAAGCCCCAATACAAGATGGCGGCGAGCCGGGAGCTTAGGAGCAGCCAGCGAAGTGACCCGCGCCGCGCAGGCGCAGAATAATCTTGCACTTTCAACCTCCCTCAAGCCATAGGTTCACTTGTTGCGCAGCCGCTCTTCTAGCCGACACCAGGGCTATATCAGACTGCGCAGGCGTTAAGAATTAACTCTTTCAGGAGTTGCATAGTTTTTTGTCTTCCAGCTCCAGATTCGAATGTTTCAACAGTGAATTATAATGAAATAGAAATCTTCACGGAAATTAAAAACTCTCAGTGTTTCCTGAGGAAGAAAGACTTATTAAAATTGTTCAAATCACCTCCTTTTGTAGGCGGCGGGAATGAAAAGAAAAAAGGACTGCGCCGCCCGGGAATCGAACCCGGGTCGCAAGAATGGGAATCTTGCATGATACCACTACACCAGCGGCGCGGGTGGTTAGGAGCTTTGCTAAAAATCTTTTAGAACAAAATGCAAGCAAACGTTTATTCCTATGTGCGGATTTATTAATTTAAAAATAAAGTTTATTAAGAGTCTATAATCTATTTTTCTTTGTTATAAGGAAGGATGTTGTCTCATTCCATACAGTTGAATGGCTATTCCTATTCCATTAAATTATTGTTCATTAATGCTCATTAAGAAGAATTTGTCCTTAGTAACCAAATTTTTGAGAGCCAGGAAAATCTTTTCAGATATTTTCATTTCCTTGGTATATGCAGTGCACTTTGCAAATATTTAAGAAATATTTAAATAGTTATGCAAATCGGTCAAAGAATCCTAAAACTAAATAAGAAGTCAGAAGATATATGAACTTCAGTCCTCTTGGAAGGGGGTGGAAAAATTAGGACTCTGAAATGTGGTTTGGTGTAATCATTATGCATTTCGTGTTGCATTTTATAAATTATGTTAAATATTTTTAAACATAGGAGAATGTACACAAAACCGAGATGTCCTCTTTAGTTTCTTCAGACTACACCTTAAGATTTCTATTTTTGGAATTGTCTTTAGAATCTGGGGCACGTTATTCGATTTTGTTCAAAGATACCAAATATTAGTCTTTTGAGGTTGAATAAGACAGGTGTTAATAGTATTAATAGTGGGTAAAAATTTTTAAAATAGCTTTTTGAAGTTTGCAGTTCAGTGGTTTTTAGTTTGTTCACAGAGATTTGCACCATCACTATAATCAATTTTAGAACACTTTCATCACTCCAAAAAAGAAATTCTTACCAATTAGCAGTCACTCTCTATTGCCCATCCCACCCGACTTCCTACATAGTAATCTGTCTATAGATTTGCCTATTCTGGGGATATCATATAAATGGAATCATGCAATATCTGATTCTTTGTACTGGCTTTTTTCACTTAGCATTATGCTTTCATGGTTCATACAAGTTGTAGCATGTATCAGTATTTCATTCTTTTTCTTCCCCAAATAAAACTTAATTGTACCGATATAGCACAAGTATCTTTTAAGCTTGAAAACCTTTATGAAAACTTTATTATTTTGTTATAGAAGTTTTATATTATTATATATGTTACGTTATAATATATGTATGTTATATTTGTATAACATCATATATATTATTTACATTAACACATATTAAATATAAATATATAAAGTACATATAAATATATAATGTAATATATATGATATTACCATATATGTTATATATTGAAGTTTTAAAGTTACAAAATTAATATAGGCTCACTATCACAAGTGAAACAATATAGGGATACCTGGGTCGCTCAGTCAGCTAAGCATCTGCCTTTCGCTCTGGTCATGGTCCCAGGATCCTGGGATTGAGCCTGCTTCTCCCTCTGCCTGCCACTCCCCCTGCTTGTGCACTCTCTCTCTCTGACAAATAAATAAATAAAGTCCTTAAAAAAAAAAGTGAAATAATACAGATAAATAAGGAAAAGATTAATTCTCTCACTCTCCCCCTCTTGACATAATGTTAACAGATTAGGGGGTAGGCTTCCACATCTTAATTTGTAATCATACAAATCCAAATGTAGGGGTGCCTCGGTGGCTCCCTGAGTTGAAGCCTCTGCCTTCAGCTCAGGTCATGATCTCAGGGTCCTGGGATGGAGCCCAGTATTGGGCTCTCTCCTCAGCAGGGAGCCTGCTTCCCCCTGCCTCTCTGCCTACTTGTGATCTCTCTCTCTCTCTCTGTCAAATAAATAAAATCTTTAAAAAAAGAAAGAAAACAAATGCAAATGTATTTAAGTACTTGGGATTTTTATTTTAAAAATGTGGTTATGGGATGCCTGGATGGCTCTGTTGGGCAACTGTTTCCGGCTTGGGTCAAGATCCTGGAGTGGGAAGATCAAGTCCCACATCCGGCTCCCTGCTGGGTGGGGGGTCTGCTCCTCCCTCTGACCTCTTCCCTCTCATGCACACTCTCTCTCTTAAATAAAATCTTTAAAAAAATAGAAGTAAAAAAATAAAATGAAAAATGTTGTTAGGGCACCTGGGTGGCTCAGTCGGTTAAGCGTCTACCTTCAGCCGGGGTTGTGATCCCCCGGGGCCTGGAATCGAATCCCACGCTCAGCAGGGTCTGCTTCTCCCTCTCCCTCTGCCTGCCGCTCCCCCTGCTTGGGCTCTCTCACTCTCTCTCAAATAAATAAAATCTTTAAAAATAAAAAATGTGGTTAGTCCATGGATATTACATTGCAACTTTTTTTTTTTTTTTAAGATTTTATTTATTTGACAGAGAGGGACAGCGAGAGAGGGAACACAAGCAGGGGCAATAGGAGAGAGAGAAGCTGGCTTCCCGCTGATCAGGGAGCCCATGCGGGGGTTGATTTCAGGACCCTGGGATCATGACCCAACCTGAAGGCAGATGCTTAACGACTGAGCCACCCGGGTGCCCCACTTTGCAACTTTCTTTTCTCACTTAAACTTACATCGTAGATATTTTCCAGTTGAACTAATACAGATCTAATTAATTGGTTTTTTGGTAGCTGCAAAACAGTCCATAGAATGAATGTGCCACAGTTTATTCAATGTTTAATTGAGTAAATGACCATAAATGGTATTGAAGGACATTAGGTTATCCCTATTTTTGTTTTGTCTTGTTTTTCCACTACAAACAATGTTGCACTAAGCATCCTGATACATATATCCTTATAACTGATTCTTTTATTTCTTTAGAATAGATTCCCAAATGTGGGACTTTTGAATTAGACAGTATATCTATATATCTATCTTAATAGATAATTGTTTTTAAAAAGTTTTTAGTCATTCACACCCTACAACGTTTGAAAGTCAGTTCCAGAGATCTCCATCCATTCTACCTTGTTTTCTCCTGCATTAAGTTGTCAGTGATCTCCATTTATTCTACCTCATTTTCTCCTGCATTAAGTTGTCAGTCTTAGTAATTTTTGCTAATATGAAAGATGAAAAATAGTATCTCTTTAATTTGGATTTACTTAAACTACTACTAGAATTGAGCATCTCTTCATGTGTATTTCATTTTTTAAAGACTTTATTTTTTCAAAGCGGTTTTAGGTTTACAACAAAATTGAGAGGAAGGTAGAAATTTCCCATTTACCCAATGCCCCCAAATTTGCATTCCTGTATGTTTTGTTTTGTTTTGCTTTGAGCATTGGCACTTGCTTTCTCTTTTGTGAATTGCCTATTTATATAGTCTGTATTTATATTGAGTTGTTTACCTCTTATCAATTTGTAGACCTCTTTGTATGTTTGCAATACATACCACATTCTTGCCTGCCATATTAGTGGCAGATACTTTTCTCATGTATTATTTTTTTTAACTTTTAAAATTCTATCTTTTGCCATCCGAAAATGTTTAAGTTTTATGTAGTCAAATACGTTTATCTTTTCTTACATTGTTTCTGAATTTCCTGTCTTGCCTAACAGGGAATAAATGTTACTTAGTTTGCTTAGAATAAGAAAAAAGTGAAATGTAAGGAAGTAAGAAGGTATGAAAATGAATTTTTTCAAGGTAGTTTCAAAATAGAAAAAGAAACATGGAGCAGTGGCAGAATTACAGATTTAAGTGTTGTCAAAGATAAGCAAAGCCAGCACTAAAGTTTTACTTTTAATCAGTAATACACTATTGCAATAGGGAAGAGTCTAGCATAATCTGAACTTAACGTCAATGTGTACAGATGTGACCTGGCATTTGGAAGGGAGACTGTAGGTATAGGGAGGAAGATGAGCAGGGGCACCGTAGAGTCCAGGAAGTGAAAGATTACAAAACTTCAGAGAAAGGGCGGTAACTGGTGCTTATCAGTTAGGCTCCTACCCTCCCACAGAGGCTATGAGACAGAGGCTCTATCTTCATGTGTTGGCTGGAAGATACAGTAAAGTCTTGGTAGCCTTGAGTTTTCTCAGACAGGCACTTTAAAGGTAGCTAGGGTCATCCCAAGGACACAGCTTTGAGCTGTTAGAAAATGTTA
>CM052885.1:45577086-45608097 GCA_028534135.1 Potos flavus | reverse complement strand
GGATAGGGATTTGGAGGAGCTCCAAACCTGTTCTATCCTCTCCCATGGCTGCCAGGTTGTAGGTTTTACAGGTATTACATATAGTTGCAAGACTTTTGATTTGAAGGCTACCTTGCTGGTCTGAGGGGAATGGGAATAGGGCAAGTTAACATGCCAAAGGACTCATTGTTCCTACTGAGGTTCAGCCATTTCTCTTGAAAAAATACTCCTGGGACTTTGGCAAGTCTGGTTTAATTCCACAGTTTTGAAAAAGTTGATGTTGATTTTTGCCAGTGTTCTCATTGCTTTTAGGTAGATTTTCTGAAGTCCTTATTCCACCCTTCCAGAAGTGTTTCATCTTTCACCCCCCACCCAATACTTTTTTCTGACTATGCCTCCTCCTGCTCTCCTGGATCTGTTTAAACTGCACTGGCATTGTTCTTTGAACACACCAGGCATGCTTCTGTCATCAGGCTTTTGCACCACTCTATCTCTTTCGAAAATATTTTCTCCTCTGGATGCTGCAATTCTCACCTCCCTCAGGTTTTTGCTCAGGTGTTACCTTCTTAGTGAGGTTTTCCTTGACCACTCTACTTATCTTTGGGAACCATCTTATTTAGAGTTGCAATCTACTAACTCTAAGCCTTCTCAGTCTTCCTTTTTGATTTGCTTTCTCCTTAACATTTATCATCCACTAAACTGTTTCAGAATTTACTCACATTAATTTTTTTACTACCTGTTTCCCCAACTAAAACCCAGGATCGGGGCGCCTGGGTGGCTCAGTGGGTTAAAGCCTCTGCCTTCGGCTCAGGTCATGATCTCAGGGTCCTGGGATTGAGCCCCGCATCGTGCTCTCTGCTCAGCGGGGAGCCTGCTTCCCCCCCGCCTGCCTCTCTGTCTACTTGTGATCTCTCTGTGTCAAATAAATAAATAAAATCTTAAAAAACAACAACAACAAACAAAACAAAAAAAACCCAGGATCCATTAGGGATTTTTTTTTCTCTGTTGTGTTGACCTCTGCATCTTTAGCACCTAGAATACTTGGCTCAAAGTTAATGTTCCATAAATATTTACTGAATGAATAAATGCTAAGGGTTATATAAATGTAGTTTAAAAAGAAAAAAAGGCTGTAAAGTCTTTTTACAGACTGATTAGCAGAAATTACACATCTTTTTAGTAAATACGTATTCTTTTTTTTTTTTTTTTTTTTAAAGATTTTATTTATTTATTTTGACAGAGAGCGAGATCACAAGTAGGCAGAGAGGCAGGCAGAGAGAGGAGGAAGCAGGCTCCCTGCTGAGCAGAGAACCCGATGCGGGGCTCGATCCCAGGACCCTGAGATCATGACCTGAGCCGAAGGCAGAGGCTTTAACCCACTGAGCCACCCAGGCGCCCCTAGTAAATACGTATTCTAATGCAACTAGTATTATAAAACAGTTTCAGTGCTCAACGATTCCATGTCTCTGTTGTCTCACGTCTAGGAGGCATTTACTGGAGGCTTGATGGAATGGGGTTGGGTCCCAGGCAGGAAATGGCATGGAGTAATTTCTTTATGTTATTTAATTGGCTGTTTTGTCTTGCTGACCATTAGCCAAAGGCTTTCTTCATTTTCTGAGATACTCAGTCTATTTTCTGAAGAACTCGTGTTTTCATCCTCTACTTTTTCCAACTTCCTAGGGACTGGAAACCAATTGATATGGTTGGAAGGAGTTATTTTTGTTTGGGCATTGGTATCAATTTCTCCCACAAAAATGTATTCAATGTTTTGTATACTACACTATTAGACAGGAGGTAATATTGAAATGGATGTGACACTGTCCCCTAATAAAAAAATTTACGACTTTGGGGGCACTTGAGTGGTTCAGTCAGTTAAGCCTCTGCCTTCGGCTTAGGTCATAATCCCAGGTCCTGGGATCGAGTGCCACACAAGGCTCCCTGTTCAGCGGGGAGTCTGCTTCTCCCTCTCCCTCTGCTGATCCCCCTGCTTGTGCGTGCTCTAATAAATAAGTAAAATCTTAAAAAAAAAAATTTACAACTTTGAGAGGTTGATGTAAGACAGAGATCTTTCTTTGGTACTTATTTCTTCCTTTGTTTCTTATACTTACCTGTGTATGTGCCATATTACCTGTCTCCAACTGTAAGCTCCTTGAGGGAAAGGAATCTTCTCTCATTTTTGTATCACTTTCAACTTGAAAAATTACATATTGAATTACTGAGTGAATATTCTTTTTAGTCCATGAAGTTCAGGAAAACATTAGGTGGTATTTTCTAAAAATTAAGACTTTAATTGGGCAAGACTTTGCAGAGGACGTGGGGTTCAAGCCCGAAGTGTATTCTAGTTGGAGAAGAGCTACTGCAGTGTTGGGGAACAATGTGCATAGCATATTTAGAGATCAGTGAATGGGTCAGGTGTGTTTAAGTGGAGGGTATGAGTGTGAGTGAGTGTGTGTGTGTGTGTGTGTGTGTGTGTGTGTGGTTGAGGGCAGAGGGGGTAGCTTGTGCTTCAGCCTTCTACTTCTCATGTGACTTTTAGACAAGTCCTTTTACTTGTTTCTGTATCAGCAGTTAGAGCAAAAAACTTAGACTTGATGAGTTTGGCTCTAAAATTCCTTTTTTTATGGTCAGGAGTTTAGTAAGCAGCAGTAAGCAAGTTGTTTTTTTGACTAAGTCAATAATGACTAAAGAGTATTTTAGGGCTTTTGGGAGATTCATAAATGTTTTGAACAAAAGAAACTGGAAGCAGGTAGATCAGTTATTCATCTTAGTAGTTTGAATATAAATCCTGAGTTAAGATCAGGGAAATGAGAATGAAGTAATAAGAGAGATGTGAAGACTGGTAAGGTTTACTTCTTGGGTGGGAGAAGCAGAAAGAAGTGAAAATATTTGTTTGAAATTAAATGGGGGCGCCTGGGTGGCTCAGTGCGTTACACTTCTGCCTTTGGCTCAGGTCGTATCTCAGGGTCCTGGGATCGAGCCCTGCATGGGGCTCTCTGTTTAGCAGGGAGCCTGCTTCCCCCTCTCCCTCTGCCTGCCTCTCTGCCTACTTGTGATCTCTGTCAAATAAATAAAATCTTAAAAAAAAAAAAAAAATGAACGGAGGGTGACATGTAGGATGTTAGGAGTGAACTAACATCCCAATCTACATTTTGGTTGGGATAGGGAGTGGGTGGAGAGGATCAAGCCTGGTGGAAAGATAAAATTTAATTTTAGACATGTCTAACTGCTGCTGGAAGATAAAATATTTGAATGAGAACAACATCTAGGATATACCCACTTCTTTAAAGGCGCTCTCAGTGACCACATTAATGCAGAAGAATATACAAAGGACAGCGTACTACCTGAGGAGGTGTGAGTGGGGATAAGAGCTTCTGGGATACCTGGGGAAGGATGGTGACTGAGGTGCATCTTACATTATAGATAGAAATTTATTGGAAGGAAACATGCTAATTCCCTTCCTCTTATTTTATTTGGTGTTTAATGGCCATTTCTCTTCTTTTCAAAAGGATCTACCGTTACCAGTCTCATGACTATGCCTTCAGCAGTGTAGAAAAGTTACTACATTCTCTAGGAGGGGACGAATTCCTTGGAATGCTTAACCGAACACTTCTTGAAACCTTGCAGAAAGCAGGCTTCTCGGAGAAATTCCTCAATGAAATTGTTGCACCTGTCATGAGGGTCAATTATGGCCAAAGCATGAACATCAATGGTTTTGTGGGTAAGCCAAGGCTTGGAACAGTTATAGACATTAGTTCATAGAGGGGCTTACCTGATGCTATGGTGGCTCCTAACTTTAGGCCATTAGTTGGAGAAGACTTACCTTTCTCTGAAACCTCAGACATGGTTGGCAAAATTGTGTATATGTAGATCTGTGCGTTTTTAGTGGGGGAGAGTCCTTAGCTTTCATTGAGATTTTTGCCCCCAGGGGCTGTTTGGCCGTGTCTGGAGCAGAACTCACCTAAATTGGGAAGAGAGTGGGTAGAGGGCCTTTTACAGAGTCCGAATTAAAACACATTTTTTTCCTACCACTGACAGGGGCAGTATCATTGTCCTCTGCTGATTCTGGCCTTTGGGCAGTAGAAGGTGGCAATAAACTTGTTTGCTCAGGGCTCCTTCAGGCATCCAAAAGCAACCTTATATCTGGCTCAGTAATGTACATAGAGGAAAAAACAAGGACCAAGCATACAGGTGAGCCTAAAATTCTATTGTTCCTTATTTATCCTCTAGAAAATAATTGCTCAGGGAGAAAAACCACTCTTCTGTCATTTCTCCGTTCCAAATGACAGAATTATAAATTGTGTATGTTGTACCACATGGAAATATTCCCAGATGTGCTCAAGTACAATGGTACATCTCCTTGGATTTAAAAATAATCTCATTCTTAAAGTATAATTCTGTATTTTGTACTTATTGACAAGGTATCATTTCTATTCCAGTAGAAAACTGGCCTCAATTCAGCACAGTTATATTAAAGGGTAAAACTCTTTTTAATTCCTTAGAATAAACTTTTAACTATTTTATACCTTAAAACTATTATGGTAATAAAATTATTTTTGGAAGGTGTAAAGTATAGTATGCTAGAAACACTAAAATATATGCTTCTTTCTTCTAGGAAATCCCACAAAGATGTATGAAGTGATCTATCAAATTGGATCTGAGACCCGTTCAGATGTCTATGACATTGTCTTGGTGGCTACTCCATTGAATCGAAAAATGTCCAATATAACTTTCCTCAACTTTGATCCTCCAGTTGAGGAATTCCATCAGTACTACCAACATATAGTGACAACTTTAATTAAGGGGCAATTGAATTCAACTCTTTTTAGCTCTAGAGCCTTAGACAAATTTGATCTCAGTACAATCTTAACCACTGATAATTCAGATTTGTTCATTAACAGCATTGGGATTGTGTCCTCTGTAACAGAAAAGGATAATCCTCAACGATTAACAGATAGGGGATATGTTTGGAAGATCTTTTCCCAAGAAATTCTCACTAAAGAACAAATATTAAAGCTCTTTTTGTCCTATGATTATGCTGTGAAGCAGCCATGGCTTGCATATCCTCATTATAAGCCTCCAGAGAAATGTCCCTCCATCATACTCCACGACAGACTTTACTACCTCAATGGCATAGAGTGTGCAGCAAGTGCCATGGAGATGAGTGCCATTGCTGCCCACAATGCTGCTCTTCTTGCTTATCACCGCTGGAATGGGGACACAGACATGATTGACCAAGAGGACTTATATGAGAAACTTAAAACTGAACTATGAAATAACACTATCACCTTTTTTCCTCTTCTGGTTCCAAATGAAATATCACCGGCAAAGAACACAATCTGAGCAGAGATGATTTTGAATCAGCTATTCTGCCATAAATTGTTTAACAAAAGTAATCCCAGTGAGTTATGAGAAAATACAAGTTTCTAATTACATGTGAAGGTGTTAACTACTACATTTATGCCATCTCCAAAATTTCTTAATTCTTCTTTTACTATCCATCAACAGTATAGAATCACCTGGGATTTGTTAAACATGTGGGTTCTCTAGCTCCTCTGGAGATTCTGATTCACTAGGTCTAGGGGATGGGGCCCTGGATTTTGAATAAAACTTTAGAACATTTTAAGCTGAGCACCTGAGGAAGAGTTTTGAAGATAAATTTTAGTGGGGGACTAGATCCCTTGGGCTTCACAGCTGGAAGTGACCTTCAGACAGTTAGTTAAAACTACTACAAGAACTGGTATATGTCTGGCTTTAGTTAATTTATACCTTTTTTCAAAGTAGATGTGCCCATGCCAGAAGGCTTGACTTTTTGAATGTTCTTTTGACTGCTTCTGTCTTCATTTTATTAGGGGTGAAATTCAGAAGCCTTAGTAGTTTAACTTTGTCACACAAAAATCTCAAGTAAAATGAAAGCAAATGCAGGCTATTGATTTAAGAAATTACCATTCTATTTTCAAATCCTCACCTATGGAGCTCTAAAAAATATTGCTAGACTCCCATGCAACCAGAGATTCTGATTTAGTTGACTGAGGATAGGATCTCAGCATTGTAGCTAAAAAGTTCGTAAGGTGCAACCTGGGTTGAGAATCACTGATGTGGGGGGTTAAGATGTCTCCAAAGGGTTTTCAGTGCCTTAAAAGTCCCAGAAAACCTAATGCATTTTCAAAGCAGATTCATTTTGTGAAGAACGATTTCTCTCAATAAGAACTCTAGTAGTAATCTTGACAGTAAGCACTGTCAGTCTGATGACAAGAGGCAACTTCGATAACTCCAGAGCCACTGACCCTAGAGTAGGATATTCAGAATGATACCACACTTGATCAAATCTGGCACATGTTCAAACTAGTAAATGCTTCTAAAACTGTAGCATTTGGGGTTAGAAACTGGTTGCTAAAACCTTATTTTTAAGGCAGTAGTTCTCAACTTCGGCTGCACATTGGAATAACTTTAAGATTTTATAGCTTCTCAGGGTGTCTGGGTGGGCTCCATGGGTTAAAGCCTCTGCCTTCGGCTCGGGTCGTGATCTCGGGGTGCTGGGATCGAGCCCCGCATCGGGCTCTCTGCTCAGCAGGGAGCCTGCTTTCCTCTCTCTGCCTGCCTCTCTGCATACTTGTGATCTCTGTGTCAAACAAATAAAATCTTAAAAAAAAAAAAAAGATTTTATAGCTTCTCAAATGATTCTAATATGCAGTCAAACTTAAGAACCAGTTCTACATCTACTGTATAAAGATATCATGAATGGTTGTCCTTATAGTGAGTCACTAGTAGGACAGAATGAATAAAAGCTTGTGAATTCTAAAAGTAACCATAACAAAGTTTAACATGTAATGTTGGGGAAAAAAAGTCCATCAGATTATAGCAGTTGCTACTTTCACAAAATGGTGTAAGAAAACAGTGATCCTTAGTTAAAATGATTTGTCCCTACCATAATTGTGAATATTAATATGCTGATAAAACTGCCAAAATATATTTGATGTAAAGGCAGGGATTAAATTTATAGTTTGTCAGAGGGTCAGCTTTTTAAAAAATTTTATTCTTAACAAGTATGTTAAGAGGCAGTCACATTTTTCCTTTTGTGGTTTTAATGAAGACAATATTGTAGAAAATGTAAATTGTGTTATATTTGTGCTAAAAGTTGATAAATAAAAACTGGTAATGGAATAGTTAATTTCTATCACTCGCAGAGTTGTTTTGCAATAGGATATATTATTTACTTACAAGAACAGCAATTTAAAATGTTGCGATTATATCAGACCTACTCTGATTCAAAGTTTTCCAACAGGGAATCTGAAACTGCTTCCTCTAAGAACAAAACATTACTAATATATCAAGCATAATAGTTTTAATGGAAAGAGCATTAAATAATTTTTTTTATGGGAAGAAAAATAGTATCAGAGCCTGTTACTTCAGTAGACTACTCAATTTGTCTTTGTATAAAAGAGGCTGGTAAAAATCATGCAGGAGCTAACTGAAAGCCAGTTCTACTCCAGTGGTTCTCCAACTTGAATACACATCACAGTCACCTGGAGTGCTTCTTAAAATACTGCTGGGCCTCACCCCAGAATTTTAGTGGTAAAACAAATTTGGAGTGGTAGACGAAAACAGTCATCTCTATTAAGTTCCTAGGTGATGCTCTTGGTCTAGGAACCACGCTTAGGAGAACCAGTTCTGTAATTTAGCTCTATGTGGTTGCAAAAAAATGCCTGTCAACATCAGTGAAGATTTTAAAAGCTGCTGGAGAAGGGAATAAAAACGTACTGCACTTGACACCAGCTGTCCTTATTATGACTAGGTTGGTTTGATCCCTCTCGCTATTCTTTGGCTGTAAACGTTTTCTATAAACAGGAAATAACATTTTAGAGATATATAAGCCACCCATTGTGTTCTGTTTTTCAAGTACCTTACATCCTCCCCGCTCTGTATACTCCATTCTCTTCAGTTTTAAAGTGATTCAAGATTTTTTTTTTTAAGTGATTCAAGATTTGTAGGCTTTTTACCAGATCACAAACAGTACAAGCCTAAGCATTTGCTTGTAGGTTTCTTGAAGTTAGGTTTATGATACCACCATTTGCAATTTATCTTTCATCTGAGTTTATGTGCCATAAAATTTATGACCTAGGTGAATATATTATGGAGAGCATTATAACTATTCTCTATACTCCAAGAACTACAGTACACTGGAATGTTTTTCTCTAGAGTTCTATTCTTATATTAAAAAATTTTCCCCGTTTATGTTCAAAATAAACAACTGTATCATTACTTCCTGTGTTTTACTTCAATTGCACTATACTTGGAATGTAGATGTACTTGGAAAAAGTCAGTACATCAAAGCTACTACAAGAGTTTTGAAAATTACAGTTAATGTTTCAGAAGAAACCCGCGCAGGTGTGCAGGTTCTTTATCTTTCCATTAGAAGACAGGAAAAAAGCATCCTTGCCATGCTTCACATTTAATCAGATTCTCCTCTATATTAATGCATAAAAGCTTCAGAACAAATCAATCTCAACCAGGAACAGTTCATGTTAGAAAAAATTAGAATAAGAGCTAATACTCAATTTTCTACGTTCAGCACGTCTGAGAAAGCATTTTTGACTATTATAAAAGTTTATTTAACAAAAAAGTTCAATATGAAAATGCACACGACCTGATTTTTATATTGTAGTAAAACAGGTACTATAGAGAGGGGACATGTGGAAGCAGTTGATTCTTCTGATGAACACACCCATTGTTTATACTCGTTCCAAGGCTTCTAACATGATGATACTATTTCCTCGTATTACCTAAAAAAATTTGAAAAGAACAATTTATTTGACAGACCGATGAAAGAATTTTCACAGAATCATTAATGGTTTTTCAGTATTAAAGATCAGTTTGTGAAGCTTTTTTCAAGCTGGAGATACTAAGTCTTAATCATGACAAGGCAGTAAGCCTTTTTTTAAGTAAGATGTACACTTTCTCCATTTAACAAGACTAACAAGTACCCTTTTGCGAATGCTAAGTCTCCAATGATTCATTTCACCTTTTAAACTGCAGTACTCAAATAACATACCATCTCTGTCCCAAGGGATCCATACGTCAATGGGAAAAATGTACAGCAGAATGTCAGTTTAGGTGTATAAGATCACTTAGGGAACAAACCAGGATGGAAATTGTGAAAAGTATGCTTTGTGAAGATGGCATTTTAGTTGGGTCTTGAAAAGAGGGCAGAATTTTGACAGGAAGATAGAACAAAATTGAAATGAAAAAGTGTAAGGGGATAAAGAAAGAATCTAATTTGAATGTAGTAAAAGGTTATGCCATCCAGGTGCCCCCCTAATTTCAATTTAGTCCAAGACTTTAATAGAAAGGAAATTAATCCTTATTTCAAAATATGAAATCTCTAGGGAGAAAGCTTCTGTCTTTACTTACCACCATTCCAATATTGTTCTGTTGCCCACTAGTTGCCATCTCCACACATTCATCTATCACAAGATTCATAAATGGATCGAACCCTCGCAATATTCCTTGGACATGTCTGCCACCATTTAATTTCACTATAAAAAGGGAAAAAGTAGTTTAAAACTGACCAATAAATATCAACTATTCATTAAAAATTAGGTGGAATAAAACCCAGGTACTTGAGAAATATAATCCTCTATCCTTACTATGTGTCAAGCAGTGGGTTAAACATTTTACATTTACTTCCACATTTAAACTTACAAAAATCCAGGCTGGGAGGGATGGGTGAAACAAATGATGGGGATTAAGGAATGCACTTTTGGTGAGCACCAGGTGTTGTATGGAAGTGCTGAATCACTATATTGAACACCTGAAACTAATACAACACTGTAAATGATTTTGGAATAAAAAAAGGGTAAATAAAAAAAAAACATACAAAAATCCTATCAAGTAGAATTATCCTAACTTTTCACAAGGGAACTAAAGTATAGAGCTTCTTAAAAAACTGGTTCAAGGTTATATAGGTAATGTGGGCTACAGCTGGGATTCAAAGGGAAGGCTGCTTGCCTCTGTAGCCCAGGTCTTAACCCCTATACGGTTCTAGCATTGTATAGGTCAGACTTTTAGTCCTGGTCCAAGTCCTTTGTTCTTATAGGAAAAAAAGTTGATATAGTTCAACTATCACAAAATGGGAAAATCCCATTAATTTTGTCTAAGTGAGGGAAGGCTTAAAGGAAATCATGAAAAGTCCAAAGTACTGTGCGATTTGTTAAATAAGTATATTAGGTAAATCAAATTGTCTGGGTAGGATTTTGATAAACCTCCTTAACTAATGGATGTGAGTTACAGGTTCTGTGTGACTTAAATTTTTATGAAGTTGCACCAGACATTATATACTGCCAAGACACATGTAGAAAGCGGCTAATTAAAAACAAAACAAAAAACCCCAAGAAACTTACATGATAATTTCTTGTCCATAAATCTGAAAAAGCGAAAAGGGGTACAAATTACATGACTGATTTAAAATTTTAAGCACAAGTAAGCATAAAGTAGCTACAGTCAATACAATTTGCTAAAATTCCACAATAAAAATAATGAAACTTAAAATAGTAAAAAACTTGTACTCTTGTAGAGGAGGGAATAATGGGCTACCTCATTTAGCACTTACACAATGTAATTTGGGAAGGGGCAAAATAATAAAAAGATTTAAAAATTATTTTTAAATAATCTCTACACCCAACATGGGCTCACAACCCAGAGATCAAGTTATGTGCTCCACTGACTGAGTCAGTCAGGCACCCCTTGATGACTGGGTTTTAGAGCCATAAGAGAAAAACAAATACTTATTTATATTTTGGTTATTATCAAAACCAAATGAAGTTGTGAGGAAACTAGAGGTAATCAAATCATATCCAATTCAATAGCTATTTTATTTTATACTTGAGACAATAGTGTTGTTTTATTTAATATTAAGCATCACACTTAAGTGTTCAAGATATTCAACACAGAAGTATTTTTTAGCAAAATAAATACACATTTTGAAGCCTTAAAAAATCTCAAACAGGGAAGTCTCATCTCAACAGGGTATTATGGAAACATTAAGCCATGTAATCAGACCAATTTTTTACCCCTTCCAGTTACAAGCTAGAAAATATGAAATGTCATGCATTTTTTTAAGTTTATTTATTTGAGAACATGCGTGCGTGCACAAGTGGGGAGGGGCAAAGGGAGAGATTATTAAGCAGACTCCCTGCTGAGTGTGGAGACCGATAGGGGGCTCCATCTTACCACCCATGAGCTCATGACCTGCGCTGAAACCGTGAGTGGGACGCTTAACCAGCTGAGTCACCCAGGCACCCCTGAAATTGCATCCAATTTTAATGTATAACACATCATGGAAGAATTCAAAGATAAATAAGACACAGGCCCAGGGCACTTGGGTGGCGCCTCGGTTGACCACCCGACTTGGTTTGGCTCAGGTCATGATCTCAGGGTTGTGAGAGGGAGTCCCAATTAGGGCTCTGCGTTCAGCGTGGAGTCGGCTTGTCCCTCTCTCTCTGCCCCTCCCCTCACATGTGCTCTCTAAAATAAATAAAATCTTAAAAACCAAAAACAACCAAAAATATGTAGTATGATATATAATCCATTTTAATAGGATGTATTATATACAACACAGCAAATACAACACACATGAACTTATTTAACCCTTATGATGACTTTGTAAGTTATGTATTGTTATTACTACCATTTTACAGATGAGGAACCGAGGCTCAGAAAGATTAATTATCCAAAGTCAGAGAGGAGGTGAGGAAGTTTGAGCAAACGCAAATGGTTCAGTTTGGCTGGAGAACGGGGGCACTCCATTAGCATGTGTAATATTTGGCACTTGGGTTTCAGATGGAAAAGCCTGAATGCTTTGTCAAAAAGCCTGAACTTTATCATTCAGACAGTGATAAACTATTAAGGCAGAGTCCGGTTACTGGCAAGACCACTGCGGCAGTGATTTTTAAGAAGTGGGATGGAGAATCTGGTTAGGTCTGGGTATCTCAACCTTAGCATATTAACATTTGGAGCCAGATAATTCTTTATTGAGGGATATCCAGTGCACTGATAATATTTAGCAGCATCCCTAGCTTCTACTTACTAGATGCCTGCCAATAGAACCAGATGACTCCCCTCACCCCCATTAATAACCACTGAGTTAAGCTAAACCAGAAGGGAATAAAGAGTAAAAGATATTTGTGAGAAAGTAAAGGGAAAAAAAAAAATCTGAAGGTCGTTTTGGAGGCAGGTCTCAAAGGATTTCACAATACATGAAATCTAGAGATAAGAAAAATATTAAAACTAGGTTCGTCCTCTGAAATTCTCAAGTATCTGTTAACAAAAAGTATCTGTTAAGAAACAAGGAAATCTAAGATTACAAGTAGACAATGTTCTTTCGTTAAAGAACAATTAGCATTTCACCAGTCTTTGAAGAATCCAGAGGATACTTCTAAGATTTTACCAGCCCGTCAATAAAAGAATAAGTTTTAGATCAGCATTTTCAAAATAATTTCTATTTTTCTTACTGTTAGACTTACGATTAATAATTCTTTAAGGGATCCAACTAAAATATACACGGAGTTTTTGTACAAAAAATGGCTTTGATACAGATGTGTGTTTAAATGTATAACTATTTTTTTTTTAAAGATTCATTTTTTTGAGTGAGAGAGAGAGAACAGTGGGGAGGGGCGGAGACAAACACTAAGCAAGACTGCAAGTTGGGTGGAGCCTACTTGTGGCTGATCTCACCACCCTGCGATTCCGAACTGAGCTGAAACCAAGAGTTGGATGCTTAACCAACTGAGCCACAAAGTGCCCCTAAATGTAAAATTATCAAATGTGACCTTTTCTTTGAGTCTGACTTCTCTATGAGGCTGGTAATAAGTGAACTATACACAGACCAGATGGCTGTTTCCCAAATCGATTTCTGAATCAATTTTTCATACTTTGTGCTATCCATCTACCATGTGCAGGATCTGGCATTACATGGTATAAACGAGATAGAGAAATACTTAGGCATCCAACATGTTAAGTTTAGCCCAACCTTTAAGGAAGTTAAAGCTTTAAAGTAGGAAAATCCTGTTTTGAGTTGATTTTATTGGGTGCAGAAAAAAAAAAAATCCCTAGTTTTCTCTGATAAAAAAACGAACGTTCTCACACATCTCTGTTAACAGATCAAGAGATCACATGACATTCAAGTTTAACTTCAGCACAACAAAGCAAAAGAATGGGATTTCTAAATTAAAGCTCGAAGAAACAGCTACAAACACACTCTAAGAATTAAGGTGGCTTCTGAATCCTCACCTACTCTTAAACACTTCCATTCCACCTATCATCATCTTTATAGAATTACTCTCCAGCGACTTTACCTAGAACTTAAGGCTATTCAAGCAGTTCAACAAAGAATGGCATTCCAGGGTCTCCAAGCAAGAAGAGCGAGAGGAGTGCGTTGGGGGCCGGGAGATGCACCCAGGGAGGCGAGACAGCAGAACAGAGGCGCCTTTTCTGCCACTGGTAACTATGCCATGCCAACCAAGCCGAAACGAGACGTCGGCGTGAGCTTCAGGCGCCGAGGCGCGAGACCCTGTCTGGTTCTCGGCGGCCTCGGGCCGGAACAAGCACGCCAGGCACACTGCAGATAACTGAGAGGATCTAAGGAACTCAAAGCACGCAGAGAAACTGCCACTCGGACGCGACCCTCTCACATACTTACTTTTTCAACTCGGGAGGGTGAGCTTTGCTCATGGTGTCTACTCGGCGAGCTCAAAGATGCCTCCAAACCAAATTCGTGGCGTCCTTCGCGCTCCCGCGGTAGGCCCGGCGTTTCGCGTCTGACGTCACCGACCCCGTCAGCCAATCAATTCTCGGATGAGGTCACATTTCACCTCGCGATACTTTGGGGGCGCCTGAACTTGCCGATCGGCCTCGTGTTTCCGGTTGCGTCGCCGGCGACTGGCCTAGATGGGGTCAAGGGTGGGACTAGTCGTCTTCTCAGTTCCGTTTCCTCGTTTGTAAAATTGACATAGCGTTTGTCTCTAGCTTCTGGGCGAAACTGCTTTATCCCTCTTTGTGCATTGCCGTGGTTGTCTTCTTCATCTATACTAAGTGAATATAGGTTTTGGAGGAGTGGGCCTCTAATAGTTCTTTGGCATGTATTCCCACATATTGTCACGCTAAGCCTAGGGTTCCAGTAACATCAATTAGTGACCTCTGGACACCACATTAGTAGAGTGAAGTGGCCTCAGTTTCTAGGAATTTGAATCTCGAGCTCGGAAGCGTATTTCCAAATGACAATCCTCCAATTCTTGTAACACTGCCTCCAGAGGCCCGCTTGATGTACCTTGCTCCTATGTAAAAAACGTGAACGATCTCTAATATGAAATACTCTTGAAAATCAACTCAAGTGTAAAAAGTAATCTCCGACTTGTTCCCACTTAAGTCACCCAAAAGAGGCGAATACATAAGTACGAATAAAATACAATTGGGATTATAGAAGACTTAGGCCAAAATAGTAAAGCCATTGTGATTCTAAGTAGGGGATGATTCTCCAAAATTCAATTCATTCCTAATGTTCAGGAATGGCTCTATTTAAATACGAATGATCATAAGACTTAATTAAACTCATCACATAGTTGATACTTTCTTGACACTCAAAACCTTAGATGTTGCATTTTCTCAAGAGGGAGCTTTAATTACCCTTTCCACCTCTTGCTGTTAGCGTTTAGTTGAAGTTAGAATCCTGAAATGGATATTGAATTTTTTTTAACCTTACAGCTTTTTTTTTTTTAATGAACGGACTTTAAGTCACAGTGCTGTAGCCTGCCCTCAGTTTTCCCCATTTACAATGAACCAGTCCTGCATTTGAATCATAGTTCATAGCTAATTTTTACTCTTCATGACCTCTTAAGAAACTTATTTCACACACTACAAAGAGAAGCATCCTAAGAAAGTTATATATTCACACCCAGACATAAGAAACATAATAGTGGAGGAAAAACTAAACCTTATTTATTTAAAACTGAACCACTAGGAAAATATATCACAGCCTCGAAACACCAAACACAGGCTATATTATCATTTCAAGTAGTAAGTTGGTAAAAAGACAATAAGATCCTTATCAAAATGAAAAGGTGCTAGAGCTGGGGCAGGAACACTGCTTGCTGCAAAGGCCCCAGGCAAAAGTGGTGTTTGGTAATGGGGGAGTTGCCCCTCTTTTCCTTTAAAGGAATCATAGCTCACCCCTGAGTTGGCTACTTTTTCTCCTTTGACCTTCCTGTTGCCAAGGGATTGTCTTGATAGGGCTCTGTTTCAGGGGGGCAAAATAAGCAATACTGAATTTAGGCTTTCATTCCATTCTGTTCTATAAAAACCAGGTTTTTTCAAATCTAGTATTTAATAACTCTCGTAATTAAGAAGACAACAGTTCCTCTTTCAAAGTTCATTCCTGGATACTGGTTATGTAGTGCAATCAAAACCCCCTTTCCTTTCAAGGGAGAGTGTCACTGCGAGATTGTCCTGTCACTCTCCTGCAGAAAGCCTCAGGGCCCATTGTGGCAGCCAGTGAGAGGGAAGATCTGCTTCCCATACCCAGTGTAACATCGCTTGTCATGTTTTTACAGGGTCTCTTAGCTGGAAGATGTAACGGATATTTCAAGAAAAGCATATCCGCATCCTGATGGCCAGAAACAGATATACACAAGAACTGTTCCAAGTTCATACCCAAATTACCTCTCCCAACTCCACATCTTAAATCAACTTCATGCCCTTGTATATAAAATAAAACCAAGCAAAACAAAGACCCAGAAACCTTTTTTCCCTTCTAAATTAGTGACCTTATGGTTTTGTTTTACAGCTTTTAGAAAAATGATTTGGTGATCCTTCTGGTAAACAGGAGGTTGGCAACAAACAGAAACATCTCTGCTCACACCACCAGATCATAGGCAGATTAGAGGAACCTGCCAGCCTGTTGGTACCTGTGTATTGAGAAGAATCTGGTATCTTGGAGGGCGGCTCTGGCTTGGTACAAGGGAGATCCCTAGTGCCAGGACAAGCACGTGAAATTTAGGCTATCGAAAACTCTCCTGTGCCATCTCTGACCCAAATTTTAGCACCAGTTTTTTTCCATTTCACTTTCTAGGGTCGAAACATAAAGGAACCAATGTCCAGAGGCAAGTGACACAGGCCTCAAACTTCCTGCCATCCTTAATTTCTTCATAAACTTCACTTAAAAGTCCCAAACTCCCATTTCTTCTTAAATAGATTCCTGCTGTCAGCTCCAATGGCCAATTGTGAAGACCTCTATTTCCCAAGGGATAAGAGAGACTCCTTCATCTTCTTGGTCATGGTCGGGATGAGGTGCATGTGGTCATCCACACACTTGGTCACACAACTCTCCAGCTGCCGCTTCACCTGAAGCTCTTTACTTCCTGCATCTATTGAATCTTTGGCTTTGTCATTGCAATGCATGGTGCATCGGGCCAGGCGGTCCTGTGGCAAGAAGGAAGAGGGTAGAGAAGGCTGAAAGGCTGACCTCCATTTACCAAGTGCTTACCATGTGCTAGGCCCCTTGCTACATATTTTTGACATGTATAATCTTGATCAGTTAAAGGGACACTATAGTGCAATTAACCAAGATTATCCTGACTGAAATAGAGGGTGGCACCAGGAGGGTCCAGAAAAAGCATGACAAGAAAGTAGATGAATGATAGAATAAATTATACAGAAGCCCCCTCCAGGAAGTGGGAAGTAACCAGAGGCTACTCTTGGTCAGCTCTAGTTAAGACTTACAAACATTTTGATTCCTTAATACCTGTCCTTGCTATAGAAAAACACTCAACAAATATTTACTGAGTATCTACTATGTGTCAGGTACTCTTCTAATGCTGGGAAATACCACAATGAGTAAAATAAAGTTCTTGCCCTCACAGAACTTACATTCCAGTGAGAGGAGATAGACAAAATGAGTGGAGATGTTGAAGAAGCAGTTGGATATATGAATCTGGAGATCAGGGGTGAATTTGGTCTAGAGATATGAATGAATGTAGGAGTTGTTGGCTTATAGGTGATATTTATAGCAGATATTTATAGCTATGAGACGAGAGAATTAGATCGAAAAAAGGTCCAAGGACAGTGGTAGGCACTCCAATGCTCACAGGTTGGAGGGGAAAAGCAGGAAAGGAGGCCCAGGAAGGACCGCCAGGGAGAGAGGTAGAAAAGCAGAGAGTGAGGTATCTTGGTGCCCAACTGAAGAAAATGTTTCAAGGAGGTGAGGGATCACTGCGTCAGTGATGCGGACAGGTTGAGTAAGACGAAGGATAAGAAATGACACTGGATTTAGCTCCATGGAGGGGAGTGGCCAGAGCAGTTCTGGCAAGTGGAGAGGGAGCCTAATTGGAGAGGACTAAAAAGTGAACAGAAGGAGAAAGTTATACAGCAATTCCAGAATCAAAATGTCAAAGACTCTACCGATAAAATTAGTTGTCAAAACGAACACAGAGAAACCTCTCCGGGTTCAGGATCTTGGATAAATCAGTCCTTCGCAGTGTCCGTGATTTTGAAGAATTCCGTAGAGCAGAATGTAAAAGTTGTATATTAGCTACAATTTGTCCCATGTGAACAGGATCTCGGGCTACGAAAAACTGGTTCGGAAGTGGACTCTGCTTTCTCTAAGCTCCAAGAAGGTACAGTCATAGGAAGGGAATAAAATGAAGTTGTGGCTACCCTTATCTCCAGAAAGAGATACAGTGGATACCTTTTGCTCTTAGTGACCTCAGAGGGGCTTGTGAGGAAGGCATCAATGAGTCGGTATTACTACTCCTTCACATAAATGACTGTTCTTTAGTGACAGGAGCTGCCCCCTAGGTATAGCAAACAGGGTGGTTCTGGGTGGGCATGTCCACAACATGATGGCAAGATATTGCTCTAATCTGCACCTCTTTATGACTAGCCTACTCCACTTTCCTGGGGATTCTACTAGTTTAAGAATGAATGAATACATGTCTTAGAAAGCTTTACACTCTACAGTATATATATTTCGTGTTTATGGGGAGGAAAAGGCTCTTGGTCATGAACTCCTTTTCACATCATTTTGTCTCTGGGAAATACTGATAGCATTCAACCTCCAGGAGTTTTTCCCAAATTTCAAACACCCTGAAGACTGGCTGACCACAGGACTGTCACAAATGTTAAAAGAACCAAGACAGCAAAGCCAAGAGTTTTGAACGAATGCTTGTCATCTCTTGCAAAAGTGCAACATCAAGACCTGAACTCTGTTTGGGATATTTCTCACCTGGAACTTCTCCAACTCACTGGTCACCAGGGCCTGGGCTTGAGCCAGAGGCGCATGGCAGCGTTCAATGCACTGGTGCACCTGTTGCATGGACGCCTGGCTGTCCTCACAACAGCTGGCACTGCACCGGAACATGAGGCCCTGGGGACGGAGGGCAGAGAGAGAGAGGTGAGGCAGGAAAGCCTCTGGGGCAGAGATAATCATGGAGTGCTACAGAGGAGCATCTCTATTTGCACCTCTCCTAACAAGACATCAAGAACCTAAAACCACAAATGGGAAGATTATCCTCGAAGCCTAGCAGAAGGTTCCATGGCATTCTTGCTGCTAGCTCACTGGCACTTGTTGCACCGAAGGCTGAGTGGACGGAGAAGGTGGCGGTGTGTCAGATGAAGTCAAATTCTGAAAACCAGGTACCTATGCCACACGGCTCAGAGGTCAGCAACCTCTAGCAATCTACTTTCCACCAGGGGGCAACCGATCCATTAATCAATGACTCAAGAAGCAGTACAACAGAAACCCCACAATTTGGTTAGGGAGGCAGGACCAACAGCCACAGACCACTTAAGGGATCAAAGCACCACGGCGTACAAACTAGCGCTGTGTGGAGTGACACTAAAACCGGCATGACATGGTCACTGAGGAAGCCAAGCGCTTTTGCCTTTCCGGTGTTTCACCTTGGCCGTGCCCTTTCTGGGCCTCGGCCTGCTCACCTGCCGAAGGGGCAGCGCAAGACAGGAAGGCGGGGGAGGCCGAACGCCTCACACTAGGGGCCTTCTAATGCTGGTCCAGGGTCTAACACCCCCTCCTCGGAGCTGGCCTGGAGGGAAAGCAGCTTTGCGCGTGGGGAGGGAGTACAGATTTCATCCGCTCGGCGGAAGCTCCTGGAGTTCTGAGGGTGAAAGGTCCTTCCGAGAGAGCGCGGCGGCGACCCCAGGGACGCCCCGACTTGGGTCTGCGGGGAGGCGGGCAGCGACGCGACGCGGGAAAGGAATCGCTGACTGCCGGGACTCCCCGGCCTGACCCTCGCCCGCTACCTGCATCTTCCTGATGTTCTCTCTCTCCAGACTCTTCACCATGGAGTCCACCGCCTCCTGTACCCGCAGCTGCTGCATCTCCGCCATGGCGACCCGGCGCTGCACCCTCTCCGCGCCGGCGCCCACATGGAGCACCGCGCTCGGCCCGCCCCCTCGCTGCGGCAGCCAGGGTCACCACCACCCTTCCCCGCCCACGCCGCCGCCTGGCGTCGGAGAGGAGGAACTGCATGCCCGGCGGCCCCCTCCCCGGCGGCGCTCCCGCGGGGCCCCCGCTGCGCCCCGCCTCCCCATCGGGCACGCAGGCGTCTGTCCCGCCTCCCCTCCTGGCCCCGCCCCGCACTCCCTGCTAAGCCTGAGCTCCTGGGGGCTGGACCGGGGAGCTGGGACTCACTGTCTCCATCCTCCCCTCCCTCCTTCCCTGTCTTCCTTCAGAGTCTTAAAAAGTATTTAATATGATTAACATCCAGATCAAAGCGCAGATTTTAGGTATATAGCTCCAGGAGTTTTAACAAACCTTGCCCTTTCGTAGTCAATCTCTACCCTTTCTCCCCATACTCCCCGACCCTGACCCCAGGCAACAACTGATCTGCTTTCTGTTACTATAGATTAAAATTTCCCTTTCCTGAATTTCATATATGTATATACGATCGCTCCTCGGACAATGTGGGGTTAATGTGGGATTAGGGGCCCCGACTCCCACCCCCAGTGGAAAATCCCCGTATAACTTTTGATTCCCCAAAACTTAAATAGTTTACTGTTGACCAGAAGCCTTATTGATAACAGTTGATTAACATATTTTGCATGTTTTATGTATTTTATACTACATTCTTATAATGAAGTAAGCTAGAGAAAAGAAAATATCAAGAAAATCCTAAGAGAAATACATTTATAGTACTGTACTGTATTTATTGAAAAAAAATCCTTATATAAGTGGACTGGTGCGGTTCAGACCCATGTTGTTCAGGGGTTAACTGTACGTGTGTTTTTAAGGTTGTGTCCCTCTTACACTGCTTTAGCTACTCTCACAAGTTCTGAATATAGTTTGTTCAAACATTTTCTAATTTCCATTAAGAATTCTTCTTTGATTCATCGATTATTTAGAAATACATCTCTTAATTTCCGAGCATATGAATATATTTTTTTAAAGATTTATCTATTTATTTGACAGAGAGAGAGATCACAAGTAGGCAGAGAGGCCGGCAGAGAGAGAGGAGGAAGCAGGCTTCCTGCTGAGCAGAGAGCCCGATGCGGATGCGGGGCTTGATCCCAGGACCCTGAGATCATAACCTGAGCTGAAGGCTGAGGCTTTAACCCACTGAGCCACCCAGGCGCCCCCATATGAATATTTTTAAGATAACTTTTCCTATCAGTTGGAGAGGCAATTGCATGACCCCTAGCAAACATACTGTCTTTTGAAGTTTGCTGAAATTTGCTTTAGGACCTCAGAAACACTTTTCTGACTGCCTACTTCTCCACAGCATATGCTCCCCTGTCATGCATTCTCTTAGCACCATGTACTGATCTGTAACGGTGCTCATCACTACTGCTCTTTGTCCCATGTTTTTTTTTTTTTTTTTTTGCCCCCCTAGATTAAAACCTCTTTGAGGACAAGGACCATGTTTATCTTTTTCATTATTCTTCCTCAATTCCTTTTTTTTTTTTAATTTTATTTATCTATTTGAGAGAGAGAGAGAGAGTGGGCAGGAGATATGGGACGGTCAGAGGGAGAAGCAGACTCCCTGCTCAGCAGGGAGCCCGACTCAGGATTCGATCCTGGGACTCCAGGACCAGGATGCGAGCTGAAGGCAGTCCCTTAACCAACTGAACCACCCAGGCGCCCCTGCTCTTCCTCAATTCTTTGCTTAGCGTCTGGCGTATACCAACCCATTAGTAAAGGTTTGTCCAATGAATGAACACATTTATTTCGTTATGGAAGTATTTAATCAAAACTATTTGGAAACTAGACAAAAGCAGTAATAGAGAAATTAAAAAATTTAAATCCCTAGGTAGTACCCTACTATTTTAAATGCCATTGTTGGCATTTTTCTTAAATTTTTTGGATTGAACATGATAAACATTTTTTTCTTAAAGATTTTTATTTATTTATTTATTTATTTGACAGAGAGAGAGAGAGAGAGAGGGCGGGCACAAGCAGGGGGTAGCAGCAGGCAGAGGGAGAGGGAGAAGCAGGCTACCCACTGAGCAGGGAGCCTGATGTGGGGCTCTATACCAGGACCCCAGGATCATGAGCCGAAGGCAGACGCTCAACCAACTGAGCCACCCAGGCGCCCCTAAATATTTATTTCTCATAAATCAGCTGAAAGTCAGCTCCTGTGGCAGCTCCAGCACTCCAGTCTGGTTCTAGTTGCTCTGCTGTCTCCAGGGGCCACGCCCTCCTCCGCGTGGTCTTGGTTTCTTTCTTTCCAGTCCTTTTTCCCATGTGGATTTTTTTTTTTAAACACTGAAGTAATAGAATATATACTTTGATATCTTGCTTTTAAATTATAAGTACTTTCATGTCATTATGTACAAATAAAGGGAAATGTAACATGTAGGTAATGATCAATGTTAAGGAGAAGACTGAAATTACAATACAAATGAAAACCCTTGAGTAGGAATACCTGGGTGGCTCAGTCGGCTAAGCGTCTGCCTTCGGCTCAGGTGAGGATCCTGGAGTTCTGGGACGGAGTCCTGCATCGGGCTCCTTGCTCAGCAGGAAGCCTGCTTCTCCCTCTGCACTCCAAGAGCTGATTCCGTGGAACCCTAGGATGGTAGCCAGAATCCAGAGAGGTGATGACTGGGTGGCAGGTCCAGGCAGAGAGGTCCTCAGGAAACCTGAGAGTATCTCTTTCCCATGGAAAGATAGGACCTACCTAATGATCTCTCAGCAGTGGAGAGAAGCACAGAGCCCAAAGGTAGAGGCAGAACTGGACCTGGACAAATCTTGTCACCTTGACTTTGGACTTCTGGCCTCTGGAACTGTGAGACATTTCTGTTGTTAAAAGCCGTCAATTTGTTGTGCTTTGTTCCAGTAGCCCTAGGAAATGAATGCACATATGAAATAATATTCAGCATCACTAAAGATTTAAGAAATAAAAAATAAAACAAATCAGTGTTTTTTATAGTACTGTTAGATTTGTTAGATATCAGGATAAAACCAGTTGTAGGTAAGAATGAGAGAAGGGGCACCTGGGTGGCACAGTTGGTTGAATGTCCAACTCTTGGTTTTGGCTGAGGTTGTGATCTCAGGATTGTGAGATGGAGCCCCCTGTGGGGTTCCGTGCTCAGTGGGGGGGGGGTTTGCTTAAGATCCTCCCTCTGCCTAACCCCCACCCTGCCCTGTGCTCACACCTCCCTCAAATAAATAAATAAATCTTAAAAAAAAAAAAAGAATGAGAGGAGAAAAGAATCATACAAGGTGATGACATAATGACGTGAATGGTGGTGGGGACTTCACTGTAGGGCAGGGCTATTGGCAATATATATAAGCATAAATATATAAAAACTCCCTGACTCAACAATTCCATTTAAAGGAAGACCCTAGGGAAATAATGTTTGGAAGGACATGAATAAGTATGTTTACTACGGCATTTGCAATAGTCATATTTGGAAGCAAGTAAATGTGTAACAACAAGAAACTGATTAAATAATTAATAAAAGTACCACGCAACGGAGTGCCCTGCAGGCATAAAGCATGATGCTGGAGGAGTGTTTTTATTGACATGAAGAAGAGATGTATGTTCCATTTGATTTGGTGAAGAAATTAAGTGACAGAGGAGCATATGTCACGATTTTATATGTATATATATATGAAATTTTGAAAAGTTATACAATAAAATGTTAAGGTTTGTTATATATATGGGTGATGGGATTATAAACGATCATAATTATCTTCTGAGCGTTTACATGGAGTTTCTAAGTTTTCTGCAATTAATATTTCTCTCCTGGTTATATAAAAATTCTCTCAAGTTAAAACGTCATCATAATCGATAAGCAAGAGAGCAAGGATTGATTAGCTCATGTAATACTGCAGCTCACTCAGCAACGCTTTAAAATTATTACTATTTTTACTATTAGGTACTTTCCCCACAAAGACTTAAGGTCATGTGACTGCCCAGATATGCTCTTTGGACACAAGGGTAGCATGGGAAACCTCACCGCATGGCAGTGGGTGCTGTGGGTTTCTGTTTCCATCCTGACAGGTTAACCTGTCTGTAATCATAGCTGCGCCCGGTTTACCTTAATGGCAGCCTTGCCTCACCCCGCTTCCGGAAGCGGATGCATTCCTTCCTCCTTGGATCACAGAACGCTCTTCTGATTCTTGAGGGTGTGGCCCATCTTCGCTTAGTATTTGTACCTGCTCGCTAAGGACCTGCCCTGGCTCACTCTATCTTTGGCACCAGCAATCTGATTGCTACCACTGGATTTTATTTTTTGTCTTCTCAGCTCCTTTGACTTGAAGAAAACACCCTCCTACTCACTTCTCCTGCAGTCCTGCCCATGTAAACCCCTCGAAGATTTAACAGAATTATCTGTCCTCTGCTTGTGACTTTGGAAAGGCAGGTGAACTGGTGTGTGGCAGGTTTAGTGGAATTGCCAGAGTACACAAAATATTTCTGGTGGAAGTGTCCAGGTAACGTGTTTACAGTAGTTAATCACGGGGATCTGCTGTTAACCTCTCCACAGATACGTGGGTACACACGCACATAAACACACACACAACTATGTAGAGAACTATAAAGCACCCTGTAATTGTTGTCTTATTATCAGGGATGCATTGGGCTCACTTTTTAAAAATTTAACTTTTTAAAAGATTTTACTTATTTGACACAGAGAGAGCGTGAGAGCGTAAAAGCAGGGGGAACAGCAGAGGGAGAGGGAGAAGCAGGCTCTCCACTGAGCAAGGAGCCCAGTGTGGGCCTTGATCTCAGGATCCTGGGATCATGACCTGAGCCAAAGGCAGACGCTTAACCGACTGAGCCACCCAGGCGCCCCTGGGCTCACTTTTCACTTTGATTGTTTTGAGCATATCAGTGAAATAGAAACAAGAGCATAAGGACAGACATGGGAGTAGGTTTTCCTCTTAAGGAGAGATTTGTGACTAGAACCTAAGCTTCTCAATGAGGGCAGGTCCTGCATCGTATTTTTTGTTCATTTGTGACCATTGACTTTCCGGAGAGAGAAGTGACATTTACTGAACACCAGGTATGTGCCAGGTACCCTAATAACACTTTGGTTCCCAAAGATCATGTTCAAAGACCTTGGGTTACTTGTTTCATTTCTCCCCAAAATGGTACTTTTTGGGGTCATTCTGAGGAGTAAATGAAATAACCATGTAACTAGGACTGGCATATGTTTGGTAGTAAAGAGTTCATTTACTCACCAAAGGTTATGTGTTAATCAGTTGACCAAAAATGTGACCCTAGGCTTGTAGGAACCGGGTATTTCCTGTATTTCCCCCTTGCGGCAGTTCAGTATTCGTTAATTTAGCGCTCACGGCAAATTTACAGAACTTTGTGAATAATGAGAAGAGATTATCCTTTGCCTCACCTAAAGTAGCAGACCTCTGCCTATGGAGGCTCATTTGTGCCTAAGAAGATTTGGGTGCTGAGCTAGGCAACTAGAGAACCTCTCCAGTGAGACATCCGTGTTCCTAGAGGCTACGGCTAGGGCCCGGGGGCAGGCCCTGCCTTGGCCTCCAGCGCGCGGTTTGTGCGGCTCAGAATGGAGGGGAGCTCTCTCTCCTGCACCCTATTGTCCACGTACCACCGTAAGGTGCTTGCTGCCTGTTCCTCCACGCAGCCCAGAGGCACCTAGGGAACCTTATGATTTAAGCTTTTTCAGTCTGTTGCCAAATTTCCTTTAAGGGCCACGTACTGCTTTTATAAATATAAAAATTGGGGACTCGTCTTTGGCCAATCAGCAGCTATTGTGTCAATGGGTAGCTAGACTAACTATCATTAGGTCCCCAATCTTCTTCTGTCTCTCTGCTGGAACTTGGGTGGTAACTTTTTGGAGTCTTGCTTCAGCTTGTGTCCCTGACCCCAGGACCCATCCCATTCCTGTCTTATTTAGGGGAAACTTAGCCTTGGCCACAGTCCTCCTGAGTCCATTCAAAGAAGGGCAGCTGCTCTTCGGCCCCTCCTCATTTTAGCCCCCTCCTCATTTTCCAGTACTTTCCCCTTGGTTCCAGCTGACCCCTTTATGGCTGATGAAGTAGGTTGGGCAATCTGGTAAAACTATCAGGGCCCAGTCGTCCAGAGGTAAGGCCCAGAGACCCCTGCATGGTTGATCAATGCAAATCTGCTCGTACTTGGGGTGAGGGGACAATTTTTTAAACCAGAGGCAAACTGCTTTCTGAGCCTTGCATGCCCACCTTGATTCTCCTGATCACAATCATCTGTCCAAATCCAAACTTGGTCCACCCAATGTTTCTTCATGAACCACTGGAAGCCTCAGAGTAGCCTTAGAGTTTGTGCATTCTATACAAATTTTTAATATTGTATTTCTATTTTGTTGATAATCTTTTAAAAAAAAGTACAGTTATGTCTTAGACTACCTGGGTGACCAAATTTTATATAGATTCTCCCATATGATTTCAGGACCCATGTTTGCATCTCTGTTTACCATCATATCAGCACTAAGTCATACCCCAAAATGTTTTTTTTTTTAAACTTATAAATTGAAGTATTTTCTCTAACTACAACCTTGGATAGGCCAGTGGACCAGTCCGCAAAAACAATCTTAAGTCCTGGAAATTTCCTGCTCAAAAGAAGTCTACACATTCTTCAAGTTTCAACATAACTGTTCTAGATTGCTCTGAGACCACTCCCTCTGCGGGGCAGGGGAGTGCCTGTGCTCACTTGGATGCCTTTCTAGCCATCCCTCGCTTCATAGGTTTTTCTGCAGTGTCCCCTCCTTATCTACAACCGAAATCTGCATCAACACCTGCTCCCAATCCATGGGCTTTGCTGTGGGTGAGTGAGGGCTTGGCCAAGACCTTCGGGTACAAGGAGAACAGAAGGGTCCTGAGCCCCTCCCTAAGTAGACTCCATGGTTTTCATGCTGCATCTCCAGGTCCCGGCAGCAGAGGTCGCTACACGAAAAGTTATAACCAGGTGGCAGCTTTTCACCGGCTTCCTGGTGTGAACTCGGGAAATCAGCGCAGCTTGGAGCCAGTTGTTTACCCCATGGGTCTGTCTGTATAATGATGCCGCTGTACACAGCGGAGCTGAATGGATCTGATGTCATCGTGGCTTCTGCCACAATGTCATTGTGACATCCCACATCGTCAGCAAAGAGTGGGAGTATGGTGGCTACACTAAGGACACACGGGCAAATCAGGCTCATCTGTTTTAGACTGTTATTTATAAACTCTCTAGATGGTTTTACATATTAAGAAAATAATAAAGTATCCAAATAAGCCCCAAGGACCAGATCTCTGTTTTAGCTACTAAACGTTTTTCTGATTCTCCCTCAGGGGCCCTGGACCCCCTCAGGATGGAGACCAGAAGAGGCCCTTAGCATACCTGTGAATCTTCTTTTTTCCTCCTAAGAGTCTGAAACAAAGACTAACCTACCACCTTGGGCAGATCATTTCCTCTTCTTGGGCTCCGTTTTCCCAACCAAAGACGAGGTTAAATCAGTGTAATAAATTTCTCTTCTGTGAGGCGATCCCCCAAATCCTAAAATCGACCAAAAACAAACTCTCAAAACAATGCAGGTATTTTTTCTTAAATGTATTTAACAACATTCAATAAAATAGAAACACACACACAGACATTGTGGTTATTATTTTGTAATAAGCTATTTTTGAGGGGTGGTGATGCAGGCCTGGAACAGGAGTTGGAGGGTATGCAGTCAGGAGGGGTGGAGGTCCGCCATCTACCAGATGATCGCTGCCCTGTCAGGCCTCTTGTAATTACCACAGAGTTTTGTCAGAGGTTCTGATTTTGTTTGTGCAAGAAAAATGATTTAATATTTTCACTCTTTTATGAGATAAAATAACATATAAATACACATTGGATCATTTTGTGTAGCATTTAACTTCCCTAGAAGACCATTTTGAGGCTTTGTTGAAGCCAAGTGACCTTGCTCACATTCTATCGACGGATGATGATGAAAAAAATGTTTTTTATTGTTCAAGTTGATGAGAAAGCACTGGGTTGTAGGACCTTTAAATTTCTTTTAGGCCAGTGAATCTACATTACTAGGGATGGAATTCTGGGAATGAAAGAAGAAAAAAAAGGTAGGAGGCCCCATCCAGGAGGAACTTAGGGACCTATCAAAGCACAGTGTGTGTGTGTGTGTGTGTGTGTGTGCATGTGTGCACAGTGTGTAAGAGAGACAAACACTCAGGTACAAGGAGGCTGAAAGTATAGGATAGGGACTGCTCCCTATCAGGAAACACCTCATGAAAAGGGCCTGCCCAGGAGTCCTTCCACAGCTACACACACACCCGACATACCCAGAAACACACTCAAACACACCCAGACCCACTCAGAGAGACAGATGCCCACACACACGTACAAACATGTTCAGACATACAGAGACACACGCAAACACTGTTTTGTAATCTTTAATGAGAATACAGTCAGGTGCAACCACAAGAGACAGGAGGCATGCCATGGCCCCATGGAAGGGATGGCAGCCTGGTCAGCGGGCAGGAGCAAGGGAAGCACTTAGCCCATGGCCTTTATTGGGGTTTCCTCGGGAAAGGCAAGGCAGAACAGGGTGAACAGTTTGGGATCGGCTAGTTTGAATACTTTCAGTGGACTCTAAGCTCTAGGGAGTGGTCCTGGAGCAGTTGCTGGGGCAGACTGGGCCGTCTGGTTAAACATGCAAGACCCGGTCTTCTCAAGGTGAGGCCCAGTGACCCTTACAAAGTTTATTAATCCAAATCTGCTCTTACTTGGGGTGGGAGGACATTGTGTGTGTGTGTGTGTGTGTAGTTCTGGGATGAGTAAGGCACAGTGCGTGTGTGTGTAGTTCTGGGATGAGTAAGGCACAGGAATATTGCTCCCAGGCCAGACAGGAGGTGAGGCCTCGCTCTGATTGCCTCATTTGCATATCAAGGGTATGCTCCTGGCTGGGCCCCGGGGGAAGGGCAGTCTCTCCTCAGTAGGAAAGATTTTTAAAAGATGTCAAAACATGATAATATACTGAAAAGATTTATTCTAATATATCTGGGTGTGTCCTGTAATATATATAACATTTATAATAGCAATATATTGTAATCTACATTACAGGACACACCCGGAGGCACACAGACATATACTATTCCTCAGGGATACAATCTCTCTCTTTTTTTAAAATCAATTTCTTTTTTTAAAAGATGAAGGTGTTCCAGGCTTGGCCCTCCCTTTCAAGGAATCCTCATGAGGTTTCTCGACAATCAGGGCTCT
Organism: Potos flavus; assembly: GCA_028534135.1. Classification (NCBI taxonomy): domain Eukaryota; kingdom Metazoa; phylum Chordata; class Mammalia; order Carnivora; family Procyonidae; genus Potos; species Potos flavus. The sequence continues at coordinate 45,579,415 of CM052885.1, read as the reverse complement.
TCCCAGTTACATCCATGGTGCCGGGAGACCTCTCAATATTGTGACTAGCTTAAAAGGCCTTTGCATCATGAGGGAATTCATTTCCTAGGGGAATTTGAATTTTAAACACGTTGCTGACAATCCTCCCAGGATAGTAATTCTCAAACTTTAGTATGCAGATGAGTCTCTGGGGGCTGGGTTGAGATGCAGTCTTGGGCCACCTGTCTCTGAAAGAGTAGGTCGAAAGAAACGCCTAGGGATCTGCATTTTTACAAGCCCTCAAGTGATTCTGATGCACGAGTTCCATGGAGAAAACTGTCATCAAACTGTCTCAGATATCCCATTAATGTAACAGACTACTTACCGAGAGAATCAAGGTACTAAGTGTTCTAGAAAAAATATGCACGAATCACTTAGAACACTCCTGTCTTGGGAATCACCTTTTTTTCTCGCTCTCACAAGCAGGAGGCATTTCTACTCCTCTTTCTAGTCCGGATGATAAGGCTAAGTGGGCCCACCTGTAAGGTGCTCATAAGGTACTAGAATTCCCCGGTTCTTGGCGCATTGCTATTATATTGGCTTCAGCTGGCTCTGTTTTTTGTAACTTCTGGGATTGCAATAATAGTCTGGCTTCTCAAAACTTTAAACATTTCACGTGACTCACGGGAACAAATACATTTTACTTCTTGATCCAGTAGAACATATACAAATGCACACACTTATTGAAAAAAGTTTTTCGGGGGCGCCTGGATGGCTCGGTTGGTTAAGCCTCTGCCTTCAGCTCAGGCCCTGATCTCAGGGTCTTGGGATCGAGTCCCGCATCGGGCCCCCCGCTCAGTGGAGAGTCCGCTTCTCCCTCTCCCTCTGCCTGCTGCTCCCTTTCCTTGTGCTGTCTCTCTCTCTAATAAAAAATAAAATAAAATAAAATCTTTAAAAAAAATAAAAAGAAAAAAGTTTCTTGGTACTTAAGCCTTTATGATTACATTTTCCATTCTGTTCTCTTCTTAGTTTTTATTTAAAAAATTTTTTAAATTTATTTTTTAAAAAGATTTTATTTATTTATTTGAGAGAGAGAGCAGAGGGAGAGAGAGCGTGCATGGGGGCTCACAGGAGGTGTGGGCAGTGAGAGGCAGAGAGGGAGGGACAAGCAGACTCCCCACGCAGCAGGGAGCCCTGAGATCACCACCTGAGTGGAAGGCAGAAGCTTAACTGACTGAGCCACCCAGGCGCCCCTCTTCTACTTAGTTTTTAAAAACACTCTGGTTATGATACACTAGATTGAATTCATGACCCACCGTTCTAGTTTATCTATTGCTGCATAACAAATCACCCCAAAACTGAGCGTCTTAAAACAGCACCAATCATTTCATTACCTTCATGTTTTCTGCGGCCCAGGAGTTTGGGAGGGGCTCGGCAGGGCTGTTCCCACTTCGGTCTCTAAGTGGCTGCAGTCAGCCAGTGACTGGACCCAGTCAGGGTGGGGCTGAATGAGCTCTCTCTCACGTAGTCTCTGCGTGGACTAGTGTGGGCTTCCTCACAGTATGGCAGCCTCAGGACCGGTGAATTGATTACATTACGGGTGACTCAGGGTTCCAAAGCTGAGAACCAGGAAAAAGATAGCTTAGTCACACAATATCACTTCTTCCATCATCATAAGCCCACCCCAGCTGCTGGAGAGAGAACAGGAACTCCTCCTCTCGATGGGTGGAGTGACAAAATCACACTGGAAGAAGTGCCCGGGGATGGGAGGTACTGATGAGGCCATACCCACTTATTGGGCACCATTGCAATTTGAAAAACACTCCTCTAGAGGGCACTGTTGTCATGAGACATTGGATCAGTTTCTCTCTGGGGGACGGGGCGGAGTGATGGGTAGGATGCTGGGAAGAGAGAAAAAGGAATTTGCATATTGGCAAAAGTGGGGCAGCTCATCCTTTTTGAACGGACCATTCTTTCTGTGGCATAGAACACGTGATGGCTGGGACGGGTGACTATGGCCTTGTGGATACCCTAGGGGAAAGGAACCCAGCAAAGGAGGAGGAGGATTGCCGACCCGCGTGCAAGGCTTTAGGTCTATGCACATTTCCCCCAGGACCTAGCAGAAGGCTGTGCACATGATCTGCTTCGACGGAGAAGTATAAAGTGCTGGCACAACTCCAGGCAGAAGTCCAAGCTATGGGTAGGACAGTGCCACCCAACATCCTCATGGAACCCACAATTCCCAATAAAGCATGGCTGGCTCCATGCCTCTAGTACTCAGGGACTAGAAATGATGATTTGGAAGAATACTGTGAGCTTGTCCAGGGACAGTGTATAAAGTGAGAAGAGAAAGGGCTCAAGGAGAGAAAAC
>CM052885.1:45560173-45576586 GCA_028534135.1 Potos flavus | reverse complement strand
GGTGTCTGACTCTGCCACTTGAGCTGGGGAGAGCTGGGGGGAGGACCACAGGCCAGTGTGGCTGCAGCTGCAAGGAGAGGGCTCGCTGCTGGGTGGGAGGGGACAGGCAGTGTCCGGAGGGAGGTTGGTGCCCAGCTCAAAGACAGGCCTGGGAGGGGACTCAGGCTGGAAGGGGACTCAGGCGAGCCCTCGAACAGTAGACCATATGCGAAGGGAGGGCTTCCTTGCCACTTCCTGCCCCTGTGCCACCTGCACTGCCTGGAGGCTGGATGGCCGCCCTGATGGTTTGGTTCTGTGTTTCCATGTCCCTCCTGCATTTACCTTGATCACAGTACAAAGCCCTCTATGCTCACCTCACCTGCATCACTCACTCACCAGGCAGGAGCTGCTGGAGTTGGGACAGGTGGGGAGATTTTGGTGGCCTCTCTAATCCGATCCGGGTACGCCAAGGTCAGACCCAGTCCAGCTCTTCCTTGCTTTGCTCCAGACGAATGACTGAAACAGCTCTGTGGGAGGATGAACATAAGCCTGCAGGTTGCTCTGGCTGTGAGAAGTACCCAGCCAACTCTAGGGCCAAGGGATGGGGGAAAGAAGTAGAGGGCCACATAGCGATTTTTACTTTGTTTATCCCACTCAGCAGACCTCTGCTTTAAGAAGCAGGGTGCTAAATGCTTAATGGGACTGGCTGGGCCATGGACTGGCCATGGCTGCCTCTCTCTACAGCAGGCCATGGCTCCCGTTGGACAGTGGGTCTCCCTGGGTTCCAGCACCCACTCCCTCCTGTTCCCCACCAGGTCTAGAGACAGTAACAGCTCCCACAATAGCTAGTTGTACGGTTCAGCACAGGATTGTTGCTCTCCTTTCTTCCTGTTAGAAGGTGGGAGCAGCGGGGCACCTGGTTGGCTCAGTCATTAAGCGTCTGCCTTTGGCTCAGGTCATGATCCCAGGGTCCTGGGATCGAGCCCTGCATCAGGCTCTCTGCTCAGAGGGAAGCCTGCTTCTCCCTCTCCTGCTTCCCCTGCTTGTATTCCTTCTCTCACTGTCTCTCTCTCTCTGTCAAATAAAGAAATCAAATCTTTATTTGATCAAAAGATGGTGGAGGAGGAGCCTCAGTAAAGCATCCTCCAGGCTGAGAAAACACTTTAAGATTGAAAAGCGAAACAAGTCCCCTCCATACCATTGACAGTTTTATTCAGGGTATCTTACTGATGGGGAATATGGGATGAGCAACTCAGACAGTAAATAGCTACTCACCACCAAGTCCGGACCTTAATCTTCAGCTTTTATAGAGCAAGAGGCATGGTGGTGAGGTCACGGGGTAGTTATCTAAAGTGGGGCCCTCTGTGTACCAGTCATCTCTACTGGTTATCTAAAGTGGAGCCTTCTGTGCGCCACTTTAGGGAAGATCAGAACAAGCCTTCCTATGTTCTGGTCAGGGCCTACATTAACCTCCACAGCACATGTAGCGCTGAGAGAGGTCATTGAGCGGACATGAGCAAGATGGAGTCAGTGTTGTCAGCACTCCCACACTTGTTCACATCGTTGTAACTCATCTCTTTATTACACTCTCCTCATTTATGCTGCTGGGTGTGCCCCTGCTTTTAAGCTCAGACTCTTCCTTTGAGTCCTTGGTGCCCCAGTCTTAGTTTTATAAACGCCTTGCTCAGCTTTAGGAGTTCTGGAGGGTCTCTCAGATGTTACTGGGTTTTCCAAGAATTCCTTCCCTGAGGTCCTTCCTGGGGGGCCCTAGGAACACGAGAGGGGAAGAATAAGGTTTTGTAAGCAATTATGCAGCCCCCTTGTTATCCCCTTCGCCCCTTATTCCCCTCCGCCTCCAAACCCTAAAACCCTGTCTTTAGAGGGTCTTCTTCAAGAAGCCCAGGGATATGTTCTGGAAGGAGAAGGTGATTAATAGGTGTTCCACTCTGTTCTGAGGTCCCAAGCTCCTTCAGAACAAGAATCACGATACAATATAATGTTAAGATAAAGATATCAGTTACAAAAAAGCATGCATTATATAATTTAGATAAAGCCCCAAACCAGGTAAAACTAATTGTGGTGTTAAAAGTCAGCACACTGGACCACTGATAGATCAATGGATAAAGAAGATGTGGTATATATGTATTATCTCTATATGACTTGGCCATAAAAAAAGAATAAATTTTGCCATTTGTAACAACCTGGAAAGATCTAGAAGGTTATAATGTTAAGTGAAATAAGTCAAAGAAAGACAAACACTATATGATTTCACTCATATGTGGAATTTAAAAAACAAAACAGGGGTGCTGGCTGACTCCGTTGGTAGAGTATGTGACTCATGATCTTGAGGTGGTGAGTTCAAGCCCAATGCTGGGCATAGAGTTTACATAAAAAAAATGAACGAATTAAAAAAGAGACAAAAAAACAGACTCTTATATATAGAGAACACACAGATGGTTGCCAGAGGGGAAGAAAGTAGGTGGATGGGTGAAACAGGTGAAGGGGATTAAGAGTACAGTTGTTGTGATGAACACTGAATAACGCATAGAATTATTGAATCATATTGTATATCTGAAACTAAGACTGTGTTAATATACTTGAATAAAAAAAAAGAAGTCAGAATAGTGGTTACTCTTGGGGAGAGGGTGAATAGCTCCTGGGAGAGGGCACAAGGGAGCTTCTAGGATGCTGATAAAGTTGTGTTCTCTGTTTGCTCATTGTACATATGTATTGTTTGTGAAAATTCATCGAGTTGTACATTTATGGTGTGTGCACTTTATCATATGAATGCTATGCTTCAATTTAAGTTTCAAAAAATATTTATGCTACTTCCAACAATAACAAAAACTGTAAGTCCAGGAAAAAGGCCTAAGCAGGTATGCAAAATCTTTATGGAGAGCATAAAAGACCTAAAAACACAGAAAGTGTAATGGTTAATTTTATGTGTCAACTTGGCTAGACTATGGTACCTAGTTGTTTGGTCAAATAGCAGTCTAGCTATTGCCGTGAAGGTGTTTTTAAGATGAGAGTAACATTTAAATTGGTAGACTTTGAGTAAAGCAGATTACTTTCCATAAGCTGAGTGGGCCTCATGGAATCAGTTGAAGACCTTAAGAGTAGAGACTGAGGGGACGCCTGGGTGGTTCAGTTGGCACAGCATGCAACTCCTGATCTCAGAGTCATGAGTTCAAGCCCCACACTGGGTGTAGAGCTTACTTAAAAGAAAAAAAAAAGCAAAAAAAAAAAAAAAAAGAGGAGAGCGAGGTCCTAGGTGGAGAAAGGAATTCTGTCCTTAGGCTGCCTTAGGACTCAAGACTACAACATTAACTCCTGCTGGAATTTCCAGCTGGCCTGCCCTGCAGATTTTGGACTTAAGGTTCTCTTTCTCTCTCTCCCTCTGACAAACCCCCTCCCCCCCAACCGGCTGCCATCACATGCTCTCTCTCTCTCTCTCTCTCTTAAAAAAAATTAAAATTGCAAGTTTTGTAGAGGGATGATTTTCCGAGGTCCCCATTTATATATGGGACCTTGAATTTAATGGTGAGGCATTATGAATTATAAGGAATAATGGACTATTCAATAAATACACTGAGACTCTATGATGGCTTTCCATAGAGGAAAATAAAATGAAATTCTTCTCTCATAACACATACAACGTAAATTCCATATAGATTAAAGACCAAATGTAGAAAAGTGTAGAACTTTAAAAAGAAACACTGAAGAATATTTTTGTAGAGTAGAGACAGACTTCTCAAATAAATCCCAAAACTCCCATGAACCAATCTGACAATATTAAGATTAAAACCTGGCAAATTCTAAAACATTTCATAACCAAAGTTTAAAAAGACAAACTATAGACTGAGTGAAGATGTTGGCAATGCATATAACTGACAAATAATTAGTACCCAGGATATGTATATAGATTTGCAAATCAACAAGTAAAAGATAAATAACCTGGCAGAAAATTGGCAATGGATATAAACAGGTGACTCATAGAGAAAGAACCTGAATATCTGTAAACTTATGGATGGATGCTCAACTCCACTGGTAATCACAGAAATACCCACTAGAACAAGCTAACATTTTATTTTATTAAAAAAAATTTTTTTTTAAAAAGTAGTCTCCATCCCCAACGTGAGGCTTGAACTCATGACCCTGAGATCAAGAGTTACATGCCCTACATGACTAAGTCAGCCAGGTGCCCCTGAAATAAGATAACATTTATAATCACCATACAGAAAAAAAAAAAAAAAGAAAGAAGTCTGATCTACTAAGGGCTGGTGAGTATAGGGGTAAGTGGGAACTCTTACATATTGCTGGTAGGAATGTAAGTTACTTCAACTGTTTTGAAGAATAATTTATCAATGTCTAGGGGAGTTGAATATATATGTGCCTTACAACCCAGCATTTCCACTCTTGTCTATCCCCTAGAGAAACTCTCACTAGTGCACAAGAATGGCCATACCCCTTTGTAGAGGGGAGAAGTGGGAACAACCTAAATGTTCCTCAGTAGGTATATGCTACATTATTTTCTATACTTTCTTTTTGTTTGAACAGTTCCTTCCACCACTTCCCCCTCTTTCTCTCTCTCTCTCTGTCTACCTGGCCCTGGGGAGGGGGTGGGTGTGGTGGGAAGGCCCCAGGATGGGAATCCATGTAGGCAAGATGCCCAAGGACCATGAGTCTATGACGAATGTGTACAGAAGCTTCTGAAGCTGGTCCTGAAAGTGGGAGAAAACGAGGCCACTGGCTAAAAAAAAAAAAAAAAAAAGCAACAAACCAGCTTTACTGAGATATAATTCATGTACCATGTTATTCACCCATTTGAAGTATACATTTCAATGTTTTTTAGTATGCTCACAGGGTCGTGCAACCATTACCATAATTAATCACTGCTGACTTTATTTGATTTTTTGGGGGGCTTAAAACAACAGAAATTTATTCTTTTATGGAGAGGCTAGAAGTCAGAAATCAAGGTGATGACAGGGTTGTTTCTATCTGGAAGCCCCGAGGCAGAATCTGTCCCATATCTCTCTCCTACCTTCTGGTAGCTGCTGACCGTCCTCGGTATCCTTGGCTCACGGCTGCAGCCCTCCAATGTCTGCCTCCACCTTCACACGACCTTCTCTTCTGTGTGTCTCTGTGTGTTCTCTCCTCTTCTCATGAGGATACTTGTTATTGGACTTAGGGCCCATCCTGATCCAATAGACACGCTGGGACATAATTTAAGCCTATTTGAGGACAAAAACATTCATGACAAGGACAGAAAAAGGAAAAGAGAAAGAACGGAGAAAAGCAGATCCCAGATGAAGAAAAAGTGGCGGAGGGAATCAAAGAAGAGTAAAGGGGGATTAAAAGAAGCAAAATGAAGACCTTATGGAGAATGGAGCCGAATGTCTCTGAGGTCAGGCTCTTAGAAGTTTGAGTACGTCTGAGCAGTCTCCTGGAAGGACAGACATCCCTATAGCTAAGCAAGAAGGATAACAGACATCCCTTCCAGGGCTTTTTTTTTTTTTTTTTTTTTTTCTCTTTTTTTAAAGACTTATTATTATTTTTTTAGTGCAGTTTTAGGTTTACAATAAAATTGAGGGGAATGTAGAGATTTCCCATATATCTCTGCACTCACTCGAGCATAGCTCCCCCATTATCAACACCACTCACCAGAGTAGCACATTCGTTACCAAGGATGAGCCTACCTTGATTCATCATTATCACCCAAAGTCCAGAGTTGACATTCAGGTTCACTCTCGGTGTTGGACATTCGATGGGTTTGGGCAAATGTACAATGATGTATATCCAACATTATATTATCATACAGAGTATTTGCACTGCCCTGAAAATTCTCTGTGCTCTGCTTGTTCATCTCTGCCCCCTCCTTCACCCCGGGCAACCCCTGATCTTTTCATTGTCTCCATAGTTTCGCCTTTCCTTCCAGAAGCTTTAAATCAGTGGAATCAATTGCAAAGAACCCAAGAATTTTCTTTCCGTTCCCTGAGATTTCTGAATAGTCTAAAATTATAAACACCAGTGATTTGAGTACCATAAAAGAGGAGATCTAGAATAATGACCACCAGTCCATAGAAGAACCAAAGGATGACTCAGAATTAGTGTGTACCAATGTCGTGCTTTACAACAACACTGACCATTTATTATAAAGCTGCAAAGCGGCTATTGCACTCCGGGCTGCAAACTCAAAGCCCGGACCAAACTCAACACCTGAATCAGCGCATAATCTTTAGGACTGACTCAGGAAAGACTGGAGGCTCAAAAGATGAATCAGACACCTTGCAGAAAGGGGAGGGCCATGGCTGCTGGCCAAGGGAGAGAGAAGAACCTGTACATACTGATGCTAAAGCCTTCAAATTCTCACGGAGCAAAGTAAAAGGGAAGTCCAAGGTATGCTTGAATAAATGAAAGCAATAATTTAGAAAGAGATCAGGGGCAGACTGGTCCCATAGTTAGAGGATCTGGAGGACAGCTGACCTGAAGGCTTGTAATGGCGAGTTGAGTTTGAGAGACCAGATGGCTCACACCACCAAGACTGTTGTGTTCTGAGGAGCCCATGGTAGGAGGGAGAAGCTTGGTTCTGTAAGACTGGGGATCCCGGCTCAATGGCTTCGGTCTGGAGTATCAATATCAATGAGGGGTCAAACCCGATCCCACGGCACCATTTCTGTAGCAGTTTGTTGGAGAGCCACAATTTTGAGATGGTGATGCCCAGGGGCAGTTTGCTCTAGGATCACAAAGTTGCAGACCGAGAAACTGAAAGCCCCCGAGTGTTGAAGTGACTTGCACGTGGTTAGACTGCCCCCAGCATTGAAGTTTGGAAGTGTTCCCAGACATCCGTGACTTGAGCCACGCAAGCCAAAGAACGATGTTTGGAGAGAGCCCAGAAATCAAAGGATTCAGGTGGATGGCATGAAGGGTTTGTTTCTCTGAAAACTGTCTTTCTTTGTTTAATCATTTACCTCGCTCTAGGGTCGAGGCCTCAGTCTAGTGCTCCTTTTTATAGAAAGGTCAGCCGGGTGGGTCAGGCAGCTGGGGAATGTGTGCTTTTTCCCCCCGAGTTCAAGCTTCCTGATTCATAGGGTGAAATTAAGCTTTCTTATTGCCTCTCTGAGAAGGATGAGCTCATTGGTGGTGACAAGAGCAGCCCTCTGTCCTTCCTTTTCTTCTCCAAATGCTGGAAGAAGTGGGATGTGAGTTTTCAAATGTCACAGAAGCCTACAAAACGCTGACTCCCGGATGCCAGGCATAACTGGGGTTGGCTCAGGACGTGGAGACAGGGCGACATCATCATTTGCTAAGAATTCATTGTTCTGCAGCTCGCCTGGGACACAATGGCAAGACTGAGGCAGGAGGGCTAGACGTGGGGCGGGGTGGGGGCAGGCCACCTGGGTGTGTCTTTGCGAACACAGCCTTCTTGGGGCTGGGGAGAGAAGCAGCGCGGGCTTAGTCAACAGGCCCGCCGTGTGGGGGTTTAGGACACCGAGAAGCAGGGACACAAAAGCCCCTGACAGTACAAAGCATGACAAAATCACACCCAAACAAAAAAAGGCAGGGGAGAGCACTGGTTTGGAGAGATCCTGATATTCACTGCTTTAAAAAAAGGCATCGAAATAGTCATGAGAAAATTCAGAATTCTGTTGAGTGTTGTGTTTTTGAATTACAAATGGTGGGTGGGCTCTGTGACCTTTGCAGAGTCTAGGGTGCTATTTGGATTAGGAGGTCTGGATTGAAGGGTGCCAGACTCCCTTGTGGGCAGAAGGGCAGCTGATGGCCTGTTGGGCACACTTTGTGGCCCTGAGTGGATCCCTGACGCTTCCCAAAAGGGCCCCAGAGCATTAGCAGTTAAAGTGGCATTAGACATGAATTTATTTTCTTCTTTGTTCATTGGGTGTTTTCCAGATTTTTTTTGTGTGTCTATGTATATGTACATATATTTTTAAAACCTTAATTTTATTAATGTAAAATCACACAATTAACATGTTCTTACATTCTTGAACAAAATTACTACTTCACAATAGGAGGAAACGAAGTTCCCTTTGGTCATTGTCCCTTTTGGGACTTTTTCTATGCATTCACACACATATATAGAAACACACAGATGAGAATCAGATCGCTTTATGTGTGGCTTATTTAAAAATGTAAGTGACATCGGCCTGCACAGTTCTTTCCTCAACTTGCATTTCTCACAACATGTCTTGGGTATTATGACACATTGATCTGCTTCTCTCTTAATTACAGCATGGTAGTCAAGAGTATGGCTTTGTTATATTGACTTAGCTATTCCTGTTTTCATGGACATGCACGTCGTTTCCGATTTTTTACTTTTGCAAACAATGCTTTGGTCAACATCCTTAAACACAACTCTTTGGGCACAGGTACAAGGGTCTCCTCAAGGCAGATGTAGAAGAACAGTGGGTCCTAAGATTTTCAATTTCAGTAGATACCAGCAACTTGCCCTCCATGGGGGCTGTAATCATTGATATTCCCATTACAATATTAAAGTATCCATTTCCCCTCAACTTTGTCAACACTTGACCAAAAGGAAAAATTTGCCGGTCTGATGAATGAAAACTGATGTCTCATTGGGTTTTTTTTGGCATTTCCCTGATTACCAGTGAGGCTATTTTTATTTATGTCTTCATCCTTTCCTGCATTTAATTTTTTCCTCAGGAAACATTGCTACTTTCGTAATACTGAAAGGAGTTCTCTTCTTCTCTTACTCTTCCTCCTCCTTCTGGTTGTTATTAAAGCAGGTCCAAGCACACAGGTGAGGACTATTGGCTCTGATTGGACCCCCCAACGTCAAATGCCCGTTTCTGAGCCAACAGTGTTTGGAGACAGGAGAACCTACCACTGCCGGAAGCTAGGAGGGATTTCCCTGACTGGCTTCCCGACAGCTCCTGGAGCTGGGGACTGGGTCGATCCCACAGTCCTCATGACTGCTGCTGAGTAGAGGAGGGCTTTGTTCATTGCGCAATGACCCTTTGCGGTTCTGATACTCTCGGACTGCAAGAAGTACTGAAATTGTTTGCTTAATCAATGATCTTTTGGTTGAAAAGAACAGAGACCTACTCAAGCTAGATCAAGTGATAAGCAGGATTTATTTGGGGGTGGAGGGGGAAAGCAGGGGTATCTTCCAGAACACAAGGTGGAAAATAGAGCTGGGATAGGATAAGTGGAACACTGGCAGAAACAAAGGTCACTCTCTCTTTCATCCTTTCTGTTTTCCAGGCACATCTCCCTCTTTTCTCGCCTTTCTTTCTCTCTCTCTTTCTCTTTTTTTCTCTCTCTTTCTCTTCCTTCCTTCCTCCTTCCTTCGTTCCTTCCTCTCTCTTTCTCTTTCTTCCTTCCTTCCTCCCTCCCTTCCTTCCTCTCTCTCTTTTTTTTTCTTTTCTTTTCTCCCTTTTCATTCTGACCAAGTGCTTCTGCTCATATATCTAGTATGTGGCTTAGGCTGGCCATCCTCACTTTGATTTAATGTCTTTTCTCCCTAAGTACCCACCATCTATTTCCTATGATGCCTGGGTCTCCTAGTTCAATTTTTATGAGGATAAAAATATGATTGGTTTCTAGCCAGCAAATGGACTGGCTGATTTCGAGTCATGTGTTCAAACCTAATCCACTCAAACTTGTCTGCCTGAGGTGGAGGACAGCTGTGCCCCTTCCAGCGTCTATGGATGTGGCAATTCATATTCATTCATTCATTCATTCATATGAGAGAGAGAGAGAGAGAGAGAGAGAGAGCACAAGTAGTGGGGAGGGGCAGAAGGAGAGGGAGAAGCAGGCTCCCCACTGAGCAGGGACCCTGATGTGGGGCTAGATCCCCGGACCCTGGGATCATGACCTGAGCCGAAGGCAGATGCTTAACCAACTGAGCCACTCAGGCGCCCCTTGGTTGTGGCAATTCTTCCAGAAATTCCGGAGGCAGGTCAGGGAGTGGAATGTGTCTCCTACAAAGGTGTGGTCTTCTAAAATCTGAGGAATTACGCTGTGTTTTAAAGTATGTAAGCAGAAGTAAGAATAACATGAACTCCCCCCAAATGTTCTCTTTTTTCTTCCTCCTACTTTGACCCCCAAACCCAAATCTGGAAATTTAAGTGAAGTTTTAGGCACAGAGGTATAAGTGTTACATATAACATAGATAAATTGAAATGGACACAATGTCTTGCACTCAGAGGATAGCTAAATAAAATGTCCATTGTATGCAAATTGTGTGTCATAAAAGTGACATTCATTAAATTTAAAATAACAAAGGATATGCATATTATAATATATAATAATAGTGTAAAAGCATATTTGTATATGTGGCAATACGTACATATGATCACAGCTATATAAATAAAACAAACCAAAATTATATATACGTATATATATAAATATATATAATAGGAATGGATATATGAATATATATACATGAATGATGTGGTTGATGACTCTTCTCAGTCATGTCTGAAAACCATCTCCCTTAGACTGACTTCTGAGACAATGGGGAATATCCTTTATTTCACCACTGTACCACCAGGCTTTAGTATAGTATGCATAATAGACACTGAGCAAATATTTGCTGAGTAAGTGAATGAATCATGAATGACTCTTGTGATGGTGATGAGGAAGGGAGAGATGAAGTCAGTGGCCACTAAGCTGTGGGATTCCAGCCTCTTCCCTAGAAGTTTGAATGAGATGAACTGATCATGGGACGTGGTTTTGAGAAGCCCTGCTTAATAGAGCGGGCTATGCTTCCAACCTAATTTTTTTCCGAACTAATAATCCTCACTGGAGAAGAGAAGCTCCTTTGAAGCCCCAGTATCACCTTCTCAAGGCCACCACTGATAGCTTAGGGGACCCCTTTGGGTCACTCCCTGTACCCACCACCTTGCTGACGTCCAAGGAGCTGGGGACTCCAGGCTGGGGGGCTCAGCAGCATCTATGCCCGAGCCCAGCAGCGCGCCCTGCTGCAGTTCTCCACTATGACACAGGGTCTTTCCCTGTCTCAGCATGGGACGTTTCTGAGGTTGGACTGAGGTTTTGCTAAAACCAGAGCTTTCTATTTTGAGAGAGATGAGGATGCTGAACTCTGTCAGTGCAAGAGGATGTGTATGTGTATGTGTGTGTGTCTGTGTGTGTGTCCAAGAATCAAATTCTGAGATCAATAAGTCTACCAAGAAGGAGTTGTCCAGTGCGTCTAACATCTACTAGTATTTGTCTGTGTCGCATCTACTTTTGGTCGCTGAACACCCTTGATTCTAGATTTCATCTCTTTCCTCTCGTATCCAGTTTCTTTTTAAAGATTTTATTTATTTGAGAGAGAGAGAGCACGAGACAGAGAGAGAGAGGGAGAGAAAGAGCAGAGCAGGGGGAAGGGCAGAGGGAGAGGGAGAGGGAGAAGCAGATTCTCTGCTGAGCAGGGAGCCCAAAGTCGATGGCTACGAGGACAACAACTCGGGGTTTGATCCCAGGACCTCGGGGATCATGACCTGAGCCAAAGCAGATGCTTAACCTGACTAGCCACCCAGGCACCCCTTCTTTTACCCAGTTCTCTTCTGCCTCATCCAGATGACACATTACATCCTCCTGTGTCCTTTTTAAAGATTTTATTTATTTGAGAGAGAGCATGAGCAGGGCAGAGGAAGAAGGAGAAGCAGACTCCCTGCTGAGCAGGGAACCCGAGTGGGGACTCGATCCCAGGACCCCGGGATCATGACCTGAGCCAAAGGCAGATGTTTAACTGACTGAGCCACCCAGGCGTCCCCCAAAAGCAACGTTTGAGTAAAGATGTAAAGGAAGTGAGGGAGCCAGCCATGTGGATATCTGAGGAAAGCACATTCTCAGTGAAGATACAAGTACAAGGACTCTGGAACTTGAAGGGAGGGAGAACATATTAATAATGAAGATTGAATTTACGAGTGTATCATATCTGTAGCTGTTATACTCGGAATAGCACACGAGTGATGAAATATTCTTCCAGTATTATCATGAGCAAGTCACTTGTTACTATAAAATACCAACGCACATTCATGTCCGAACCATATTAATTTGCCAGTTTCAACCTTAGGAGGTCTAGCCATATGAGGGGTAGGCAAAAATCAGCGAAAGCCTTTGGCTTATTGATGAGTTGGATCTATGGTGTTTACAATCAGGACTATTGTATATTTTACTATTACTTGTAAATGATGTACTGGACATCTCTTATATCAGTAAACTTTCTACGCCAAAGGTCATCCCATCCAGACTGGTTGTTAAACATTTACCACTACGACACTGGGTTGGAGAAAGATGCAGAAGCAAGCTGGGCCCTTGTGGTGACTTTACGGATTCCTGGCTGTAGGTAACACGAGGACTCTAGCACCTAGTAAAACAAACTTCTGACCTTCCTTCTGGGGTCTCGGATTTCCTTAATCTCCTTCTTCCACTTTCCACTAGGAAGTTTTGAGTTCATCTGCTTCCCATGCTATCCATACTTCAGCGGTCTCACACTCAGAGTCTCTTCCTCTCTGTCCAATGTCTTTGGGTTGCTGAGTCTCCTGGAGAGGGTGCCTGGCAGTGGATTCCCGGGGCGGGGGGGGACGGGGGGGGGAAGGGAGGGTACCCAAAGCTGCAACTTTGTTTACCAACCCATACCCCAGCTTGTCTGGGTGAAAGGATCAGACATCTTACGTTACTCAATGGAGTTTCACTTCCCTGCATGTAATAAACAGGTAAGTATCAGCTAATATTTATTCTGTTTTTTATTATTAATGGTAGCGGATACTTTTGAGCAGTTACTCTGGGCCAGGCGTTCTGCTGGGAACCTTACATGTGTTCTCTCTGAGGCTCACCACCACTTGTGAGGTCATTTTACAGAAGAAGACATTAAAGCTCATAGAAATTAAGTCGCTTAGGTTCACATGATGATTAAGGTAGAGTCTGCATTTGAACCCAAGATCTGTGTGACTTCAAAGATAGGTACTTAAGGGGACCTGGGTGGCTCAGTCGGTTAAACATCTGCCTTCAGCTCAGATGATGATCCCAGGGTCCTAGGACTGAGTCTCATGTCAGGCTCAGTGGGGAGCCTGCTTCTCCCTCTGCCTGCTGCTCCCCCTGCTCATGCTCTCTCTCTCTGTCAAATAATGAATACAATCTTAAAAGAAAAAAAAGATAGTTACTTAAAACTACTATTTTATATTGCACACAGACTCTAGCCTTGTCTACAATGTAAAAGAAAAAATAAAAAAATACACAAAAAAAAGGAAAAAAAAAGGAAACACTAATTAGCTGACATTTTTTTTATAGAGCATTACAACCTGATAGAACTGTTTTCATATATAATATCTTCCCAAGAGAGAAGGCAAATTGAGCTGCTTGAATAGGTCATAAAAGGTTCATTGAAAATGTAATTAGATTATTTTCTGTGAAATAGTATCTTTGGACTGAGCAACCTGTTTAATGAAACAAAGCCAAGTTCACTGCTCTTTTCCTGTCAGTCTGATTCCCAGGAGCAAACTGACAGTGGTCGGAACTGACAGCTTTGAGGTCTCTCTCTGAATCTCCCTGTCTCAGTTCTGCAACTTCGCCTTGGGCACCGCTGGGGAAAGAATACAAATGCTCTGTACTTTAAAGATTTTATTTATTTATTCATTTGAGAGGAGAGAGAGCAAGCAAACGGGGTGGGGGGGGGAACAGAGGGAGAGGGACAGGCAGACTCCCCGCTGAGCACAGAGCCCAACCATGGGGCTCCATCTCACAACCCTGAGATTATGACCTGAGCCGAAATCAAGAGTTAGACGCTTAACTGACTGAGCCACCCAGATGCCCCCCAATATTCTATGCTTTAGCCAAGTTACTTTGCATGTATGTCCTAGAGCATAGTGTAGCCAGGATCAGAGAGAAGAATGTCTAAATTCTTAACCTTTCATAACTTCAAATTATTTAGAGACGTGGATAGAAGTGAAGATAATGGAAAGTTCTTGCCTTACTGAATCTTTCCTCCCTCCCTCCTCCCTTCCTTCCATCTTTCCTTCCTGCCTCCCTACGTTCATTGTCCAGGGCACTCAGAAGTCCTCCGAGATTCAAAGATGGATAAGACCTGCTTGCTACCCTTGAAAAACTCATAGCTTGGGAAACGGACAATCTAGAATTACATTACAATAATTTTATCATTTACTTTATTTTCAATTAAAAGTGGTAGAGACCAGGACACCGGTCTTCCCCCAGCAAACATGACCCAGCTCTTCCAGTTCGAGCTACAGGGGCCCCGGGGTCCCATCCCCCACTTCCTCGGAGGCTGCTCGATCCCACCCGACAGCCCCCTCAGCCCAAGGAGGGGGCAGAAAGAGGCACAGCAGCCAATCCTGGGTGGCACTCCTCTAGGAAGCTACAAGAAGCACCACTCTTTTAGGCTGGACCAAATGACACTTCCTGTTTCCAAGAGAAGAGGCTTATTGTTCAGAGGGCTTCAACAGCTAGGTGCTAGCCAGTGGAAGAGGTAAATATAAAGTCAATAGAGGAAGGCAACCTAACTTCCTCTTGAAATGCAAACTAGGTTTAAAAATCCGCAGGTGTGTGCTTCTGGGCATAGCTGGTTTCTTGAGGTGGGCTGAAGGGAGGAAGCCCGGGGAAAGGCGCTGGGTGGGTGGGCCTGCTCACTGCACAGGGGAATGAATGTGTAAGAAGAAGAAAGGTTTTCGAAATCTTTGATGGCCACGGATTGCCCTCTCCTCTGTTCCTGGGCTCCACATCTCCCAAACCTGCCAGTGGAGGCTCACAGTGCTGCCATGACATTGCTAGAAGCCTCATCATCAGGAACTGAGTTCCCAAACTGTCCTAAATCAAGGCTCACTTCACTGAGCCACAGCTCCCCAGACTTCGGCTGGGTCAGCCTAGGACCCAGCTCAGGCATTAGCTCCTATTTAAGAAAACAGGTCCTCCCAGCACCAGATGATAAGTTCCCTGGGCCAAAGGCTGTGTCTTCTTTATCTTTACGTCTCCAGGGCTTGGCATAATGTATCTAGCACATAGTAAGTGCTTAATATAGTGTTTTATTTTATTTTATTATTTTTTAAAATGATTTTATTTATTTATTTGAGAGAGAGAGAGATCACAAGTAGGCAGAGAGGCAGGCAGAGAGAGAGGGGGAAGCAGGCTCCCCGCTGAGCAGAGAGCCCGATGTGGGGCTCAATCCCAGGACCCTGAGATCATGACCTGAGCCGAAGGCAGAAGCTTTAACCCACTGAGCCACCCAGGCACCCCTATTTGATTTTATAAAATAAAATAATTCATAACTCTTTCTCTCTAAAGGACCCATATAATGTTTTTAAATGAAATAAGGAGAGATATACAATTAAAAAAAAAAAAGTTACAGGTTCTTTAAAGAACCCGAGGGGTGGTGGTGGTCTTAGTCCACTCTAGCTGCCATAACAAAATGCCACAGAGGATGTGACTTCAACAACAGAAATTAATTTTCTCCCTGCTCTGGTGGTTGAGAATTCCAAGATCAAGGTCTAGCACGGTGGGCTTCTGATGAAGCTTCTCTCCCCGGGTGGTGGATGGCTGCTTTGTTCTCACAAGGCCTTCCTTCTGAGTACTACAAGGAAAGAGGAAGTGCATTCTCCAGGGTCTTTTCCTATAAGAACACCAATCCTGCAGAATCAGGGTGCCATCTTATGACCTCATTCAATCTGAATTATCTCCTAAGGCCCTGTCTCCATACATAGTCACCTTGAGGGCGAGGGCTTCGACATACGAATTTTGGGGGGGACACAGTTTAGTCCCTAGCAGGTGGTACAAATAATAAAACACGAATACCCTGAGGGTAGCCCCAAATGAGAAGTGGTCAGGATGAACCCTTTCCTTCAGCAACCAGGGGGCAGTGCCCTGTGCTGCCCATTCTTGCAAATCCCTTGCTCCCCAAACCTCCTTACTGCGCTCCCCTCCTCGAGTCCTCACCATCACTCTGTGAATTAATTTTTACTCAGGCAAGAGTGAGGAGGGAGTCCCTTCCATCGTCCACAAATGGATCACACTGGAGTCCACTGCTGGCCCACCTCTTCCTTCCCAGAGGCAGGGGGACTTGGGGCCAATGGAGGGCCTGAGCTACCAGTGAACTCCACAGGCTCACCGTTACCATTGCCTTTTCTTCTCTCTCAATGTGTTGACAACTGTGAGCCAACCAGACCTAGGGAAACTGGGGAAGTGGGAGGGAGCTGAGCTTTGGCCTAAGAAAACACCCGACAAATCTGCACATATACTGTTATCGTAAAGGAAGATATAAAAATGGGTCTCGACAAACTCATTGCCTTATTTGAGCATTAAGCTTCCATCTTTACATGGCAGGTGTCTTTTGGTCTCAGTGACCGACATCTGCGAAGCGTGAAGTTTTGGAATGTTTTTCAGGTTTATGTAATTCTGGAAGGGTCCAGAATGTGGTTCTGGTAGGTCTCCCAATGGGGG